>CAXKVI010000006.1:4000415-4466369 GCA_964058755.1 Campiglossa producta
CATTGCTCGTCCAGAAAAAAAGAAAAAGTCTTTCCGGTGATCGAGCTAAGTTCGCCTCTGACAGGTTCTCTGCAAGTTGTCAAATTAACTCTTATACGGTTAAGGGGAAGTGTTCTGAAACGGGTGCGCTGATAGTTAGTTTCAACAAGAGGGGTATTCACAAATATTCGGTATATACCCAAATGAAACTGGTGGATTTTTGACAAATTATTTGGGTTGGTATTTTTGCAGGTACGTCAGTACAGTGTCTGATCGGGACGATCAGACTTAGGTGGAGGCAGTGTGGCGAATGTTCTCAAGAATCGCTCATCTTCCAACACTAGCGTATTTTCACCACTAGCGTCACTACCACAACTACAGCTAATTAGATACATGACGTGAGAGACGTTTGCGAATGTGGCACAAAGGAGAGATGACGATAGTTAAACGCTTCGAGAACACTGCTGCACGAATAACCCAGAAATGTGTAGACATTTCTAGGTGATGAAGCCGCAGTCTACTAGGGTATATAAAAGCGCAAAGACAACGCACGTCAATCAGTTTATTTTGAAGTGTTGTTCAGTGAAATACTAAACAGTGAATTAACCCGCGATATTGTACTACGGTTTTTAGTAGTGAATAAAGCGTACTACTTATTAAGCAGAATCTGAGTGTTTTATTTAACGTACAGTGATCGAACTCAGGGAAAATAATCGAGGATTCATCGAATTCGTCACAATATCCTTGAAATCGATTGAAACATTTTCTAAAGTTAAATATTGCTTTGGCTTTAGGTATTGATATTAAAGTCTCAGAAAGCAATTATCGAATAGTTCATATAAACTTCAAGTATTTAAAATTTTCAAAATTCCCATCTAGGGAGAAAGGTAGATTGTATGGGGAAAGGTAGATTGATTAAATAATTTGAGGTTTTTGGGCGATCACGTTTTGACTGATAACTTAGTCATCGATAAATTTATCGAAATATATTGTAGGGAAATTTTAAGGTTTTTGGGCAATCACATTTTCACCGTTAACTCAGTTATCGCTAAATTTATCGAAATATGTATATCAAAGTCCAGATGAAACCTGGGGCCATCCCCTTTCTTTTGATACCCATATTGTGAGGAAATTTTAAGGTTTTTGGGCAATTACTTTTATAAAAAATGGTAAGTCATTTTTTAGAACCCATATTTTTAAAGTTTTTTTTGGTTATGTTGGCAAAGCCCAATACTTTTGTCGTGTGTGCCATGAGTCCAAAATATATCTGTGAGCAGACGTCGTATATCTTCTAAAACTTTGAAGATATTAAATTAATTTCTGAAAAATCTACCGCATAGTTTTTGTATAGCTCCGCTCTAAACTTTAAAGTCAATTTTCTCGAAGCTGTGTTTTGTAACATACGACGTTCGTTTTCTGAGGCGACGAGATGTTAGCACACATTTTTACACTGACAAAAACAGTTTACAAATTTTGTTAAATATTGTTAGCAAGGCCCAACCTGGTTTGCAGTTTTAATGGACATAAAATCGACTATATCAGCCATATTCTTAGTAACTCTGTAGTCGACGCGGTATGTGTAACAGAAACGTCATGATGCCACTGTAGATAATACTGTTGCATTGAATGGTTACACGTTGATAAGATATTACAGGAAAACAGGTTGGAAAGGTCGTGGAGTTGCTATTTATTGCAAATCTGCCCTGCAACATAAAACCATACTCGAATCAAGTTGCAATGAGCCGGTTGAGTATCGCATGGTTGAAATTGAAGATGCCCACCAAACCAAGACTTCCGAAATATTGGATATCAGACTTTTCTGAAGAAAATTGAAAGAATTTTTACTTTACTTAAATAATTCGTAGATTTTAAAAAAGTTATGAAATGGAAACTATTCACTATTGCCAAACGAATTTCATTGTACTCTGTAGCTGAGTGGAAAGCACTTGAGTACAAGTATGCAGGCGCGTCGGTTCGATACCTGCCAAAACCTTTTCAAATTTAATTTTTTTTTTAACTACTGTTTTTGTTTCGAAAAATTCGTAACAAAGTCGCGTACCCTCCCATAAATCGGTTGCGATTGCGGAAAAACCTTTCGACGCAACGTGAAGACTTCGGAAAAATGTCGAAATTAATTGTTTACTGGGTGATTGCGAAAAATTTCTTGTTGTGTGTGTAAGATGTTTGACCTGAGTATGCTTTTCATCCAAGTTGCCGAGTTATCGGTTAAATATGACCATAGGTACTAGCAGACCCGGTAGACGTTGTCTTCCCAAACATTAACTTTTTGAAGTTAACTTCTTAGGCGGCGATATGTAGTTTTGATTGAGAGTAAAATTTGAGAAAATGGATGATCGATGAAACGGAAGTTATGGCACGGAAATAGAAATTTTAGCCGACTTTCAGGCGTAGGTGTTTTTATTATATCTCGGGAACCGCTCAACCGAATTAGATAAAATTTGGCAAGGTATGCAAATATTGGTATCAAATGAAAGGTATTTTCGGTCGCATTTCAAATATGACAATTTCTAGCAGGGTTGCCAGCTAGGGCTGCCCCCAAACCGTATTTTATTTATTTTTCCTTATATCTCGGGAACCGATTTGCAGTTTTGTATTAAATTTGGCATTACTAGTAGTATGATTCATTCTAAGACTATATACATGGCGGTTGCCAGTTGAGGCGGTTCAAAGGGTTGCCACCTATATATTTTTTTTTAATATTGAGCAAGATATGGCTATATGGGTATCAAGTGAAATCAAGTGAACGGTATTTGCGACGAAATATTTACATTTGAAGCAGGCTAGGTGGCAAGACTTCTTCCTATCTTTCTTCGTACATCTCTCTTTCCTATCTCCCTTCTTTTTGCTCTTCATTGCCCTCTTTCCTTCTACCACGCCTTTCTTCCTCTATTGGCCCCTGTTAATTTAGGCCTAATTCTACCTTTGTATATATGAGTGGCTCAGTGCCATCCTTGCCTAACCCTCGAAATTTTTTATATGGAGTTATTATGCTATACTACCTAGAAATACTCCAAATTATTCTCATTCTTTAAATATTGTTTTTTTTTCGCATAATAAAGATTGTATGGCGAACGATAGCTAAGACGAACGTTTTGTCTGCTCACAATATCGCGTAGCCATTGCATTATCAATCATTTTCATTTGCTCCATAGATTTTTTTAAATATTTTCGACTTTTCTTTGACATAAAAACAAAAATGAAAGAAAATGCGATTTTAGAAGCAGGCGAATCGTTCGTCTGAGCTAACATTCATCATACATAATGAGACCCTTAATTTAATTTTCAATTACCTATTAACTTTGTCACTAATTACCTATTAACTTTGTCACTAATTATTAGGAAATTACTAAATTGAGGGTTAGGCAAGGATGACACCGAGCCACTCATATATAAAATTCAAATTATGTACCTATAGACGAACTTGGCTTCTAAACGAATGAGCCGATCGAACGCAAATTTTACACGCGAAATAAATTATAGGTTGAAATAATAATATGTAGTTGATATTAAATATATTTCTATTTTTAAAATTCTTTATTGAATGAAAAATGTTTTATATTTTTTTATATGACTAGAATTTCCGTTTCAAAGTCTTATTTTATAAATATATAAAGTAATATTAAGTAGAATTTGTTAAAAGTAACAATAACAATATATTAACATAGTATATATATAATCATAATATATAACTTCCCATCGTTTGAATTTAAAGTAGCTCTTATATTTAAATAAATAATAGGTCTATATAAATTACAAAATTCAATAGAATAAAATTATATAAAAAAATCGAGTTATTATAAAAATAATAAAGTTAACAATATTCATTATAATAACAATTATAACAATATTTTTTATTAAATTAATTTTAATGTTTCATAACAGTTTTAAACAATTTCGATTACATTTTCATGTATTAATTTTCTTTTGATATTTGAACTATGGATATTTTTTATTTTGGATTTAACATATTTTGGTTGTTCTTTGTGACGTAAAGCTTTATAATTTTTTATATATCCTTCCTACCTAACCTAACCTTCAATTCTATTTTCTACATAGTTTTCCTTAGACTTATTCTTTTTATTGGTATATTTTTGTTTAACAAGTAAAATATTTTCGTAAATTTTTTCTTTATTACAATATCCAAACTCAATATTTATAGGCTTTTCTTTAGTAACCGAAGGATATGTATTATTATAATATTCAATTGCCCTGCTGATTTTATCTTTAATATTAAGAGAAGTTTGTTCAAGCATTAACACTCTTATTTTTCTGAAATAGTACAATGCAACCTTTCTATATCAGCATTGCCAGTATGATTATTTGGTTTTACCAAATGTATTCAATATTTTCAGTTCGCAAAAAATCTTTTATATTTATACTTTTAAATTCGTTATCGCATATTAATTTTTGAAAGTGTCCTTTCTGTGACTTATAAAGTCTCAACTTTTCAATAATTGTTTGATTATTTTTGTCTTCTAAATAATATGCAGTAGCAAATTTCGAAAAACGATCTATAAAAGTTAAAAAATTTGATTTGGAGTTTGTATATATATCCATGTGAACAATTTATTTTATGTTAAGTAACTAAATGGAAGTAAATTTCAATATACCCTCTCGGCCATCACGTTATTTTAAACCACTTGTCTTGAAACAGTGTAGAACCAACTTTGAGTTAAATGGACCCTTTCGCTGTTTATGTCAGGATTAAACTCTCATTCTAGCAAATTTGATGTTTCAGACTCGCTTTTCCACATAAAAGAATCTATTCTTTCTATCCTTAATACGTAGAAACTTTTTGTAGTCTTTAATCCTTATTTGAGCTCTTTTCTTGGTCTATATGTATATATTATTTTTTATTTCACCTTATTTATTTATCTTTTTATTTTTCTCTATCCCTGCATCTTAAATTCTCAATCTTCCGTCAACCAATTATTTATTAATGCTTAATTTAGCTTATATCTACTTTACTCGGCTAATGACATTTTCTCTGTAGCCGAGCAGTTTTAGATCTCGACGATTAACAAACCAATGCCTTTCAACGGCTCGGCAACATTTATTAATCCGCGCGGTATGAGGATGCGCCCTCGGTTGGGCGGGATATGGTGGGTAATCCGTCTGGGAATAATAATGGAGTTGGAGTTTTCGTTAAATAGAATTCAGCTTTTACAGGATTACGATCAAATTTTGCTTTTGTACAAATAGAACAATTATTAATGAATTTATTTATTAATATTTTCAAATTAGGTATATAAATCAATTTTTTAAACCAAAATAATTTTCATTTATGCCAGTATGATTAGTTTCATTTTTGTGATAATTATGAATTTGTCTATAAGCTTCGTCTTCCGTTTCTATATCTTTAGCATGATAAAAACATCTAACAAATTTTATATTATTTACATTTCCATATACAGCGCACGCTCCATAACGTGGACTAATTAAAACCAAGGCAGTTCACGTTAACAGAAGTGTTCACGTTTTGGAATGTCCAAAAATACTAAGTTTATATATATTTTATACCAGTATTCTGTAATTCTGTCTCATATCAAGTCACTAAATTTGAGATATTTCATTAGATACAATTTTTGTGAGTTCAGATGATTCCGGTATTCTATAAGAGATAGTCACAAGAAATCTACCACAGTCTCTCTCTCGCTCTTTTTAAGGTGTGGTGAATACAAAAATTGTATAAATTTTAAGTAACGCATTTGACACCCGCCCTATAGATGTCGATGTAGCCCAGGCGTTAAGCGTTCGCATTATGACGCGGGAGGTCGCAGGTTCAAGTGCCGGTCCGCGAACAGTAAATTTTTTTTTTATTTAATTTTTTTAATTTAATTAACTTTTTTTAAACATTTAAATACTTCTAATTCGCAAATTCATTTTTCTTTTTAATTTTTTAAATTTTTCAACAAATTTTCTTTAATTAATTTTTTTTGTTACCTGCCTACAAGCAGATGACAAATTAGTGACTCTTTATTGAGACTATAGATGTGAGGCAGCTTACAGAATACCGAATTGTATCAAATAAGAAATAGACCACGAAATGTCTTATTAGTGATTAGATACAGCTTACAGAATTGAGGTATTAAATTCACATTTTATTCTTGTTTTCGTTACATATTAATTTAATTAAGTCACACGATGAAGGTTTTATTTAAAAACATTAAATAAATAAAAAAATTAATAAAAAATAATGTTATGAGTTTGTGGTCATTAATTTGAGAATCTTTGAAAATTTGGTGGACTTTTGAACGTTTGTGAATAATTTTTCTTAAATTATTCTGTGTTTTATTATTGGTGATCAAGATGGAAAAGCAACAGCAATTACAAGCTACCATGATTAGGTAATTTCGGTCTTGTCAAATGGCTATTTGTATAGAAATTTTTCATCACCTATTGTTGGTCATCCAACCAAGAACCAAGGGGATTAGGAATTTCCAAGCCCGCAGTGTGTACCTCTTACACCAAGCTGCGTTGAAATTATTGCCAGCTTATATCCATCATGTTCACTTAGAATGTATTTACGTTTGGCTTTGTTCACGTTTTTCAATGCAAAAAAATGTCTGTTCACGTTTTGGGGTGTTCACGCTTTAGAGCGTTCACGTTTTCGAGCGTGCGCTATAACTCTAACAATTTATTTTGCAAAATAATATATTGATGATCATCTAGTTCAGTGTATATAACTATTCTACCTCTATCAACATGTCGTTTTACAGATTCTTCTAAATTATTTTTTAAATATGAAGAACTAATGAAAACCTTTTTATTTTTAAGTTTCATATCAACATCTTTCAGTTTATTATCTGTTAAAATAATTTGTAACTTGAATCTGTTAACTACAGTGTCTAAAATTGGAATAAGCTCTTGGATAGCTTCATTTTGAGAATGAATAATATCACAATCACTTTATGTAAAGAATCTATCATTATTATGTAAAGAATCTACAGAATTTGTTAACATATTAATTTCATGTTTGTCAGCATTTATTCGACTTAAAAAATCTGCATCTTGATTTTCTTTGCCTTTGATATATGTAATACTTATATTGAATTCACTTAATTTTATTAGCCAACGCTGTAATTCTAGGACACATTTTTCCTTGTGATTTAACAAAAAGCCAACGCAAAGGTTGATGATCAGAAAGTATCTCAAATTTATTACCATATAAATAAGGTCGAAAATAACTAGTTCCCCATACAATAGCAAGTAGTTCTCTTTCTGTAGCTGAATAATTCTTTTCATGATCATTCAATGTGCTACTGGTATAACATTTTGGATGGCCGTCTTGTTGTAAAACAGCACCAACAGCATCACAACTTGCTTCGGTAACTAGTTGAAATTGTTTATTGAAATTTGGATATTTTAACACAGGTTGTCCCGTTATTAACTTTTTGAGTTTATCGAAAGAATTTATATAATTTGAATCACTAATATTTAATTTAACACCTTTTTTAAATATTTAATCATTGGATATGCAACTTTTGAAAATTTTTTTATAAATTTTCTTTAATATCCTGTCATACTAAATGATTTAATTTGTTTAACGGTTTTTGGTAATTTCAATTTTAATATTTGATCGACTATGGTGTTTCCACCAAAAACAAACACCGTGTTTGTAGATTTTGGGTTTGAAATATTTGTCAACTGTTTCCACTGCGTGTTTGATATAAATTGTGTTCAATGTGTCATTCGTGTGATTTTATTATTCGAAAATTATGTGGAAAATGCTATTTACGCCAAAGGCAGATCCAGCCACGAAAGCCCACTGGTAGCCATTTGGGTCTTATAAAAGCTATAACCTTTATAACATAGTCCAATTTTGCGGTGGGACTTATCAAACAAGGGTTTGGCCCTATGATTTTGCGTTGCATTTTGAAAAATATCAAAAAATTTAAAAATTTTAAATATAAATTAATTTAATTTTAATTGTCAACAATTTTGACAAACTGAAAGCAATGGTAACAGGATTTCGATAAGAAATTAAAAACTAAAAGGAAATAATGACGTAAATGAACATTATTGCCATCTTTTAATGATAGATCGTATGCAAACCCAAAGCAAACACGCTTTATATGGTGTTTCCACCAAAAGCAAACACCGTGTTTTCTATCCCTAGCGTGTTTAAAAACAAACACTACTCGAAACCCTTGTCAAATCTCATACAAATTTCATAATCCAAACCCATTTCAAACCCCTTTTAAAAGCGTGTTTGCTTTAGGTTTGCATACGATTTATGATTAAAAGATGGCAATAATGTTCATTTACGTCATTATTTCCTTTTAGTTTTTAAATTCTTATCCTAATCATGTTACCATTGCTTTCAGTTTGTCAAAATTGTTGACAATTAAAATTAAATTAATTTATATTTAAAATTTTTTAATTTTTTAATATTTTTCAAAATGCAACGCAAAATCATAGGGCCAAACACTTGTTTGATAGGTCCCACCGAAAAGTTGGACTATGTTATAAAGGTTATAGTTTTTATAAGACCCAAATGGCTACCAGTGGGCTTTCGACCCTGGATCTGCCTTTTGGGGTAAATAGCATTTTCCACAAAATTTTCGAATAATAAAATTACACGAATTACTCCTTCAGGTGTCAAAATATGGCCTAAATACAAAGTTTCTTCGCAAAACATTTACATTTATTTATTTGAATTTTTAAATTTGCTTCTTTTAACTTCGCTAATACACGATTAATATCATTTATATGTTCTTGTATACTTGTGGAAAAAATTAAAATATCATCTAAATAAACTACATACCTTAATTCACAAAGGCCCTAATTGACACATTTTTCGAAAATGACTTTTTTACATATTTAAGTATAATATAGTTAAATACACACTCACATCAAATTTCAAGGAGTTACTAACAGTAATAACGGAGATATTCCAAATTTACAAAGCTATATTTACATGCGTTCAATGTAAAAAACATTTTGTTTTTTGCTTCTCCTGTAAAATTTTTTTTATGTCAGTTAGGGCCTTTGTGAATTAAGGTGACGATATATTTTATTAATAAAATCTCGTAAAATAGTGTTCATTAATCTTTGAAAAGTTGCAGGGGCATTTTTAAGTCCAAATGGCATACGAATAAATTCAAAATGCCCATACGGAGTAGAAAATTCAGTTTTTAAACGATCTTCTTCTTTAACAATAAATTGATGAAATCCTTTCGCTATATCAAGAGTTGTAAAATACTGAGCACGTCCTAATTTATCTAAAATATTTTCAATATTTGGTATTGGAAATTTATCATCTATTGTTATCTATTATATATAAATGCGCAAACATAACAGCTTTCTCCCTTTTTTGCAATAACCACAATTCTAAGGTATATAAAAATTTGGCATGTGTCGATATGTCTCGCCGAGCAGGGTGTGCGACAACAAACCAAAAATTTAAAAAAATTAATTATATTATGATTTGAAAATCACACCACTACAAGTGCTATACACGCATTCGCTTTATAGAGCCGCTGTTATGGGTTGGCGGCCGCCGTGGTGTAGCGGTTAAGTGTTCGGCCTTCTACACCAAGTCGTGGCGGTTCGATGCCCGACAAAAGTGACATCAAAAATTATTTAGAAAAAGAATTTTTCTAAACGGGGTCGCCCCTCGGCAGTAGTTTGGCAAACTCTCCGGGTGTATTTCTGCCATGAGAAGCTTCTCAGCAAAAAATTCATTTGCTTTGCAAATGCCGTTCGGAGTCGGCAAAAAACTGTAGGTCCCGCCAACTTGTAGGAAAACTCAAAAGCAACACACCACAAGTTGGAAAGAGAAGCTCGGCTAAAAATCTCGTTAGAGGTTATGATAACCTGTTGGTATTTCGCCGCCATTAGTAGTTTGTTATGGGTGTATGTAGGTATGACCACTTGCATTGTTGTGTTTGCATTCATTGCAGTAGGGTGAGTTGTTTTGTTGGCAGCAATAAGATAACATGAGCCAGCGCGTCAACTTTATTGAGCTTAGGTACAAACAGTGTTTACAAAAACAAAATCTGTGCGTGGGGATTCAGAGAAGCAAATGCTTTTGAAAAAAAGCACAAATAAGCTAGATCATGCACAAGGCCCTTCGTGGCTAGACTTAGTGAAATAAAATAAAATGGAAAATTGATAAAATTAAAAAAAAAGTAAAATCAGAAATAGAAAAGTGATTGAAAGTAAAAAAATAAAATTTGTTGGAAATGAAAGGAAAGGGAATAACATAAAATAAATAAAAATGAAACAAAATGAAATAAATAAAAGTATTAAATTAAGAAAATAATAGGAAAGGAAAGAAATGGATAAAAAATAAAATATGACAGAAAAATGAAAGGGAAAGAAAAGGAATGGAAAAGAAAGAAGGAAGGGAAGAAAGGAAATGTAATGTAGGTAAAGCAGTGGAAAAGAGAAGCAAAAGGAGAAGGACAAAGAAAGGAAAGAAGAAAAAAAGAAAGGAAAGAAAGGGTAGCGAGGAAGAAGGTATGGAAAATAAATGAAAACAAAAAGAAAGAAAATAAAGATACCTTTCTTTCCTTGAAAAGCTAAAAAAAATAAGTTAAGGAATTGAATGAAAGAAAAAGAAAAGCAAAGAAGTTGCGGAAAGGAACAAAAGAAAATAAGGAAACGGTAAGAAAGGACAGGTAAGAAAAGGAAAGGTAAGGAAACGAAATGATAGGAAGGGAAATTTAAGAAAAAAGCGAAACAAAATAAAGGTAAGAAAAAAATAAAAGAAAAGAAATGAAATGAAAAAAAAATGAATAGAATGAAAGGAAACCAAAGCAATGGAAACGAAAGGAAAGGAAAGAAAAAGAAAATAAAAGGAAAAAAGGAATGTAATGGAAAGAAGGATCAGGTAAGAATATAAAAGAAACGAAAAGAAAGAAAAATAAAAGAAAAGAACAGAGAAGAACAGAAAAGAAAGAAAGAAAGAAGGGAAATAAAATGAAATGAAAGAATAGAAAAGGAAATAAAAGGAAAGAAGAGAAAAGAAAAGAAAAGGAAAAGAACGGAGAAGATAAGGAAAGGAAATAAAAGGGAAGAGAAGGAAAGAAAAGCAAAAGAAATAAATTGATATGAAAGGAGAGAAAAGGAAAGGAAATAAAAGCAAATGAATGCTAGGAAAGGAAAGGAAAGAAATACGTATGAAGACGACCTAAGAAGAATAAATAATGGTGTAAAGAGGGAGGAAAAGGCAAAATGAATAGGAATGTATAGAAACCAAAAATATACAAAATATGGAAAGAAAGGAAAATTTAAGAAATAGCAAAAAGGTAGGAAAATAAAATAAGGTTTTGTGGTTGAATTTCAACCACTGGGCGAACTCTAGTATTATTTAATGGTCTATAATCTATAACTACTCTCCATTTCTTTTCTCCAAAAAAATATCGGTTTTCTTTGAAACAACCCATACTGGACTATTATATGGCGAATTGCTTTCTTTTATAATTCCCTGCTTAAGCATATCTTCAATTTGTTTGCAAATTTCTTGTTCGTGTATTTGGGGATAACGGTATAATCTTGAATAAACAAGTCTATCAGTTGTAGTCTTAATTTCATGTTCTATTATATTTGTAATAGTAAGATTTTGACCTTCTACATATGTTACGTGCGGCCAATGGCAAGGGCGGGATGCTCGCACGTAATAATATGCAAAGAAAATGAAAAAGAGCGGCGAGTGAATAAGGATGTAAACAATGGTATTCAAATGTAAATATGTACAATAGTTTTTATTAAAAGCAATTTGTATGTGAAAATGAAATGTAATCGAGTAGATGTAATTACAAAGTGCACAATAAAATTATGGTATGGAAAATGTAATTGTTTACTTTACCTTGGTTTGGCAGCTGATGACTCTCGTATGCTCGGAAAAGAAGTGATCGAGTCTTTAGATAAATAGTAGCTCTGTACCGCCGCCGAAGACCTACATTTGTAGGATTCGAAGGGGTAAGAGCTGTTATCGGTATAAAGATAAAACGTAAAAGGTAATAGCGCGGAAGATACTACGGTTTGCTACGAGGGGCGGCCGATATATTTAGACCGGTGGTCTAAACATGCCGGCCCCCTTGCGACAAGCAACGCTAAAGGAAAAGTAGGAGTCACCAGCAACCGCTCCAATCTAAGGCTTAATCTAACACGACGACTCTATGAATGGTGAATGGAAATGGCTATGGCCCCATAGGCTCTCCATGCTAGCTGCTACAATGGTCCTGTTGTGGATGAAAAAAGGATTAGTAAATGGACGTGGTTTTGTTATGTTCATTGCACCTTAAGATTACTGTCGTCCAATATAATATATGTGATGGATACCGCCTATTGTTGGCACGCCCCAGATATGATTAGGCCGAATATTGTGGCCTGGGCCAGTAGGCCGTTGATAGTGGATGGCGGTGTGCCGTTCAGCATGAGGCTGGCGTACACATCGGCGCCTAACGTGAGGCGCACTGGTGAGGCGCGAAAGAACTCGGGGTCAGCCAGCTTCATAAACTGAAACGGCACCGCAACTGTTGCATCGATGGTTGTCGTCGGGTTCATCCGGTGGTGACGTGCGACGATCGTGGCTTGGGTCGTGACCCTTCTGCCCACCCCAAACTCTCCTCTCAACACTAGAGTGCACCTGATCGGCCGAGTCCCCCCAAATCGTTCCAAGTCGAGCTCGGTAGCGAGCTCGCTGTCGATGACCGAGGTGGGTGAACACGGGTCGATCAGTGCGCGGACAAAATGTAGTCTGCCGCCGGACTCAATACAGACGGTCGCAGTTGGGGCGATGGCGACAAACGATCGCAGGATGATGTTGGAGGTGGGCGTGTTGGCTGCTCGACCCGACCTAAATGCGGCGGGAGGATTTTGCTGGCGGACGAGAGTTTTGTCGGTTTTGTCGGTGGCCGGATAAGGTGCCGTCCGACCCGCTGTAAGGCGTGATGAGCGGAAAGGACGCGTTTCCGCGTCACCCCGTCTTACCGCAGTGGGACGGCGAGATGGTCGGAAAGGACGCGTTTCCGAGCCATCAGGGTTCACCTTACCGGGCCTGTGCAGTGGTCGGAAAGGACGTGTTTCCGAGCCACCCTTTTTCTTGTCCTCTGTCGGGACTGGGTCGCGGCGTCTCCACTGCTCGTGCCGTAGTAGCGGTCGGAAAGAACGGGTTTCCGAGCCGCCGAGCTGTGGAGTGCCTGTCGGTGCTGACCGTATTGCCTCTTCTTCTTCCTCTTCCTCTGCGACTTGCTCTGCCCAGGATTTTGTGGTTTCTGTTATGGCTATCGACAACGCGCCATCGGAGATCTCTCCATCATCGAGTATGTCCACGTTAGGACCGACCTGCTCAGAGGTGCGGACGGCTGCGTCATCGATGTGCAGCGTCGTATGGTGTTTCTCGTCACACCGGTAACAGCGGTCCTTGCTCGGACATGTTCCGGGACCGTGGAATGGCGATAGGCAGTTGGAGCAGTACTTGTGGATAAGTACTACCCGTAACCGCTCTTCAACCGCCATCCCACGGTATTTTTGGCAAAATCGGATGCCGTGGTTATTACCGCATAACCGACAAGGAATGGTGAAAGGCCGAGACCTTTGTTCGGTTTTTACCCGAGTTGCGGTGTAGCGAGTCATGCTAAAATTTAATAGTCCGTTATTTAATGTGAATTTTTTATGGTTGGGTGGCTTGTGTCCCTAATGTGGGTTTTGACTTATGGGCTTTGAATTTACGTGGATATTTTCTTAATTTTGTCTTTTGTTTTTTAATTTACCAAATTTGGTGCGATGTAAATGTGCGATTACCCTTCATTTACCAAATTGGGTGCGGTGTAAATGTATTATTACACTTCAGTGAATTTTGGGTGGGTTTGGATATTTACCCCCATCTGGCAGGACCATTCGGATTCTGGCCCCATTTTTCCCATCTGGTATTGTTTGTCATTTGACAACTTCCTACCACCCAAGGGAAACCGGAAATAGACGCGTGGACACTTAATATGTGCCGTAACATTATCGACCGCGCGCCCTTTGCAATAGTCCTAAATGACTAGTTTTTGGCCTGGATGGTTAAAGTTTAGCACTTGCGCCTCTGAGCTAATGCATTTTTAGCATGTGTGTGCATAGCTGCAAATAAGAAGCGGCCATTTCAATAATTAAAGTCGGTCCCCGTAACCAGCTGATCGCGCTGTCGTTGATTTCCGGCTGAAATCACCCACCCTTAAGTTTCTCCAAACGGATCGCGAACAGCTGACACGCTTTGTGCTGCCACATCGCATCGATGGTACCGAGTACTCTTGCGATGTTAAGGCCCAGGCAGATGCTCCACGGCAGCTGCTAATAGTACATTTACACTGTTCACCCCGTCATTGTGGTGACATTTCCCATACCGTCACGATTTGGGGAAACTAATTTAGGGGGGGGGGGGGGGGGGGGGGGGAATGGTGTACGGGGTTGTACGATTACGACTGTGAAGGTCGTACCTGTCAGAAGTCGATATTTGCCACGATATAATTTTTTATTGGTATTGTATACTTTACGGGTCAACTGCTAATAGGTTAGCTACAATTATGGGAGATAGCTTAAAGGACGGATTTTGGCCTCAGGATCACGAATCCGGAAGCGCTTATTCTATCTTTTTTATTAGGAGAAGTTATGGTTAAAAACCCGGAAACTGACCCGGATCCGATACCAAAAATGGGGCAGACTCCATGGTATTTATGTCCGAAATACCTTGCTAAGCTGGCAGCCTTCGGCCGCGCTTATTAAAATGACTCTGGACTACGCCATCCCAAATCCGGATGGTTGCCGGAGCCGTGTCTGACGGTACGCATTTTTTTTTTTTTGTACTGCCTATTGTTTCCTCAATTATGTTCTCGGTGTTTATTTATGTTGGTACACCGAAAAATTTATACTGAGGCTAGTATTGACTTTAATTGGTTACATTTCATACCGCGCGATGCAGTGACGCGTTTCCTGTAATAGGGCCTTAAGTGGAGGTTTTAGTACCCGTGCATCCGGTAGCGCGATTTAGTACAAAAAAAATTGGTAGTGTGGCAGCGCAAGACGGCGCTCTCAATGGATACATGTCATTGAGAAAATTGTACACGAGGTAAGTTTTCCTTTTTGTGAATTTTATTTTTAATTGTATGTTTTTAATTTACTTAAATTTTCTTTTATTTTTCAGGTTGCAGGATGGTCGGTGGACTGGAAGCAAGAGGAGCCTGGACGTGGCCAAAAGGTAGTGGTAGTATGCAAGGAAAAAGGTAAGTGTGTCGTAAAAATGTATATGTTTGTACGTGTATGTATCACTCGCTGTGGTAGCCGGCACCCAGCGATGGATACATACTTGAATGAACTATTTTGGCATACGTATTTTAATATTTTTTTTTTTTCGTTTCAGGTTTTATGGGCAAACGGGCACGTAGTAACATAGATCCGAGAGATTTTATGCCATATCCATTACATCATTTGAGAAAGAATTGGTTAGCTGCAGCTGATGTACGATATTATGAATACTTTTCATTATGTGCACCATTAAGTGAACGTGAATTGGCAGCTTCACCGAACAATTTGATGGCGTTACGATTATTGAGTGCATTATTTGCTCAAAGCAAGATACCCTACATAAGATGGGCGCATTTGGAGTCTGTAAGCTTCGAGTTGGTTTCCCAGTGGGAAAAGGTAATGTTTGGTGTATAAAATAATGTATATCTCCTATAAAATTTTTTATGAATAATGGAATTCATGCATTACTTTTTCTTAATGTTTTTGAAAAATAATACCTTACGAAATACATTACATGGGAAGATTTTTCAAATATTTTTTCATGCGTTACTTTGCTCATGCTTCTTTTCATGGATGAAAAAGGTAATGTATTACCTACTTTCCCACTGGGTTATATTGGGTTGGATGAAAAAGGTAATGCATTACCTACTTTCCCACTGGGTTATATTAAGTCAACAAAGAGAGCAAATAATTTGAAACAAAGTGTTGCTAGCGTTATTATGGAAATACTACAACGCTTGACAATATATCTTAAAAAACAACCTTTTCCTTATTTTTGGGACATAAAAAGAAATTTCTTAGATTCTTTAAATGAATCAGGTAAAGGTGGTAGGATTTCGAGCTATGGCCCGGGCCATGATAAGGAGTTGACTGTTTTTGGAATAGGGGTTATGGGATGTCGATACAGCTCGAACCCATAACAATAGGTTTAGGTAGGCCCCGCTGCGTATAGGGGCATATTTTTTGTTTAAGGAGTTAACTTTTTTTTGGACAGGGGTTATGGGATATCGATACAGCTCGAACCCATAACACTAGGTTTAGCTAAACCCCGCTGCATATAGGGGATATATTTTTCTTTGTATGCCAAACACTGGCATGGCGCTGGGCGGGTAGAAAATTATTGCGCCGGGGTTTTATTTTATATGGGCAGCCGAACATATGCCCCATCGAGTGACATACGCTAAGTAACTCGCAAACCAAAAATTCATTTGACTACGAAGAATCATTTGAAAATGATAAAGAAATTCGTAGTGTATTCGATGAAAGTAGCGAAAGTCAATCTGAAAAAAGGTATGCAGTACATGGCAGCAGCGGAACCAACTAAAAACCTTGGTGGCGTTGTCTATCCAGCGCCAAACGTAAAGGAGATACAAGTCGTGCAACCGTCTATGTTGGTAAAACCAACGTGCCTTGTGGCACGCAAATTTATTGGTGAGGTGGGGCAGCTTCATATATGCCCCACCAGTATATGCCTTGTGGCACGAAGATTTTGAGTCTGCGTCTCATCAAAGTTGACGGCAAAGTGCGTGCCGATCCCACATATCCAACCTATGAATTCCTCCGTTTGGTGTCCGATGTTAAGGGCCGTTTCAATAATGATGATGCAGATTTCGTTAATCGAAACGTTTAAAGGTAAGCGTCAATGTTGATATTGCTAGCTTTGGTGATTACGTCAACAATAATTACCTACTTTCAGATCTCGTGAATGGCAGAGATGGTACTGGTTCGCATTTTGCCAGTGTTCGACGCGGTTCCGGTAGACGATCCAGAATTGGCACTTGCTTTACGAGTGTCTATGGACGAGTAGCGTGCACGTCAAGAAGAGGAGCAACGTCGAGCGGTAACGGAATCAAATACACCCACAACTGGGAGCGGCAACCCCAACCAGGTGCATCGGGTGAGTGTAGTCTTCAACCATAGGGTTGTTTATTGGGCTGCTCTAGCTTACGCCATATTGAGGTACTGTGTTTAACGAACACTTTTCTTGCTCTAGGTTGCTTTATCTTTTGTTTCATGAGTATGCTCACAACAAAGTAGAGTAATCTAGCTCACAAATTTCTGCTCTAGTTTTTTTTTTTTTTTTTTTTTTTTTTTTTTTTTTTTTTTTTTTTACCTTTTGTGTATGGAAAAAAAATTCTTGGAATGGAATGGAAAAATATATGGGGAAATCAATCAAACTAAACAAAATTTTTGAGATTTTGATTTCAATGAATGGAAAAGCTTTTCGTTGATCTGAAAACGTTTAAACTTTTCAATAACGAATTGAAACAAAATAAGGGTATTCGTGTTATGTCTTAAGTTTACAAATCTCGTATATTTACGAGTTTATTACAGTTCTTATACGAACGCCCTTGCTAAGCATTTGTGTTTTAGATTTAACCCAAATAACATTTTAAGATTGAATTTCGAATATTTCTTTATTTGAATTTTAGTACGATTTCATTCCTTTTTTGTGATTATATTGTCATATAAATGAACACAGGAATAATCAAATATGTTTCTTTTTGATAATCAAAATTAATCCTGGGAATCATTTTTGAATCATTTTTGTTAATTTCTGAGATTCAAAACAAAGTTGGACATGAGTTTTTAATCATATTCTATGATCATGTCGGAGATCTTTAGGTGGCTAGATATTGAACTTCTACCTTTAAAAATGCTTGTTTACTCGTTATTTTTATAACGCAAAAGTCCGAAAAGAGCTAGATTCCAAAGTTGCCAAAGTTACTGGGCTAGCATATTTCGTGGTATTGATAATTTTTTCTTTTGGCATGAACAAATGCTATCTAATTTTTCAGTAAAACAATTGTATGGGGCACAAGGACTGTGCTTGGGTGGCAAGGGGTTAATACGATTGTTTACATTTATTTGAAGAAAAAAGCCTTTTATCTTCTTATCTGGCAATTGACTTTGTTGTGAGGGAATTTATGTTTGGGCGATGTGCTGCTAATTTTGTGTAGCACATTGTCATCTTCTGTGGCAGATCGGTTAGTCCGTCTGCGGTAGGGTTTTTGTTGGCCTCGTTACCAAGTTTAACGAGTGCATTTGCTTGCTATTGGGTTTATTGTTGGGGTTGGTAGATTTTTTTTTCTGCGGGGATTAAACCGCATGGTTCCCTAATCCGGAAAGAAATGCGAAGTGGAATTAGGGATATGGAGAAGTGGAATATTACTCCCTTCCGTCATCCTCGCTGACGGGTGGAAGTAGGACCAATTTCGCGATTGGTCTGGTAGTTCGGCCCCGCGCGGTGTCTAGTTCGACGACTCGAACTCGATTATCAGGTCCACGATGTAGGTTCGCGATCCGTCCTAGCCTCCATTCGTTGGGAGGTAAGTTGTCCTCCTTTAGGACAACCAGGTCCCCTTGTTTCAAGTTTGCTTGAGGATGTTTCCACTTGACGCGTTTCTGCAGCTCGGTGAGGTACTCGGTTTTCCATCGTTTGCAGAACGTTTGGTGTAACGCCTTGAGTTTCTCCCATCTGTTGACGAGTGAGGCACGGTTCTCGCTGACGTCGATTTCGGGGGGGGCTAATAGATGTCCTCCAACGAGGAAATGTCCTGGGGTAAGCGGCTCCAAATTTGACGCTTCGTTGGAAGAGGGAGTTAAGGGTCGCGAGTTAAGGCAAGACTCGATTCGACATAGTAGGGTGCTAAATTCCTCGAGGGTAAATTTATGATCGGAGGCGATCTTTTTAAAGTGGTTTTTGAAACTTTTTACCCCCGCTTCCCAGAGTCCACCCATATGAGGGGCCCCAGCTGGTATAAAGTGCCAGGTCAGGGTTTGGTGGCAATATTTGGAAAGGGTCTGGTTGCGGGCGTCCGCTAGAAAAGCCTTGAACTCGGATCGGAGAGCTCGAGAGGCACCGACGAAGTTCGTTCCATTATCGGAATGGAGGTTTTTTGGACATCCTCGTCTGGCAACAAACCTGTCGAGGGCTGCCAGGAACGAGGCGGTACTAAGGTCACTGGTGGCCTCTAGATGAATGGCCTTGGTCGTAAAGCATACGAACAGGCAAACGTAGCCCTTGGACATGCGACATCCTCTGCCGCTATAGGACTTGATGTCAAAGGGTCCGGCGAAATCTACCCCGGTGTTTGTAAATGCCCGGGAAAAGGTAGTGCGTTCGGGAGGTAGGTCTCCCATGATTTGGGTCTGAACCCGTTTACGAAAGATGGTACAGATCTTGCAGTTGTGGATAACTGACTTGATCATATTTTTTACTTTTGGGATCCAGTATTGCGTGCGTAGGAGCCGCAACATGACTTGGTGTTCGCCATGAAGGGAGATCTTATGGACAAACTGGACCAGGAGGCGCGTAAAGTGACAGGCGTACGGTAGGATAATTGGATGGCGTTCATTGTACGGGAGGTCCAGGGATGCAGACAGACGGCCGCCCACCCGCAGGATGCTACAACTATCGATGAAGGGGTTGAGAGCAAGGACTTCGCTTTTTGTCCCAATAGGTTTCCCTGATTTTAAATTCCCTAATTCCTCAGAATAATGTTTCTGTTGGTAGATGGTAATAAGACGTTGAGTCGTAGCCTTAATTTCGTCGGGCGAAATGAGGTGTGACTCCGCTTTAAAAGTGGATTTTGTTTTGGGACTCGTTCTTTGAGAGAACCTCAAAATATATGATATGACCCTCAAAGCTCTTGAAAAATCGGAAAATCTATCGAGAATGTCCTCTTTATTGTTGGTTTGCGTAGTTGCGTGAATTTGTACTCTCTTTTCCTCGATGTTTGTACCATACTCTTTTTCTTGGGCTGGCCATTTATTCTTGTCTTCTTGTAACCAAGAAGGTCCCTGCCACCACAGAACGTTGTCGACTAGATCCCGCGCTGATAGTCCTCTGCTGGCCAGATCTGCTGGGTTTGATGCGGAATCCACGTGTCGCCAGGCTTGATTTCCTACCTTTTCCACAATTTTTGTGACTCTGTGCGCCACGAACGTTGACCACGAACACGGTGGTTTTCGGATCCATGCCAGGACGATGGTTGAGTCCGTCCAAAGGTGAATTTTGAATGTGCCTAAATTCAGATTTTCGATGACGGATTCCAAAGTCTCGGCCAACAGAACCGCTCCACACAGCTCCAATCGGGGTAAGGAAATGGTCTTCACTGGGGCTACTCTTGTTTTCGCCATTAGCAGGTTGACGTAAACCTGATCTTTCATTTTGACTCTTAAAAAAACTGTGGCTGCGTATGCTTTTTCGGAGGCATCGCAGAATCCGTGTATTTCTACGTCGTTGGATGGCGTGAAATACACCCATCGTGGAATCCGAATGTTATTAATTTCATTGTAGCCGTGCATAAAGCTGCGCCACCTATCTAAAGTTTGATCAGATACTCTCTCGTCCCAGTCAGTCCCTTCTAGCCAAATGTTTTGCATAATCATTTTGGCTACTATGATGACTGGGCCTAGCCATCCTAATGGATCGAAGAGTTTAGCGATGGCTGAGAGTATCGCCCGTTTAGTAATGCTATCCTCATTTGCTATGGGCTTAGCTGTAAAATAAAACTGGTCAGAATGTGCATTCCAACGGATTCCGAGTGTTTTGACCGTACTGGAGTCTTCGAACTCCAGAAAGTCCTCGTTCAGTCGATGATGTTTGGGTATTCCTTGTAGTATTTTGTTGCAATTCGACGTCCATTTTCGAAGGGATAAGCCCGCGGACTGTAATGCACGCGTAATTTCATCACGAGCCTTGATAGCGTAGTCGATAGTATGCCCTCCTGAGAGAACATCATCGACGTACATACTTGTTCGCAGGATATTTGCTGCGATGGGTAATGAAGTCTCCACGTCATCCGCTAATTGATGCAGTGTTCGGATGGCTAAGTATGGAGCACAATTAACTCCAAAGGTTACCGTCTGTAACTCGTAGACGGTGATAGGGTTCTCAGGTCTGGTCCGGAAAACTATTCTTTGAAATTTGGTCTGATTGGGTTTGACCCATATCTGACGATACATCTTTTCGATGTCGCTATTAAACACGTATCTATAGAATCTCCATCTGAGAAGCAGTATTGTTAAATCGGCCTGAAGTACTGGGCCTGGATGAAGTACGTCGTTAAGGCTAGTGCCATTAGCGGTGGGACACGACGCGTTGAATACCACCCTGACTTTAGTAGTTGTGCTTTCTTCCTTTATGACAGCATGATGAGGCAGGAAGTAGCAATCTGTAGACAGGGGTGGGACGATTGAAGGGACTTTGGACATATGTCCTAATGTTTCATACTCCGACAATACTCTATTGTACTCTCTCTGTAGGTCCGGTGTCTTAGCCAGGCGGGTCTCATTCCTGTAAAATTGAGAACAAACGCCTTTTAATGAGGGTCCTAAGCATATATCGTTGGGAAACTCTTGTTTAAAGGGAAGGGAGACAATGTATTTGCCATCAGAGCCCCGTTCCGTTGTTGCTTTGAAAAGTGCCTCGCAATAGGCATTATCGTCGTTTAGTGCCTTTTTCTTAGGCACATCTTCCAACTCCCAGAAAGCGGTTAACTGTTTATCTAGGCTTATCTCGTTAAAAAATGATACCCTATTATTAGTGGGCTGTGCTGTTTCTGCACGACCGGTCAATATCCACCCGAAGACGGTTTCTTGGGCAAGAAGCGTGCTCATCACGTTCTTCCTTATACCGTTCAATATTATCTTTGCATATATGTCGCCTCCTAGGATGAGGTCGACTGGTTCGTTAACGAAGAACCTCTTATCCGCTAGAATCAAGTCAGGGAACGCTTGCTGGGTCAATGCACTGACCTGACAAGTCGGAAGGTCCCCTGTAAGTTGTGGTAGGACTAGGACCATTGTATCAATGCTAACTAATGGGTCGATGAGGGAGCCTATTGTAATAGAGCACGATTCTGTTACCTGCGCGGACAGCGTATTGTTTATGCCTGACACTTGGATGTTCAGGCGTTTAGATGGCAGGTTTATTCTCCTTTTAAGTCTTTCAGTTATGAAAGAGCACTCAGAGCCGGAGTCAATAAGTGCTCTGGCCGAGAAATCCACTCCATTATAGTGGATCTTAATGCGTGCGGTTCCCAACAATACCCCTTTAGTTGTATTGGCATGTAATGTAGAAACATTATTAACATTTTCGTTTCTATTTGCAGACTCAAGCCTTGCCCTAGCCTGTTGCGAAGTTGAGGGCCTATCATCGTTGGAGTTGCGGTTCCAACTTCGATTATTTGTGTTGGTGTTTCGGTTCCGACTTTGATTGTTGGAGTTGGTGTTCCGGTTCCAACTTTGGTGGTTTCCTTGGGGTTGTGCTGTTGGCAGGTGGAGTAAGGTGTTGTGCCTCAAGTGACACAAGGTGCAATTAAGCGGATGAGGGCATCGTGTCACTGTGTGTTTGTCTGACAAACAGTTAAGGCAAGACCTTTTTTCCTTAATGAAGGTTATTCTGTCTTGTGGGGACAGCCTTCGGAAGTTTTGACAATCCCGCAATCTGTGCTCCTTGGTGTTGCACATTTGACACCAGCCAGGAGGGACGCTGGCTTGGTAAACTCCGAGTTTCCTCGGCGTTTCCCGTGAACTATTTGACCGTTGATTCATGGGTGTTTTTGGGCCTGTGCTACCCTTCAGGTCGGAAACTGTTTCCAACGTTTGGAAACGGTTGGACAGGAATTTGTCCATATCTTCCCATTTTGGTATCTCTGTTTTGTTCTCAATGGTCTGTTCCCATAGAGCCAGAGTACATTCCGGAAGTTTGGTGGAGCATAAATATGTTATTATTGCATCCCAATTAGATATGTCAATTTGATGACATTGAAGCGACGAGATGCAATTATTTATGTCTCTTTGTAGTTGCTTAATCTTTGTACCGCATTCTTTTTCAACTGCGGTCAGACTAAACAAGGATTTCAATTGTGTATTGACTAGGATACGTTTGTTTTCGTACCTGTCACTTAGATTTTTCCAGGCTGTAGTAAAGCCTTCGTTGGTCAGTGGACACCTCCTGACTATTTCCTTCGCCTCCCCTTGAGTTTTTTGGTTGAGGTGATACAATTTTTCAACCGGGGTAAGGCGTTTATTTAATATGTATATGGCCGTGAACATATCCCTAAATGTTGGCCAGGATAGATAATCGCCCTTAAACACATCGGTGTCACAGGGCGGAAGCCGAATATTATTTTCACGGCTGGATGTATCATCACTGCTTTGTTGTTTTTGTGGTTGTATGGGCTGTGCTGACAGCTTTTCCAGCTGAGCATTCATAGCAGCCATGCATTTCATGTAGCATGCGAAACAGGTTTTATTTTTTTGCTTTATTGATTGCAAATCTTCCTTAGTTGTTTCGGTTGAGGCAAGAAGACTTTCATAAGTCGATTTGGATTTCTTCCATAATGCCTTAAGCTCCTCTTGTTGTATTACAAGGGTGTGCTTATCCATGTCTTGTATATCCTGCGTGTTGAGATCTTGCTCAAACTCAACGATACAATCGGAGTGGCGGATGTAGGCCTCCATTCTTTTAATTTGTTTAAATATTTTGTATACTTATAGAGAAACTGGAGCGGACAGAAATGACTCAGGAAGGTGTCTTGCTTGGAAAATAAGCGAAATTTAAAA
Source organism: Campiglossa producta (assembly GCA_964058755.1). Lineage (NCBI taxonomy): Eukaryota > Metazoa > Arthropoda > Insecta > Diptera > Tephritidae > Campiglossa > Campiglossa producta. The sequence goes on from CAXKVI010000006.1 coordinate 4,024,227, forward strand.
CAGTGTTACTGATTATAATCTCTGAAGATTTAATCTTACGAAATGTGTGATAGACAGATATATGTCTTTAAAAGTGTGTGTGATATAAATCTCTGAAGATTATATGAAACAAATCTCTGAAGATTTAATGTCTCAAAAGTGTATAAGAAACAAATCTCTGAAGATTTAATGTCTCTAAAAAGAATGTGAAACCGAAAGAAATCTCTGAAGATTTAATGTCTCAACAAACGTGTATGTGACCCAGAAAAATCTCTGAAGATTTAACGTCTTAAAGTGTTTGTGAACCGATCTAAAATCTCTGAAGATTTAGTGTAACAAGGACTGTGTATATGAAACCGAAATAAATCTCTGAAGATTTAATGTTTCAAAAGTATTTGTGTAACAGATAACCTCTGGAGGTTTAGTGTTTCCAAAAATGTATGGTGATAACAAATAAAAGTCTCTGAAGACTCAATGTATCAACAAAGTGTATGTGGCACAGATAGTAATCTCGGTACAGATTCAATGTGCTTGGGTATTGTGAACCCTGTATAGCCAAACCAAGTAAAATAAACTGAAATTCCAAACGAAAAGTAACGCAATTGTGTTTGTCCAGATATTCGTGGACTAGTGATAATTGTTTATTTAATCTTTAAATTATACAAGTAAATGTGTTTGTTAAGCGACACTTGTAAATTGTGTACGCTTTAAATATTTATATCACAAGCCACCCAACGTAGATGATTAATATATGATGTGTTGATGAACTGATTCATGTGATGTGAACTTTGTGATGGATTATTTAAAAAAGCATCAACTAAGTGAAAATTAAAAGTAATTTTGGAGAACGTTTCCACACGAAGTGGTAGAGCAGACAGATGTTCAGTGCAGTGATAAGTGTCTATATAAAAAAAACAAAAAAAATTCACTGACTGCTTGCCTTGAGCTGTGTCGGATAAGTCTTACCACTGGAGGGGGACTTAACCGATAGTCAAAAGGCGATATTGCGCTGTCAAGCACACAAGGTTTTCACTTACTTTGTTTTTTAAAAAAAATCACTCACAAAGTTCACTTACGTTTTGTACGTATTAAAAAAAAATATGGTGCATGAACTAAACAAACCACGTACCTTGAGTGATGAAACTCTGTTGAGCAAATGGACTGTATAGTGATGAAATGTGATGCTGATGTGATGTGTTGATATGATGTGATGTGATTAGAGCTGACTGTAAGCTGTGATGTGGTGTGAGTACTGGATGTATTTATGTGTATTTGTGTAACTCGCTGGTCTGTATTCGCTGGTATGGTAGCTCGCTTATTGCCTTTGGACTTTTGTGCCTTGGTAATTAATTTTATGCTGGATTTTAGAAACTTTATTCCTTGGTAGCTGGATTTTACGCAATCTTGATTTGGCTTGATTTAGGTTGTCGGTTCGAATTTCCGGTGAGATGGACCAAATGTTACGTGCGGCCAATGGCAAGGGCGGGATGCTCGCACGTAATAATATGCAAAGAAAATGAAAAAGAGCGGCGAGTGAATAAGGATGTAAACAATGGTATTCAAATGTAAATATGTACAATAGTTTTTATTAAAAGCAATTTGTATGTGAAAATGAAATGTAATCGAGTAGATGTAATTACAAAGTGCACAATAAAATTATGGTATGGAAAATGTAATTGTTTACTTTACCTTGGTTTGGCAGCTGATGACTCTCGTATGCTCGGAAAAGAAGTGATCGAGTCTTTAGATAAATAGTAGCTCTGTACCGCCGCCGAAGACCTACATTTGTAGGATTCGAAGGGGTAAGAGCTGTTATCGGTATAAAGATAAAACGTAAAAGGTAATAGCGCGGAAGATACTACGGTTTGCTACGAGGGGCGGCCGATATATTTAGACCGGTGGTCTAAACAACATATATTAAAGCTTTGCTATTATCAAGAATTTTCTCAAGTGCCTGTTTTTCTTGTATATTTAAGCCATCGAACAAATGATCCAAAATTTTTGTACTGATATTGATTTCATCAAGTACATAGGTTAGGTTAGGTTCAAGTGGCTGCCGCAGAGGCACTACTAGGCCAGTATTGAAAGGCCCGTTCTGTTACCACCAACACTAGGAAAGTTAGTTCCGGAACCCTGCCCTATGGAAAATGCCGGTATTATCGAAATTCTCCACATAGCAGAATCCCGGGACTGACGTTCCTAAACCGACACCGTTACTCCTCCTCGAATCATTTATATGACTTGATGAAGGCCATCAGGTCCTTTATGTCCAGCTCCGTGACCTGGCGTAGGCTAACCAGGAAGGGAACTCCCAAAATGCGCATTCTCGCGCCACTTAAAGCCGGGCAGTTGCAGATGAGGTGCTCAACTGTTTCCTCCTCCTCATCATCCTTACAACCCCTACAGCATCGTCGGTAGGGCACACCTAGTCTTTCTGCGCGCCTACCAATGAGGCAGTGCCCAGTTAATACGCCTATTAGTATGAAGATTTCTCTTCTCCTTAGGGCATAAATTTGTCTTGATCTTTTATGTTACCATTTCGGCCAGGTTTCTTTGGATATCTGGCATCCTGGAGATTGCAGCCATCATTCGTTGGCTTGGCGGAGTGTATACTCTTTCAGTATTAGCTTGCATGTGGCAAACGGCATACCTAAGCGCTCTCTATCCCGAAGAACTTGCTTGGTCGTGCCCTGCCTCGCAAGTTCGTCTGCCCTACAATTTCCCTCAATGTCCCTATGCCCCGGGACCCATGTGAGGTTCACGCGGTTCTGTTGGACCATCTCTTGTAGAGATCGACGACAGCTGAGCGTCAGTTCAGAGTTTAAAGAGTAAGAGCCAAGAGATTTGATGCCCGCTTGGCTGTCGCTGAAAATAAAAATATCCTGTCTGGTAGTGTGTTGGCCTATCCAAGCCGCGGCGTCCATGATTGCTGAAACTTCAGCCTGGAAGACACTGCAATGATCAGGTAGTCTGAAGGAGAGCTCAAGGTTCCGATCCTTTGAATAAACCCCTCCTCCAACTCTGCCGCCTAACTTCGAGCCATCTGTATAAATGGAAGTGCCGCCATGAGTGGCGGGACTCCGATCCGTGCTCTCCCATTCTTCCCTGCTGGGAATGTTTATTTTAAAACCGCTATCTCCGACTGTTGTGGTCGCACAACGACCAGCCGATAAATTTATCGATAACTAAGTTATCGGTGAAAATGTAATTGCCCAAAAACCTTAAAATTGCCCTACAATATGGGTATCAAACAGAAGGGGATGGCACCAGTTTTCATTTGAACTTCGATATATTTCGATAAATTTATCGATAACCGAGTTATGGGTGAAAATGTTATTGAACAAAAACCTTAAAATTTCCCTACAATATGTGTAACAAACGAAAAGGAAAGGCTGCAGGTTTCATTTGGACTTCGATATATTTCGATAAATTGATCGATAACTAAGTTATCGGTGAAAATGTAATTGCCCAAAAACCTTAAAATTGCCCCACAATATGGGTATCAAACGGAAGGGGATGGCACCAGTTTTCATTTGGATTTCAATATATTTCGATAAATTAATCGATAACTGAGTTATCGGTGAAAATGTGGTTGCTCAAAAACTTTAATTTTTCCCTACAATATGGGTAGCAAACGAAAGGGGATGACACCAGGTTTCATTTGAACTTCGATATATTTCGATAAATTTATCGATAACCGAGTTATCGGAGAAAATGTTATTGAACAAAAACCTTAAAATTGCCCTACAATATGTGTAACAAACGAAAAGGAAAGGCTGCAGGTTTCATTTGGACTTCGATATCTTTTGATAAATTTATCGATAACTAAGTTTTCGGTGAAAATGTAATTGCCCAAAAACCTTAAAATTGCCCCACAATATGGGTATCAAACGGAAGGGGATGGCACCAGTTTTCATTTGGATTTCAATATATTTCGATAAGTTTATTGATAACTGAGTTATCGGTGAAAAATCCTTAAAATTGCCCCACAATATGGGTATCAAACGGAAGGGGATGGCACCAGTTTTCATTTGGATTTCAATATATTTCGATAAATTTATCGATAATTGAGTTATCGGTGAAAACGAGATGGCGCAAAAGCCTTAAAATTGGCCAACAATATGGGTATCAAACGAAAAGGGATTGCCCCAGGTTTCATTTGGACTTCGATATATGTATTTCCATATATTTATCGATAACTGAGTTATCGGTCAAAACGTGATCGCCCAAATACATCAAATTATTTAATCAATCTAACTTTCCCCATTGATGGGAATTTTGAAAATTTTAAATACCCTTGGTAAATGCTTCAGTATTCAATAATCTTACTAATATTATAAATGTGAATGTAGCGATGTTTGGATATTTGGATGTTTGGATGTTTGGATGTTTGGATGTCCAGACGTTTACTTCTGTTCCTCAATAACGTGAGAACGGCAAGACGGATTTTGTTGAAATTTGGTAGGCAGACAGCTAATAGTCTGGAAGGAGGTATAGGCTATTTTTTTGTTTAATTTTGGGGGGTCCGGCCATGCTAGGGACCGATACTTTTCGATTTTTTTGTTTTTCCATATAACTCTGAGTACATTTGACCTACACCTATGATATTTCGAATACAGGTGTAGAAACTTCGAACAATATGGGTATCAAGCGAAACTGGAAGGTGCCAGGTCTCATTTGGAGTTCGATATATTTCGATAAATTTATCGATAACTGAGTTATCAGTCGAAATGAGATTGCCCAGAAACCTTACATTTTCCCTACAAGATGGGTATCAAACGAAAGGGGATAACCCCAGGTTTCATTTGGACTTCGATATATTTCGATAAATTTATCGATAACCGAGTTATCGGTGAAAATGTTATTGAACAAAAACCTTAAAATTACCTTACAATATGGGTATCAAACGAAAGGGAATGGCCCCAGGTTTCATTTGGACCTCAATATATTTCGATAAATTAATCGATAACTGAGTTATCGGTGAAAATGTGGTTGCTCAAAAACTTTAATTTTTCCCTACAATATGGGTAGCAAACGAAAGGGGATGACACCAGGTTTCATTTGAACTTCGATATATTTCGATAAATTTATCGATAACCGAGTTATCGGTGAAAATGTTATTGAACAAAAACCTTAAAATTACCTTACAATATGGGTATCAAACGAAAGGGAATTGCCCCAGGTTTCATTTGGACCTCAATATATTTCGATAAATTAATCGATAACTGAGTTATCGGTGAAAATGTGGTTGCTCAAAAACTTTAATTTTTCCCTACAATATGGGTATCAAACGAAAGGGGATGACACCAGGTTTCATTTGAACTTCGATATATTTCGATAAATTTATCGATAACCGAGTTATCGGTGAAAATGTTATTGAACAAAAACCTTAAAATTTCCTTACAAAATGTGTAACAAACGAAAAGGAAAGGCTGCAGGTTTCATTTGGACTTCGATATATTTCGATAAATTTATCGATAACTAAGTTATCGGTGAAAATGTAATTGCCCAAAAACCTTAAAATTGCCCCACAATATGGGTATCAAACGGAAGGGTTTGACACCAGGTTTCATTTGAACTTCGATATATTTCGATAAATTTATCGATAACCGAGTTATCGGTGAAAATGTTATTGAACAAAAACCTTAAAATTACCTTACAATATGGGCATCAAACGAAAGGGAATGGCCCCAGGTTTCATTTGGACCTCAGTATATTTCGATAAATTAATCGATAACTGAGTTATCGGTGAAAATGTGGTTGCTCAAAAACTTTAATTTTTCCCTACAATATGGGTAGCAAACGAAAGGGTATGACACCAGGTTTCATTTGAACTTCGATATATTTCGATAAATTTATCGATAACCGAGTTATCGGTGAAAATGTTATTGAACAAAAACCTTAAAATTACCTTACAATATGGGCATCAAACGAAAGGGAATGGCCCCAGGTTTCATTTGGACCTCAGTATATTTCGATAAATTAATCGATAACTGAGTTATCGGTGAAAATGCTGTTGCTCAAAAACTTTAATTTTTCCCTACAATATGGGTATCAAACGAAAGGGGATGACACCAGGTTTCATTTGAACTTCGATATATTTCGATAAATTTATCGATAACCGAGTTATCGGTGAAAATGTTATTGAACAAAAACCTTAAAATTTCCCTACAATATGTGTAACAAACGAAAAGGAAAGGCTGCAGGTTTCATTTGGAAAATGTGGTTGCTCAAAAACTTTATTTTTTCCCTACAATATTGGTAACAAACGAAAGGGGATGACACCAGGTTTCATTTGAACTTCGATATATTTCGATAAATTTATCGATAACCGAGTTATCGGTGAAAATGTTATTGAACAAAAACCTTAAAATTTCCCTACAATATGTGTAACAAACGAAAAGGAAAGGCTGCAGGTTTCATTTGGACTTCGATATATTTCGATAAATTTATCGATAACTAAGTTATCGGTGAAAATGTAATTTCCCAAAAACCTTAAAATTGCCCCACAATATGGGTATCAAACGGAAGGGGATGGCACCAGTTTTCATTTGGATTTCAATATATTTCGATAAATTAATCGATAACTGAGTTATCGGTGAAAATGTGGTTGCTCAAAAACTTTAATTTTTCCCTACAATATGGGTAGCAAACGAAAGGGGATGACACCAGGTTTCATTTGAACTTCGATATATTTCGATAAATTTATCGATAACCGAGTTATCGGTGAAAATGTTATTGAACAAAAACCTTAAAATTTCCCTACAATATGTGTAACAAACGAAAAGGAAAGGCTGCAGGTTTCATTTGGACTTCGATATATTTCGATAAATTTATCGATAACTAAGTTATCGGTGAAAATGTAATTGCCCAAAAACCTTAAAATTGCCCCACAATATGGGTATCAAACGGAAGGGGATGGCACCAGTTTTAATTTGGATTTCAATATATTTCGATAAGTTTATTGATAACTGAGTTATCGGTGAAAAATCCTTAAGATTGCCCTAAAATATGGGTATCAAACCAAAGTGGATGGCCCCAGTTTTCATTTGGACTTCAATATATTTCGATAAATTTATCGATAATTGAGTTATCGGTGAAAACGAGATGGCTCAAAAGCCTTAAAATTGGCCAACAATATGGGTATCAAACGAAAAGGGATTGCCCCAGGTTTCATTTGGACTTCGATATATGTATTTCCATATATTTATCGATAACTGAGTTATCGGTCAAAACGTGATCGCCCAAAAACATCAAATTATTTAATCAATCTAACTTTCCCCATTGATGGGAATTTTGAAAATTTTAAATACCCTTGGTAAATGCTTCAGTATTCAATAATCTTACTAATATTATAAATGAAGGGCTTAGAACCAAAAGGATCTAAGTAACATCGTAGTTGAATTGAGATAATTAAGGTTAAAGTAAATTGTCTATTGCAAAATATGGGTAAATGCGTTTGAAATGATTCCTGTCTAAATGAATGCAGGTTAGTCAACTATTTCAGAGGATGTTTACTGCAGATGGAAAATAACTGTAAATTTCAAAAAATTATTGCAAAAATTTCCAAAAATTATTGCAATAACATTTCAAACGTTGATTGCTCGGCCAAAAGAACATGTAGAATTTTTCCGAGTATGCAGTTTTGTAGCCCCTTTAATTTTAGTCTAACAAAGTGCTAAACTTAAGTTCGTAGGAAGTCTCCCTGATTTTTGGCAATTTTTTTTCTGGATCCAAGCGTGCTTAGACCCTTTTGGCTCCAAAAATGCTTGCAATAAAATTTCAAGCGTTGATTGCTCGGCCACAAAAATCTGTAGAATTTTTTCGAGTATGCAGTTTTGTAGCCCCTTTAATTTTAGTCTAACAAAGTGCTTAACTTAAGTTCGTAGGAAGTCTCTCTGATTTTTGGCAATTTTGAAACCAGTAAGTAAGTTAATCTTAGTTTTGTAAAAAATTTCAAAAAAATTATTTTATGTTACTAATACGCCGTGTAGGACCTATAAAAAGTGCACTTGGATCTAGAAAAAAATTGCCAAAAATCAGCGAGACTTCCTACGAACTTAAGTTTAGCCCTTTGTTAGACTAAAACTAAAGGTGCTACAAAACTGCATACTCGAAAAAATTCTACAGATTTTATGGCCGAGCAATCAACGCTTGAAATTTTATTGCAAGCATTTTTGGAGCCAAAAGGGTCTAAGCACGCTTGGATCCAGAAAAAAATTGCCAAAAATCAGGGAGACTTCCTACGAACTTAAGTTTAGCACTTTGTTAGACTAAAACTAAAGGTGCTACAAAACTGCATACTCGAAAAAATTCTACAGATTTTTATGGCCGAGCAATCAACGCTTGAAATTTTATTGCAAGCATTTTTGGAGCCAAAAGGGTCTAAGCACGCTTGGATACAGAAAAAAATTGCCAAAAATCAGCGAGACTTCCTACGAACTTAAGTTTAGCACTTTGTTAGACTAAAATTAAAGGGGCTACAAAACTGCATATTCGGAAAAATTATGCATGTTCTTTTGGCCGAGCAATTGAATTTTATTGCTTGGAGGAGCGCACTTAGATCCAAAAGGGTCTAAGCACGCTTGGATCCAGAAAAAAATTGCCAAAAATCAGGGAGACTTCCTACGAACTTAAGTTTAGCACTTTGTTAGACTAAAACTAAAGGTGCTACAAAACTGCATACTCGAAAAAATTCTACAGATTTTTATGGCCGAGCAATCAACGCTTGAAATTTTATTGCAAGCATTTTTGGAGCCAAAAGGGTCTAAGCGCGCTTGGATACAGAAAAAAATTGCCAAAAATTAGCGAGACTTCCTACGAACTTAAGTTTAGCACTTTGTTAGACTAAAATTAAAGGGGCTACAAAACTGCATATTCGGAAAAATTATGCATGTTCTTTTGGCCGAGCAATTGAATTTTATTGCTTGGAGGAGCGCACTTAGATCCTTTTTGCTCCAATCATTAATGCAATAAAATTTAGTACGTTTTTGGCCCGGCAAATATATGGCACTAAAATGTGCAAAATGACTTGGATCGCATTGTCAGCAAATAGACACTATATTTAACTATACAAATATGGGTATAACTAAATTTTTTTAAAAATGTCACTTAGATCCTTTTGGTTCTAAGCCCTTCAAATGTGAATGTAGCGATGTTTGGATATTTGGATGTTTGGATGTTTGGATGTTTGGATGTTTGGATGTCCAGACGTTTACTTCTTTTCCTCAATAACGTGAGCATGGCAAGACGGATTTTGTTGAAATTTGGTAGGCAGACAGCTAATAGTCTGGAAGGAGGTATAGGCTATTTTTTTGTTTAATTTTGGGGGGTCCGGCCATGCTAGGGACCGATACTTTTCGATTTTTTTGTTTTTCCATATAACTCTGAGTACATTTGACCTACACTTATGATATTTCGAATACAGGTGTAGAAACTTCGAACAATATGGGTATCAAGCGAAACTGGAAGGTGCCAGGTCTCATTTGGAGTTCGATATATTTCGATAAATTTATCGATAACTGAGTTATCAGTCGAAATGAGATTGCCCAGAAACCTTACATTTTCCCTACAAGATGGGTATCAAACGAAAGGGGATAACCCCAGGTTTCATTTGGACTTCGATATATTTCGATAAATTTATCGATAACCGAGTTATCGGTGAAAATGTTATTGAACAAAAACCTTAAAATTACCTTACAATATGGGTATCAAACGAAAGGGAATTGCCCCAGGTTTCATTTGGACCTCAATATATTTCGATAAATTAATCGATAACTGAGTTATCGGTGAAAATGTGGTTGCTCAAAAACTTTAATTTTTCCCTACAATATGGGTATCAAACGAAAGGGGATGACACCAGGTTTCATTTGAACTTCGATATATTTCGATAAATTTATCGATAACCGAGTTATCGGTGAAAATGTTATTGAACAAAAACCTTAAAATTTCCCTACAATATGTGTAACAAACGAAAAGGAAAGGCTGCAGGTTTAATTTGGAAAATGTAGTTGCTCAAAAACTTTAATTTTTCCCTACAATATGGGTAACAAACGAAAGGGGATGACACCAGGTTTCATTTGAACTTCGATATATTTCGATAAATTTATCGATAACCGAGTTATCGGTGAAAATGTTATTGAACAAAAACCTTAAAATTTCCCTACAATATGTGTAACAAACGAAAAGGAAAGGCTGCAGGTTTCATTTGAACTTCGATATATTTCGATAAATTTATCGATAACTAAGTTATCGGTGAAAATGTAATTGCCCAAAACCCTTAAAATTGCCCTACAATATGGGTATCAAACGGAAGGGGATGGCACCAGTTTTCATTTGAACTTCGATATATTTCGATAAATTTATCGATAGCCGAGTTATCGGTGAAAATGTTATTGAACAAAAACCTTAAAATTTCCCTACAATATGTGTAACAAACGAAAAGGAAAGGCTGCAGGTTTCATTTGGACTTCGATATATTTCGATAAATTTATCGATAACTAAGTTATCGGTGAAAATGTAATTGCCCAAAAACCTTAAAATTGCCCCACAATATGGGTATCAAACGGAAGGGAATGGCCCCAGGTTTCATTTGGACCTCAATATATTTCGATAAATTAATCGATAACTTAGTTATCGGTGAAAATGTGGTTGCTCAAAAACTTTAATTTTTCCCTACAATATGGGTAGCAAACGAAAGGGGATGACACCAGGTTTCATTTGAACTTCGATATATTTCGATAAATTTATCGATAACCGAGTTATCGGTGAAAATGTTATTGAACAAAAACCTTAAAATTACCTTACAATATGGGTATCAAACGAAAGGGAATGGCCCCAGGTTTCATTTGGACCTCAATATATTTCGATAAATAAATCGATAACTGAGTTATCGGTGAAAATGTGGTTGCTCAAAAACTTTAATTTTTCCCTACAATATGGGTAGCAAACGAAAGGGGATGACACCAGGTTTCATTTGAACTTCGATATATTTCGATAAATTTATCGATAACCGAGTTATCGGTGAAAATGTTATTGAACAAAAACCTTAAAATTACCTTACAACATGGGTATCAAACGAAAGGGAATTGCCCCAGGTTTCATTTGGACCTCAATATATTTCGATAAATTAATCGATAACTGAGTTATCGGTGAAAATGTGGTTGCTCAAAAACTTTAATTTTTCCCTACAATATGGGTATCAAACGAAAGGGGATGACACCAGGTTTCATTTGAACTTCGATATATTTCGATAAATTTATCGATAACCGAGTTATCGGTGAAAATGTTATTGAACAAAAACCTTAAAATTTCCCTACAATATGTGTAACAAACGAAAAGGAAAGGCTGCAGGTTTCATTTGGAAAATGTGGTTGCTCAAAAACTTTATTTTTTCCCTACAATATGGGTAACAAACGAAAGGGGATGACACCAGGTTTCATTTGAACTTCGATATATTTCGATAAATTTATCGATAACCGAGTTATCGGTGAAAATGTTATTGAACAAAAACCTTAAAATTTCCTTACAAAATGTGTAACAAACGAAAAGGAAAGGCTGCAGGTTTCATTTGGACTTCGATATATTTCGATAAATTTATCGATAACTAAGTTATCGGTGAAAATGTAATTGCCCAAAAACCTTAAAATTGCCCTACAATATGGGTATCAAACGGAAGGGGATGGCACCAGTTTTCATTTGAACTTCGATATATTTCGATAAATTTATCGATAACCGAGTTATCGGTGAAAATGTTATTGAGCAAAAACCTTAAAATTTCCCTACAATATGTGTAACAAACGAAAAGGAAAGGCTGCAGGTTTCATTTGGACTTCGATATATTTCGATAAATTTATCGATAACTAAGTTATCGGTGAAAATGTAATTGCGCAAAAACCTTAAAATTGCCCCACAATATGGGTATCAAACGGAAGGGGATGGCACCAGTTTTCATTTGGATTTCAATATATTTCGATAAATTAATCGATAACTGAGTTATCGGTGAAAATGTGGTTGCTCAAAAACTTTAATTTTTCCCTACAATATGGGTAGCAAACGAAATGGGATGACACCAGTTTTCATTTAACATTTTAACATTCGATATATTTCGATAAATTTATCGATAACCGAGTTATCGGTGAAAATGTTATTGAACAAAAACCTTAAAATTTCCCTACAATATGTGTAACAAACGAAAAGGAAAGGCTGCAGGTTTAATTTGGAAAATGTAGTTGCTCTAAAACTTTAATTTTTCCCTACAATATGGGTAACAAACGAAAGGGGATGACACCAGGTTTCATTTGAACTTCGATATATTTCGATAAATTTATCGATAACCGAGTTATCGGTGAAAATGTTATTGAACAAAAACCTTAAAATTTCCCTACAATATGTGTAACAAACGAAAAGGAAAGGCTGCAGGTTTCATTTGAACTTCGATATATTTCGATAAATTTATCGATAACTAAGTTATCGGTGAAAATGTAATTGCCCAAAAACCTTAAAATTGCCCTACAATATGGGTATCAAACGGAAGGGGATGGCACCAGTTTTCATTTGAACTTCGATATATTTCGATAAATTTATCGATAACCGAGTTATCGGTGAAAATGTTATTGAACAAAAACCTTAAAATTTCCCTACAATATGTGTAACAAACGAAAAGGAAAGGCTGCAGGTTTCATTTGGACTTCGATATATTTCGATAAATTTATCGATAACTAAGTTATCGGTGAAAATGTAATTGCCCAAAAACCTTAAAATTGCCCCACAATATGGGTATCAAACGGAAGGGAATGGCCCCAGGTTTCATTTGGACCTCAATATATTTCGATAAATTAATCGATAACTTAGTTATCGGTGAAAATGTGGTTGCTCAAAAACTTTAATTTTTCCCTACAATATGGGTAGCAAACGAAAGGGGATGACACCAGGTTTCATTTGAACTTCGATATATTTCGATAAATTTATCGATAACCGAGTTATCGGTGAAAATGTTATTGAACAAAAACCTTAAAATTACCTTACAATATGGGTATCAAACGAAAGGGAATGGCCCCAGGTTTCATTTGGACCTCAATATATTTCGATAAATTAATCGATAACTGAGTTATCGGTGAAAATGTGGTTGCTCAAAAACTTTAATTTTTCCCTACAATATGGGTAGCAAACGAAAGGGGATGACACCAGGTTTCATTTGAACTTCGATATATTTCGATAAATTTATCGATAACCGAGTTATCGGTGAAAATGTTATTGAACAAAAACCTTAAAATTACCTTACAATATGGGTATCAAACGAAAGGGAATTGCCCCAGGTTTCATTTGGACCTCAATATATTTCGATAAATTAATCGATAACTGAGTTATCGGTGAAAATGTGGTTGCTCAAAAACTTTAATTTTTCCCTACAATATGGGTATCAAACGAAAGGGGATGACACCAGGTTTCATTTGAACTTCGATATATTTCGATAAATTTATCGATAACCGAGTTATCGGTGAAAATGTTATTGAACAAAAACCTTAAAATTTCCCTACAATATGTGTAACAAACGAAAAGGAAAGGCTGCAGGTTTCATTTGGAAAATGTAGTTGCTCAAAAACTTTAATTTTTCCTTACAATATGGGTAACAAACGAAAGGGGATGACACCAGGTTTCATTTGGACTTCGATATATTTCGATAAATTTATCGATAACCGAGTTATCGGTGAAAATGTTATTGAACAAAAACCTTAAAATTTCCCTACAATATGTGTAACAAACGAAAAGGAAAGGCTGCAGGTTTCATTTGGAAAATGTGGTTGCTCAAAAACTTTATTTTTTCCCTACAATATGGGTAACAAACGAAAGGGGATGACACCAGGTTTCATTTGAACTTCGATATATTTCGATAAATTTATCGATAACCGAGTTATCGATGAAAATGTTATTGAACAAAAACCTTAAAATTTCCTTACAAAATGTGTAACAAACGAAAAGGAAAGGCTGCAGGTTTCATTTGGACTTCGATATATTTCGATAAATTTATCGATAACTAAGTTATCGGTGAAAATGTAATTGCCCAAAAACCTTAAAATTGCCCTACAATATGGGTATCAAACGGAAGGGGATGGCACCAGTTTTCATTTGAACTTCGATATATTTCGATAAATTTATCGATAACCGAGTTATCGGTGAAAATGTTATTGAGCAAAAACCTTAAAATTTCCCTACAATATGTGTAACAAACGAAAAGGAAAGGCTGCAGGTTTCATTTGGACTTCGATATATTTCGATAAATTTATCGATAACTAAGTTATCGGTGAAAATGTAATTGCCCAAAAACCTTAAAATTGCCCCACAATATGGGTATCAAACGGAAGGGGATGGCACCAGTTTTCATTTGGATTTCAATATATTTCGATAAATTAATCGATAACTGAGTTATCGGTGAAAATGTGGTTGCTCAAAAACTTTAATTTTTCCCTACAATATGGGTAGCAAACGAAATGGGATGACACCAGTTTTCATTTGAACTTCGATATATTTCGATAAATTTATCGATAACCGAGTTATCGGTGAAAATGTTATTGAACAAAAACCTTAAAATTTCCCTACAATATGTGTAACAAACGAAAAGGAAAGGCTGCAGGTTTCATTTGGACTTCGATATATTTCGATAAATTTATCGATAACTAAGTTATCGGTGAAAATGTAATTGCCCAAAAACCTTAAAATTGCTCCACAATATGGGTATCAAACGGAAGGGGATGGCACCAGTTTTCATTTGGATTTCAATATATTTCGATAAGTTTATTGATAACTGTGTTATCGGTGAAAAATCCTTAAAATTGCCCTAAAATATGGGTATCAAACAAAAGTGGATGGCCCCAGTTTTCATTTGGACTTCAATATATTTCGATAAATTTATCGATAATTGAGTTATCGGTGAAAACGAGATGGCTCAAAAGCCTTAAAATTGGCCAACAATATGGGTATCAAACGAAAAGGGATTGCCCCAGGTTTCATTTGGACTTCGATATATGTATTTCCATATATTTATCGATAACTGAGTTATCGGTCAAAACGTGATCGCCCAAATACATCAAATTATTTAATCAATCTAACTTTCCCCATTGATGGGAATTTTGAAAATTTTAAATACCCTTGGTAAATGCTTCAGTATTCAATAATCTTACTAATATTATAAATGTGAATGTAGCGATGTTTGGATATTTGGATGTTTGGATGTTTGGATGTCCAGACGTTTACTTTTGTTCCTCAATAACGTGAGAATGGCAAGACGGATTTAGTTGAAATTTGGTAGGCAGACAGCTAATAGTCTGGAAGGAGGTATAGGCTATTTTTTTGTTTAATTTTGGGGGGTCCGGCCATGCTAGGGACCGATACTTTTCGATTTTTTTGTTTTTCCATATAACTCTGAGTACATTTGACCTACACTTATGATATTTCGAATACAGGTGTAGAAACTTCGAACAATATGGGTATCAAGCGAAACTGGAAGGTGCCAGGTCTCATTTGGAGTTCGATATATTTCGATAAATTTATCGATAACCGAGTTATCGGTGAAAATGTTATTGAACAAAAACCTTAAAATTACCTTACAATATGGGTATCAAACGAAAGGGAATGGCCCCAGGTTTCATTTGGACCTCAATATATTTCGATAAATTAATCGATAACTGAGTTATCGGTGAAAATGTGGTTGCTCAAAAACTTTAATTTTTCCCTACAATATGGGTAGCAAACGAAAGGGGATGACACCAGGTTTCATTTGAACTTCGATATATTTCGATAAATTTATCGATAACCGAGTTATCGGTGAAAATGTTATTGAACAAAAACCTTAAAATTACCTTACAATATGGGTATCAAACGAAAGGTAATTGCCCCAGGTTTCATTTGGACCTCAATATTTTTCGATAAATTAATCGATAACTGAGTTATCGGTGAAAATGTGGTTGCCAAAAACTTTAATTTTTCCCTACAATATGGGTATCAAACGAAAGGGGATGACACCAGGTTTCATTTGAACTTCGATATATTTCGATAAAGTTATCGATAACCGAGTTATCGGTGAAAATGTTATTGAACAAAAACCTTAAAATTTCCCTACAATATGTGTAACAAACGAAAAGGAAAGGCTGCAGGTTTCATTTGGAAAATGTGGTTGCTCAAAAACTTTAATTTTTCCCTACAATATGGGTAACAAACGAAAGGGGATGACACCAGGTTTCATTTGAACTTCGATGTATTTCTATAAATTTATCGATAACCGAGTTATCGGTGAAAATGTTATTGAACAAAAACCTTAAAATTTCCCTACAATATGTGTAACAAACGAAAAGGAAAGGCTGCAGGTTTCATTTGGACTTCGATATATTTCGATAAATTTATCGATAACTAAGTTATCGGTGAAAATGTAATTGCCCAAAAACCTTAAAATTGCCCTACAATATGGGTATCAAACGGAAGGGGATGGCACCAGTTTTCATTTGAACTTCGATATATTTCGATAAATTTATCGATAACCGAGTTATCGGAGAAAATGTTATTGAACAAAAACCTTAAAATTTCCCTACAATATGTGTAACAAACGAAAAGGAAAGGCTGCAGGTTTCATTTGGACTTCGATATATTTCGATAAATTTATCGATAACTAAGTTATCGGTGAAAATGTAATTGCCCAAAAACCTTAAAATTGACCCACAATATGGGTATCAAACGGAAGGGAATGGCCCCAGGTTTCATTTGGACCTCAATATATTTCGATAAATTAATCGATAACTGAGTTATCGGTGAAAATGTGGTTGCTCAAAAACTTTAATTTTTCCCTACAATATGGGTAGCAAATGAAATGGGATGACACCAGTTTTCATTTGAACTTCGATATATTTCGATAAATTTATCGATAACCGAGTTATCGGTGAAAATGTTATTGAACAAAAACCTTAAAATTTCCCTACAATATGTGTAACAAACGAAAAGGAAAGGCTGCAGGTTTAATTTGGAAAATGTAGTTGCTCAAAAACTTTAATTTTTCCCTACAATATGGGTAACAAACGAAAGGGGATGACACCAGGTTTCATTTGAACTTCGATATATTTCGATAAATTTATCGATACCGAGTTATCGGTGAAAATGTTATTGAACAAAAACCTTAAAATTTCCCTACAATATGTGTAACAAACGAAAAGGAAAGGCTGCAGGTTTCATTTGAACTTCGATATATTTCGATAAATTTATCGATAACTAAGTTATCGGTGAAAATGTAATTGCCCAAAAACCTTAAAATTGCCCTACAATATGGGTATCAAACGGAAGGGGATGGCACCAGTTTTCATTTGAACTTCGATATATTTCGATAAATTTATCGATAACCGAGTTATCGGAGAAAATGTTATTGAACAAAAACCTTAAAATTTCCCTACAATATGTGTAACAAACGAAAAGGAAAGGCTGCAGGTTTCATTTGGACTTCGATATATTTCGATAAATTTATCGATAACTAAGTTATCGGTGAAAATGTAATTGCCCAAAAACCTTAAAATTGCCCCACAATATGGGTATCAAACGGAAGGGAATGGCCCCAGGTTTCATTTGGACCTCAATATATTTCGATAAATTAATCGATAACTTAGTTATCGGTGAAAATGTGGTTGCTCAAAAACTTTAATTTTTCCCTACAATATGGGTAGCAAACGAAAGGGGATGACACCAGGTTTCATTTGAACTTCGATATATTTCGATAAATTTATCGATAACCGAGTTATCGGTGAAAATGTTATTGAACAAAAACCTTAAAATTACCTTACAATATGGGTATCAAACGAAAGGGAATGGCCCCAGGTTTCATTTGTACCTCAATATATTTCGATAAATTAATCGATAACTGAGTTATCGGTGAAAATGTGGTTGCTCAAAAACTTTAATTTTTCCCTACAATATGGGTAGCAAACGAAAGGGGATGACACCAGGTTTCATTTGAACTTCGATATATTTCGATAAATTTATCGATAACCGAGTTATCGGTGAAAATGTTATTGAACAAAAACCTTAAAATTACCTTACAATATGGGTATCAAACGAAAGGGAATTGCCCCAGGTTTCATTTGGACCTCAATATATTTCGATAAATTAATCGATAACTGAGTTATCGGTGAAAATGTGGTTGCTCAAAAACTTTAATTTTTCCCTACAATATGGGTATCAAACGAAAGGGGATGACACCAGGTTTCATTTGAACTTCGATATATTTCGATAAATTTATCGATAACCGAGTTATCGGTGAAAATGTTATTGAACAAAAACCTTAAAATTTCCCTACAATATGTGTAACAAACGAAAAGGAAAGGCTGCAGGTTTCATTTGGAAAATGTAGTTGCTCAAAAACTTTAATTTTTCCTTACAATATGGGTAACAAACGAAAGGGGATGACACCAGGTTTCATTTGAACTTCGATATATTTCGATAAATTTATCGATAACCGAGTTATCGGTGAAAATGTTATTGAACAAAAACCTTAAAATTTCCCTACAATATGTGTAACAAACGAAAAGGAAAGGCTGCAGGTTTCATTTGGAAAATGTGGTTGCTCAAAAACTTTATTTTTTCCCTACAATATGGGTAACAAACGAAAGGGGATGACACCAGGTTTCATTTGAACTTCGATATATTTCGATAAATTTATCGATAACCGAGTTATCGGTGAAAATGTTATTGAACAAAAACCTTAAAATTTCCTTACAAAATGTGTAACAAACGAAAAGGAAAGGCTGCAGGTTTCATTTGGACTTCGATATATTTCGATAAATTTATCGATAACTAAGTTATCGGTGAAAATGTAATTGCCCAAAAACCTTAAAATTGCCCTACAATATGGGTATCAAACGGAAGGGGATGGCACCAGTTTTCATTTGAACTTCGATATATTTCGATAAATTTATCGATAACCGAGTTATCGGTGAAAATGTTATTGAGCAAAAACCTTAAAATTTCCCTACAATATGTGTAACAAACGAAAAGGAAAGGCTGCAGGTTTCATTTGGACTTCGATATATTTCGATAAATTTATCGATAACTAAGTTATCGGTGAAAATGTAATTGCCCAAAAACCTTAAAATTGCCCCACAATATGGGTATCAAACGGAAGGGGATGGCACCAGTTTTCATTTGGATTTCAATATATTTCGATAAATTAATCGATAACTGAGTTATCGGTGAAAATGTGGTTGCTCAAAAACTTTAATTTTTCCCTACAATATGGGTAGCAAACGAAATGGGATGACACCAGTTTTCATTTGAACTTCGATATATTTCGATAAATTTATCGATAACCGAGTTATCGGTGAAAATGTTATTGAACAAAAACCTTAAAATTTCCCTACAATATGTGTAACAAACGAAAAGGAAAGGCTGCAGGTTTCATTTGGACTTCGATATATTTCGATAAATTTATCGATAACTAAGTTATCGGTGAAAATGTAATTGCCCAAAAACCTTAAAATTGCTCCACAATATGGGTATCAAACGGAAGGGGATGGCACCAGTTTTCATTTGGATTTCAATATATTTCGATAAGTTTATTGATAACTGTGTTATCGGTGAAAAATCCTTAAAATTGCCCTAAAATATGGGTATCAAACAAAAGTGGATGGCCCCAGTTTTCATTTGGACTTCAATATATTTCGATAAATTTATCGATAATTGAGTTATCGGTGAAAACGAGATGGCTCAAAAGCCTTAAAATTGGCCAACAATATGGGTATCAAACGAAAAGGGATTGCCCCAGGTTTCATTTGGACTTCGATATATGTATTTCCATATATTTATCGATAACTGAGTTATCGGTCAAAACGTGATCGCCCAAATACATCAAATTATTTAATCAATCTAACTTTCCCCATTGATGGGAATTTTTAAAATTTTAAATACCCTTGGTAAATGCTTCAGTATTCAATAATCTTACTAATATTATAAATGTGAATGTAGCGATGTTTGGATATTTGGATGTTTGGATGTTTGGATGTCCAGACGTTTACTTCTGTTCCTCAATAACGTGAGAATGGCAAGACGGATTTTGTTGAAATTTGGTAGGCAGACAGCTAATAGTCTGGAAGGAGGTATAGGCTATTTTTTTGTTTAATTTTGGGGGGTCCGGCCATGCTAGGGACCGATACTTTTCGATTTTTTTGTTTTTCCATATAACTCTGAGTACATTTGACCTACACTTATGATATTTCGAATACAGGTGTAGAAACTTCGAACAATATGGGTATCAAGCGAAACTGGAAGGTGCCAGGTCTCATTTGGAGTTCGATATATTTCGATAAATTTATCGATAACTGAGTTATCAGTCGAAATGAGATTGCCCAGAAATCTTACATTTTCCCTACAAGATGGGTATCAAACGAAAGGGGATAACCCCAGGTTTCATTTGGACTTCGATATATTTCGATAAATTTATCGATAACCGAGTTATCGGTGAAAATGTTATTGAACAAAAACCTTAAAATTACCTTACAATATGGGTATCAAACGAAAGGGAATGGCCCCAGGTTTCATTTGGACCTCAATATATTTCGATAAATTAATCGATAACTGAGTTATCGGTGAAAATGTGGTTGCTCAAAAACTTTAATTTTTCCCTACAATATGGGTAGCAAACGAAAGGGGATGACACCAGGTTTCATTTGAACTTCGATATATTTCGATAAATTTATCGATAACCGAGTTATCGGTGAAAATGTTATTGAACAAAAACCTTAAAATTACCTTACAATATGGGTATCAAACGAAAGGTAATTGCCCCAGGTTTCATTTGGACCTCAATATTTTTCGATAAATTAATCGATAACTGAGTTATCGGTGAAAATGTGGTTGCCAAAAACTTTAATTTTTCCCTACAATATGGGTATCAAACGAAAGGGGATGACACCAGGTTTCATTTGAACTTCGATATATTTCGATAAAGTTATCGATAACCGAGTTATCGGTGAAAATGTTATTGAACAAAAACCTTAAAATTTCCCTACAATATGTGTAACAAACGAAAAGGAAAGGCTGCAGGTTTCATTTGGAAAATGTGGTTGCTCAAAAACTTTAATTTTTCCCTACAATATGGGTAACAAACGAAAGGGGATGACACCAGGTTTCATTTGAACTTCGATGTATTTCGATAAATTTATCGATAACCGAGTTATCGGTGAAAATGTTATTGAACAAAAACCTTAAAATTTCCCTACAATATGTGTAACAAACGAAAAGGAAAGGCTGCAGGTTTCATTTGGACTTCGATATATTTCGATAAATTTATCGATAACTAAGTTATCGGTGAAAATGTAATTGCCCAAAAACCTTAAAATTGCCCCACAATATGGGTATCAAACGGAAGGGGATGGCACCAGTTTTCATTTGGATTTCAATGTATTTCGATAAATTAATCGATAACTGAGTTATCGGTGAAAATGTGGTTGCTCAAAAACTTTAATTTTTCCCTACAATATGGGTAGCAAACGAAAGGGGATGACACCAGGTTTCATTTGAACTTCGATGTATTTCGATAAATTTATCGATAACCGAGTTATCGGTGAAAATGTTATTGAACAAAAACCTTAAAATTTCCCTACAATATGTGTAACAAACGAAAAGGAAAGGCTGCAGGTTTCATTTGGACTTCGATATATTTCGATAAATTTATCGATAACTAAGTTATCGGTGAAAATTTAATTGCCCAAAAACCTTAAAATTGCCCCACAATATGGGTATCAAACGGAAGGGGATGGCACCAGTTTTCATTTGGATTTCAATATATTTCGATAAGTTTATTGATAACTGAGTTATCGGTGAAAAATCCTTAAAATTGCCCTAAAATATGGGTATCAAACAAAAGTGGATGGCCCCAGTTTTCATTTGGACTTCAATATATTTCGATAAATTTATCGATAATTGAGTTATCGGTGAAAACGAGATGACTCAAAAGCCTTAAAATTGGCCAACAATATGGGTATCAAACGAAAAGGGATTGCCCCAGGTTTCATTTGGACTTCGATATATGTATTTCTATATATTTATCGATAACTGAGTTATCGGTCAAAACGTGATCGCCCAAAAACATCAAATTATTTAATCAATCTAACTTTCCCCATTGATGGGAATTTTGAAAATTTTAAATACCCTTGGTAAATGCTTCAGTATTCAATAATCTTACTAATATTATAAATGTGAATGTAGCGATGTTTGGATATTTGGATGTTTGGATGTTTGGATATCCAGACGTTTACTTCTGTTCCTCAATAACGTGAGAATGGCAAGACGGATTTTGTTGAAATTTGGTAGGCAGACAGCTAATAGTCTGGAAGGAGGTATAGGCTATTTTTTTTGTTTAATTTTGGGGGGTTCGGCCATGCTAGGGACCGATACTTTTCGATTTTTTTGTTTTTCCATATAACTCTGAGTACATTTGACCTACACTTATGATATTTCGAATACAGGTGTAGAAACTTCGAACAATATGGGTATCAAGCGAAACTGGAAGGTGCCAGTAGGTCGATTCCCTAACTATTTTATCGCCAAGTGTTAGCGTTAATTCTGTTTAACGCCATTTTTATCGCTTTTCCCTATTCTCTAAGTGTTAACCACACTAAAAGTCGATAAGCTCGATCAGCTGTTTTCGCTAACACTTTTATTGTAGCTAGTTATCGCGGATTAATTTGATGGTGTTTAAAAGTGTTTAAGAGAAAATAATAAATTTAAGTTGAAAGAAAAATGTCTTTTGAGTTTGTGGCGCTTTATTTGGTGCGAAATATTGAAAATATGGAAATGCGTTAAAGGCAAGTTAGAGAATTACAGTTTCGTTAAGAGCAAACGCCAAACCCTGGCGAAAACCTAAACGCTTGGCGAGTGGTTAAAAGTTAGGGAATCGGGCTACAGGTCTCATTTGGAGTTCGATATATTTCGATAAATTTATCGATAACTGAGTTATCAGTCGAAATGAGATTGCCCAGAAACCTTACATTTTCCCTACAAGATGGGTATCAAACGAAAGGGGATAACCCCAGGTTTCATTTGGACTTCGATATATTTCGATAAATTTATCGATAACCGAGTTATCGGTGAAAATGTTATTGAACAAAAACCTTAAAATTACCTTACAATATGCGTATCAAACGAAAGGGAATGGCCCCAGGTTTCATTTGGACCTCAATATATTTCGATAAATTAATCGATAACTGAGTTATCGGTGAAAATGTGGTTGCTCAAAAACTTTAATTTTTCCCTACAATATGGGTAGCAAACGAAAGGGGATGACACCAGGTTTCATTTGAACTTCGATATATTTCGATAAATTTATCGATAACCGAGTTATCGGTGAAAATGTTATTGAACAAAAACCTTAAAATTACCTTACAATATGGGTATCAAACGAAAGGGAATTGCCCCAGGTTTCATTTGGACCTCAATATATTTCGATAAATTAATCGATAACTGAGTTATCGGTGAAAATGTGGTTGCTCAAAAACTTTAATTTTTCCCTACAATATGGGTATCAAACGAAAGGGGATGACACCAGGTTTCATTTGAACTTCGATATATTTCGATAAATTTATCGATAACCGAGTTATCGGTGAAAATGTTATTGAACAAAAACCTTAAAATTTCCCTACAATATGTGTAACAAACGAAAAGGAAAGGCTGCAGGTTTCATTTGGAAAATGTGGTTGCTCAAAAACTTTAATTTTTCCCTACAATATGGGTAACAAACGAAAGGGAATGACACCAGGTTTCATTTGAACTTCGATATATTTCGATAAATTTATCGATAACCGAGTTATCGGTGAAAATGTTATTGAACAAAAACCTTAAAATTTCCCTACAATATGTGTAACAAACGAAAAGGAAAGGCTGCAGGTTTCATTTGGACTTCGATATATTTCGATAAATTTATCGATAACTAAGTTATCGGTGAAAATGTAATTGCCCAAAAAGCTTAAAATTGCCCTACAATATGGGTATCAAACGGAAGGGGATGGCACCAGTTTTCATTTGAACTTCGATATATTTCGATAAATTTATCGATAACCGAGTTATCGGTGAAAATGTTATTGAACAAAAACCTTAAAATTTCCCTACAATATGTGTAACAAACGAAAAGGAAAGGCTGGAGGTTTCATTTGGACTTCGATATATTTCGATAAATTTATCGATAACTAAGTTATCGGTGAAAATGTAATTGCCCAAAAACCTTAAAATTGCCCCACAATATGGGTATCAAACGGAAGGGAATGGTCCCAGGTTTCATTTGGACCTCAATATATTTCGATAAATTAATCGATAACTGAGTTATCGGTGAAAATGTGGTTGCTCAAAAACTTTAATTTTTCCCTACAATATGGGTAGCAAACGAAAGGGGATGACACCAGGTTTCATTTGAACTTCGATATATTTCGATAAATTTATCAATAACCGAGTTATCGGTGAAAATGTTATTGAACAAAAACCTTAAAATTACCTTACAATATGGGTATCAAACGAAAGGGAATGGCCCCAGGTTTCATTTGGACCTCAATATAATTCGATAAATTAATCGATAACTGAGTTATCGGTGAAAATGTGGTTGCTCAAAAACTTTAATTTTTCCCTACAATATGGGTATCAAACGAAAGGGGATGACACCAGGTTTCATTTGAACTTCGATATATTTCGATAAATTTATCGATAACCGAGTTATCGGTGAAAATGTTATTGAACAAAAACCTTAAAATTTCCCTACAATATGTGTAACAAACGAAAAGGAAAGGCTGCAGGTTTCATTTGGAAAATGTGGTTGCTCAAAAACTTTATTTTTTCCATACAATATGGGTAACAAACGAAAGGGGATGACACCAGGTTTCATTTGAACTTCGATATATTTCGATAAATTTATCGATAACCGAGTTATCGGTGAAAATGTTATTGAACAAAAACCTTAAAATTTCCTTACAAAATGTGTAACAAACGAAAAGGAAAGGCTGCAGGTTTCATTTGGACTTCGATATATTTCGATAAATTTATCGATAACTAAGTTATCGGTGAAAATGTTATTGCCCAAAAACCTTAAAATTGCCCTACAATATGGGTATCAAACGGAAGGGGATGGCACCAGTTTTCATTTGAACTTCGATATATTTCGATAAATTTATCGATAACCGAGTTATCGGTGAAAATGTTATTGAACAAAAACCTTAAAATTTCCCTACAATATGTGTAACAAACGAAAAGGAAAGGCTGCAGGTTTCATTTGGACTTCGATATATTTCGATAAATTTATCGATAACTAAGTTATCGGTGAAAATTGGACTTCGATATATGTATTTCCATATATTTATCGATAACTGAGTTATCGGTCAAAACGTGATCGCCCAAAAACATCAAATTATTTAATCAATCTAACTTTCCCCATTGATGGGAATTTTGAAAATTTTAAATACCCTTGGTAAATGCTTCAGTATTCAATAATATTATATAAATATCAAAGTTTGAAGTTTAGATGAACTATTCGATAAATGCTTTCTGAGACATTGCCAAAGCAATATTTAACTTTAGAAACCTCACTTTAAATCGATTTCAAGGATATGTAACCGAGTTATCGGTGAAAATGTTATTGAACAAAAACCTTAAAATTACCTTACAATATGGGTATCAAACGAAAGGTAATTGCCCCAGGTTTCATTTGGACCTCAATATTTTTCGATAAATTAATCGATAACTGAGTTATCGGTGAAAATGTGGTTGCCAAAAACTTTAATTTTTCCCTACAATATGGGTATCAAACGAAAGGGGATGACACCAGGTTTCATTTGAACTTCGATATATTTCGATAAAGTTATCGATAACCGAGTTATCGGTGAAAATGTTATTGAACAAAAACCTTAAAATTTCCCTACAATATGTGTAACAAACGAAAAGGAAAGGCTGCAGGTTTCATTTGGAAAATGTGGTTGCTCAAAAACTTTAATTTTTCCCTACAATATGGGTAACAAACGAAAGGGGATGACACCAGGTTTCATTTGAACTTCGATGTATTTCGATAAATTTATCGATAACCGAGTTATCGGTGAAAATGTTATTGAACAAAAACCTTAAAATTTCCCTACAATATGTGTAACAAACGAAAAGGAAAGGCTGCAGGTTTCATTTGGACTTCGATATATTTCGATAAATTTATCGATAACTAAGTTATCGGTGAAAATGTAATTGCCCAAAAACCTTAAAATTGCCCCACAATATGGGTATCAAACGGAAGGGGATGGCACCAGTTTTCATTTGGATTTCAATGTATTTCGATAAATTAATCGATAACTGAGTTATCGGTGAAAATGTGGTTGCTCAAAAACTTTAATTTTTCCCTACAATATGGGTAGCAAACGAAAGGGGATGACACCAGGTTTCATTTGAACTTCGATGTATTTCGATAAATTTATCGATAACCGAGTTATCGGTGAAAATGTTATTGAACAAAAACCTTAAAATTTCCCTACAATATGTGTAACAAACGAAAAGGAAAGGCTGCAGGTTTCATTTGGACTTCGATATATTTCGATAAATTTATCGATAACTAAGTTATCGGTGAAAATGTAATTGCCCAAAAACCTTAAAATTGCCCCACAATATGGGTATCAAACGGAAGGGGATGGCACCAGTTTTCATTTGGATTTCAATATATTTCGATAAGTTTATTGATAACTGAGTTATCGGTGAAAAATCCTTAAAATTGCCCTAAAATATGGGTATCAAACAAAAGTGGATGGCCCCAGTTTTCATTTGGACTTCAATATATTTCGATAAATTTATCGATAATTGAGTTATCGGTGAAAACGAGATGGCTCAAAAGCCTTAAAATTGGCCAACAATATGGGTATCAAACGAAAAGGGATTGCCCCAGGTTTCATTTGGACTTCGATATATGTATTTCTATATATTTATCGATAACTGAGTTATCGGTCAAAACGTGATCGCCCAAAAACATCAAATTATTTAATCAATCTAACTTTCCCCATTGATGGGAATTTTGAAAATTTTAAATACCCTTGGTAAATGCTTCAGTATTCAATAATCTTACTAATATTATAAATGTGAATGTAGCGATGTTTGGATATTTGGATGTTTGGATGTTTGGATATCCAGACGTTTACTTCTGTTCCTCAATAACGTGAGAATGGCAAGACGGATTTTGTTGAAATTTGGTAGGCAGACAGCTAATAGTCTGGAAGGAGGTATAGGCTATTTTTTTGTTTAATTTTGGGGGGTTCGGCCATGCTAGGGACCGATACTTTTCGATTTTTTTGTTTTTCCATATAACTCTGAGTACATTTGACCTACACTTATGATATTTCGAATACAGGTGTAGAAACTTCGAACAATATGGGTATCAAGCGAAACTGGAAGGTGCCAGTAGGTCGATTCCCTAACTATTTTATCGCCAAGTGTTAGCGTTAATTCTGTTTAACGCCATTTTTTTCGCTTTTCCCTATTCTCTAAGTGTTAACCACACTAAAAGTCGATAAGCTCGATCAGCTGTTTTCGCTAACACTTTTATTGTAGCTAGTTATCGCGGATTAATTTGATGGTGTTTAAAAGTGTTTAAGAGAAAATAATAAATTTAAGTTGAAAGAAAAATGTCTTTTGAGTTTGTGGCGCTTTATTTGGTGCGAAATATTGAAAATATGGAAATGCGTTAAAGGCAAGTTAGAGAATTACAGTTTCGTTAAGAGCAAACGCCAAACCCTGGCGAAAACCTAAACGCTTGGCGAGTGGTTAAAAGTTAGGGAATCGGGCTACAGGTCTCATTTGGAGTTCGATATATTTCGATAAATTTATCGATAACTGAGTTATCAGTCGAAATGAGATTGCCCAGAAACCTTACATTTTCCCTACAAGATGGGTATCAAACGAAAGGGGATAACCCCAGGTTTCATTTGGACTTCGATATATTTCGATAAATTTATCGATAACCGAGTTATCGGTGAAAATGTTATTGAACAAAAACCTTAAAATTACCTTACAATATGCGTATCAAACGAAAGGGAATGGCCCCAGGTTTCATTTGGACCTCAATATATTTCGATAAATTAATCGATAACTGAGTTATCGGTGAAAATGTGGTTGCTCAAAAACTTTAATTTTTCCCTACAATATGGGTAGCAAACGAAAGGGGATGACACCAGGTTTCATTTGAACTTCGATATATTTCGATAAATTTATCGATAACCGAGTTATCGGTGAAAATGTTATTGAACAAAAACCTTAAAATTACCTTACAATATGGGTATCAAACGAAAGGGGATTGCCCCAGGTTTCATTTGGACCTCAATATATTTCGATAAATTAATCGATAACTGAGTTATCGGTGAAAATGTGGTTGCTCAAAAACTTTAATTTTTCCCTACAATATGGGTATCAAACGAAAGGGGATGACACCAGGTTTCATTTGAACTTCGATATATTTCGATAAATTTATCGATAACCGAGTTATCGGTGAAAATGTTATTGAACAAAAACCTTAAAATTTCCCTACAATATGTGTAACAAACGAAAAGGAAAGGCTGCAGGTTTCATTTGGAAAATGTGGTTGCTCAAAAACTTTAATTTTTCCCTACAATATGGGTAACAAACGAAAGGGAATGACACCAGGTTTCATTTGAACTTCGATATATTTCGATAAATTTATCGATAACCGAGTTATCGGTGAAAATGTTATTGAACAAAAACCTTAAAATTTCCCTACAATATGTGTAACAAACGAAAAGGAAAGGCTGCAGGTTTCATTTGGACTTCGATATATTTCGATAAATTTATCGATAACTAAGTTATCGGTGAAAATGTAATTGCCCAAAAAGCTTAAAATTGCCCTACAATATGGGTATCAAACGGAAGGGGATGGCACCAGTTTTCATTTGAACTTCGATATATTTCGATAAATTTATCGATAACCGAGTTATCGGTGAAAATGTTATTGAACAAAAACCTTAAAATTTCCCTACAATATGTGTAACAAACGAAAAGGAAAGGCTGGAGGTTTCATTTGGACTTCGATATATTTCGATAAATTTATCGATAACTAAGTTATCGGTGAAAATGTAATTGCCCAAAAACCTTAAAATTGCCCCACAATATGGGTATCAAACGGAAGGGAATGGTCCCAGGTTTCATTTGGACCTCAATATATTTCGATAAATTAATCGATAACTGAGTTATCGGTGAAAATGTGGTTGCTCAAAAACTTTAATTTTTCCCTACAATATGGGTAGCAAACGAAAGGGGATGACACCAGGTTTCATTTGAACTTCGATATATTTCGATAAATTTATCGATAACCGAGTTATCGGTGAAAATGTTATTGAACAAAAACCTTAAAATTACCTTACAATATGGGTATCAAACGAAAGGGAATGGCCCCAGGTTTCATTTGGACCTCAATATATTTCGATAAATTAATCGATAACTGAGTTATCGGTGAAAATGTGGTTGCTCAAAAACTTTAATTTTTCCCTACAATATGGGTATCAAACGAAAGGGGATGACACCAGGTTTCATTTGAACTTCGATATATTTCGATAAATTTATCGATAACTAAGTTATCGGTGAAAATGTTATTGAACAAAAACCTTAAAATTTCCCTACAATATGTGTAACAAACGAAAAGGAAAGGCTGCAGGTTTCATTTGGAAAATGTGGTTGCTCAAAAACTTTATTTTTTCCATACAATATGGGTAACAAACGAAAGGGGATGACACCAGGTTTCATTTGAACTTCGATATATTTCGATAAATTTATCGATAACCGAGTTATCGGTGAAAATGTTATTGAACAAAAACCTTAAAATTTCCTTACAAAATGTGTAACAAACGAAAAGGAAAGGCTGCAGGTTTCATTTGGACTTCGATATATTTCGATAAATTTATCGATAACTAAGTTATCGGTGAAAATGTTATTGCCCAAAAACCTTAAAATTGCCCTACAATATGGGTATCAAACGGAAGGGGATGGCACCAGTTTTCATTTGAACTTCGATATATTTCGATAAATTTATCGATAACCGAGTTATCGGTGAAAATGTTATTGAACAAAAACCTTAAAATTTCCCTACAATATGTGTAACAAACGAAAAGGAAAGGCTGCAGGTTTCATTTGGACTTCGATATATTTCGATAAATTTATCGATAACTAAGTTATCGGTGAAAATTGGACTTCGATATATGTATTTCCATATATTTATCGATAACTGAGTTATCGGTCAAAACGTGATCGCCCAAAAACATCAAATTATTTAATCAATCTAACTTTCCCCATTGATGGGAATTTTGAAAATTTTAAATACCCTTGGTAAATGCTTCAGTATTCAATAATATTATATAAATATCAAAGTTTGAAGTTTAGATGAACTATTCGATAAATGCTTTCTGAGACATTGCCAAAGCAATATTTAACTTTAGAAACCTCACTTTAAATCGATTTCAAGGATATGTATATTAAATAAAATTTTTGAACCCCGTTTTTCAATACATACTATTTTTTCAAAACTCTAGGAACATAGACAAATAATTGATCTTCCAACATTTTTTTATTTGACCAATCTACCTAACTTGGTGAACTTCGACGACCGAATTTTTACTTCAAATGTTGAAAGGGCACTTCGCAGGGGCGGACAAGGCCGCTGGTATATACTATATTATATAAATATCAAAGTTTGAAGTTTAGATGAACTATTCGATAAATGCTTTCTGAGACATTTATATCCATACTTAAAGCCAAAGCAATATTTAACTTTAGAAACCTCACTTTAAATCGATTTCAAGGATATGTATATTAAATAAAATTTTTGAACCCCGTTTTTCAATACATACTATTTTTTCAAAACTCTAGGAACATAGACAAATAATTGATCTTCCGACATTTTTTTATTTGACCAATCTACCTAACTTGGTGAACTTCGACGACCGAATTTTTACTTCAAATGTTGAAAGGGCACTTCGCAGGGGCGGACAAGGCCGCGAGTATATACTAGTATTATATAAATATCAAAGTTTGAAGTTTAGATGAACTATTCGATAAATGCTTTCTGAGACATTTATATCCATACTTAAAGCCAAAGCAATATTTAACTTTAGAAACCTCACTTTAAATAGATTTCAAGGATATGTATATTAAATAAAATTTTTGAACCCCGTTTTTCAATACATACTATTTTTTCAAAACTCTAGGAACATAGACAAATAATTGATCTTCCAACATTTTTTTATTTGACCAATCTACCTAACTTGGTGAACTTCGACGACCGAATTTTTACTTCAAATGTTGAAAGGGCACTTCGCAGGGGCGGACAAGGCCGCGGGTATATACTATATTATATAAATATCAAAGTTTGAAGTTTAGATGAACTATTCGATAAATGCTTTCTGAGACATTTATATCCATACTTAAAGCCAAAGCAATATTTAACTTTAGAAACCTCACTTTAAATCGATTTCAAGGATATGTATATTAAATAAAATTTTTGAACCCCGTTTTTCAATACATACTATTTTTTCAAAACTCTAGGAACATAGACAAATAATTGATCTTCCAACATTTTTTTATTTGAAAGGGCACTTCGCAGGGGCGGACAAGGCCGCGGGTATATACTATATTATATAAATATCAAAGTTTGAAGTTTAGATGAACTATTCGATAAATGCTTTCTGAGACATTTATATCCATACTTAAAGCCAAAGCAATATTTAACTTTAGAAACCTCACTTTAAATCGATTTCAAGGATATGTATATTAAATAAAATTTTTGAACCCCGTTTTTCAATACATACTATTTTTTCAAAACTCTAGGAACATAGACAAATAATTGATCTTCCAACATTTTTTTATTTGACCAATCTACCTAACTTGGTGAACTTCGACGACCGAATTTTTACTTCAAATGTTGAAAGGGCACTTCGCAGGGGCGGACAAGGCCGCGGGTATATACTATATTATATAAATATCAAAGTTTGAAGTTTAGATGAACTATTCGATAAATGCTTTCTGAGACATTTATATCCATACTTAAAGCCAAAGCTATATTTAACTTTAGAAACCTCACTTTAAATCGATTTCAAGGATATGTATATTAAATAAAATTTTTGAACCCCGTTTTTCAATACATACTATTTTTTCAAAACTCTAGGAACATAGACAAATAATTGATCTTCCGACATTTTTTTATTTGACCAATCTACCTAACTTGGTGAACTTCGACGACCGAATTTTTACTTCAAATGTTGAAAGGGCACTTCGCAGGAGCGGACAAGGCCGCGGGTATATACTAGTATTATATAAATATCAAAATTTGAAGTTTAGATGAACTATTCGATAAATGCTTTCTGAGACATTTATATCCATACTTAAAGCCAAAGCAATATTTAACTTTAGAAACCTCACTTTAAATCGATTTCAAGGATATTTATATTAAATAAAATTTTTGAACCCCGTTTTTCAATACATACTATTTTTTCAAAACTCTAGGAACATAGACAAATAATTGATCTTCCAACATTTTTTTATTTGACCAATCTACCTAACTTGGTGAACTTCGACGACCGAATTTTTAGTTCAAATGTTGAAAGGGCACTTCGCAGGGGCGGACAAGGCCGCGGGTATATACTAGTATTATATAAATATCAAAGTTTGAAGTTTAGATGAACTATTCGATAAATGCTTTCTGAGACATTTATATCCATACTTAAAGCCAAAGCAATATTTAACTTTAGAAACCTCACTTTAAATCGATTTCAAGGATATGTATATTAAATAAAATTTTTGAACCCCGTTTTTCAATACATACTATTTTTTCAAAACTCTAGGAACATAGACAAATAATTGATCTTCCAACATTTTTTTATTTGACCAATCTACCTAACTTGGTGAACTTCGACGACCGAATTTTTTCTTCAAATGTTGAAAGGGCACTTCGCAGGGGCGGACAAGGCCGCGGGTATATACTATATTATATAAATATCAAAGTTTGAAGTTTAGATGAACTATTCGATAAATGCTTTCGGAGACATTTATATCCATACTTAAAGCCAAAGCAATATTTAACTTTAGAAACCTCACTTTAAATCGATTTCAAGGATATGTATATTAAATAAAATTTTTGAACCCCGTTTTTCAATACATACTATTTTTTCAAAACTCTAGGAACATAGACAAATAATTGATCTTCCAACATTTTTTTATTTGACCAATCTACCTAACTTGGTGAACTTCGACGACCGAATTTTTACTTCAAATGTTGAAAGGGCACTTCGCAGGGGCGGACAAGGCCGCGGGTATATACTAGTGTTTAATAAAGAACAAATGATTCTTTGTGTTTTTGAATTTTTTTAAATATTTGTTTCTAAGGTTCTTCAGTTTCTTTAGGTCCCTTGAGTACCACGGTAATTTGTAGGGCCTTTTTCTTCGAACCGGAATCCAATCCAGGCAGTGATTGTACAATATAGTTTTGAAAATGCGGAAGCTATTGGCGGTATCAAGCCCCTCAAAAAGCTCCTCCCAGTTAATTTGAGATAAACAGTCATTAAAGAGTGAGAAATCAAATGAATTGAAAATAAAAGAAACACTACTATCAAAATTCTCCGAAGCAAAACTATAAAAATTAACTGTAATAATCAGAGGCAAATGATGCCTGTCACTAGGCGTAATAGGATTCAGACACTCCATCACCTCACAATTAATGTTGTCACTCATAAATACCAGATCTAAAAGTCTTTTTAGAGAATTAACAATATTGTTGATTTGAAATAAATTTAAGCTCAATAAATTATCAATAAGGTACAATTCATGATTTGGCGAAATATTAGAAGGTGTAAGACCATTATTAGATAAGCTGGGAGACCAATTGACATTGCAAAGGTTAAAATCACCAAGTACACAAAGATGGTTATCACTTAAATCACTTAAAGCTAACGAAACAATATTATCTGCATGCGCCTTGTATAACTCAAATGCACTCGAAGGTGGTACATATGAAGCCATAACAAACAGAGAACCTTGCGAAGAGGTGCCAGTTAAACATACGCAGACCTGGTCCAACAAGGAATCATCGTTTTTTAGTTGCACTAAAGAAGCACAAAACTCACGTTTGACGGCAATTAAAACACCTCCGCCTCGACTGCAGCCAGTTTTTCTTGCATCGCGATCCTTGCGAAAAACATTAAAAAGGTTGGAGTTAAAAAACTCGGAATCAAAAATTTTTTCGTTTAGCCATGTTTCCACGAATACAAAAATATCATAATCAAGCTGCGCACTAAAATTGTACACAAGGTCAGCTTTTGTCCGCATGCCAGACAGGTTTTGAAAATAAATTTTCAACCCACACTTTCTATTAATAGGATGATTGTCACGCCTTATTACGTCATTTGCGGCTTTCGTTGAGCCTTTCGAAAAAACTGGAAAGGCTTAACCATTACGTTCACCGGCCAAAGATCCGAGGATAACAGCTTCTCATACGATGACTCTGGAACTCCCAACTTGAAGCTGACTCTATTCAGAGTAGATAGCGGAACATCTTTTTTTACAAGTTTGGTACAAGATAGTAATTTTGCATCAATCAATATTTGTCTAGCTACATAATCCTTGATATTATCCTCTGATACAGATGGTGAGAAAGAGGATATATGAAGCCATTTATAGCGATCGGCAACATCAAGATCAGTGCAATTATTCGTACCAATAATGCGGGCTTGATTCCTTATATTATCGTTAATATTTCTGCGCCCCCTACGTAACACCTCTGTCAACTGCCCATTATCCGTATCAACAATTTCGGCAGCATCAGCAATAAGCTCGTGGGATGAATTATTGTTAATGGATGTCTGGATGGGTAAAATGTCGACATTCGGTATGTCTGCAATATTATTACTTTTGGCACCTTCAGGAATTGAACTTGCGCCAGCGAACTGTTTTCCATTCATTCGGGTTACCCATAACTGCATCCGAGTTGTCATCAGCAACCGGAGTTGGCGAAGAAAGTTTCGAAGCAACATCATTAGTAACCGGTACAGCACTAGAAATAGTAGCAACGACAGAAGCATCAGCAGCAGCATTATGAGGGAGAATATTCGACGGCGGATGAGCATAGGAAGCAGGAACCATAGCAGCGCCGTCGACCGAGCAAGCCGCAGTTGAAGTATTAGCATCAGTAACGACAAAGCCACGAGCGGCTGTTGATACACATGAAGAAGCTGACTGCTTTGCTGCAGACGAATTGTTGTTTATATTGTTTACACTGCATAATTTCTCAAATTGCGCGAGCAAGTGAGACAAAGTAGAATGGTTCTCAGTGAGCTTACATTGCAAGTCACGAACCACAGCATGAAGAGAATCAGTTTTTTCTCGCAAGCACTCATTATCTTTTTGCAAAACAGACATAGCAAAAAGAAGTTGAGAGTTAAAAACTTTCAACTCAGCAAAATTAGCTGTTAACATATCAGGCACTTGTACAAGAGTAGCTTGTTGTTGTTGTAACGAAGAGTTATGAGAACTAATAGACTCATCATGTTGGTGTTGTAAAGAAGAGTTAGGTGAAGCTGGAGCACACAGACCACAAATGTAAATATTGTCAGCATTATTAAGATTGTTTAAGTCGGCTGGCAAGCTACCAACAACGTAACTAAAATGGTAAATCTCTCTGCACTTATCACATTGCACTGAAGTTTGCGCGCGATCCACTCGATGGCCACAAAAACAAGGCATAATATTGCAAATAAGTAAAAGAATATTAAACCATAGAAAAAACTAAGAGTCAATGTCTCACAACACAATTTTAATTGTAAAATTGTAATTTTAGTTATTATTTAATTTTTATACAACATTAGATGAAAGACGAAAGCGCAAGTTTAAGAAAACATAGAGCGCAGCAGAAAACACGTCTATTCGCGACGAATGCTAATATAATTTTTAGCTGTGATTAGTGACGCTAGTGGTGAAAATACGCTAGTGTTGGAAGATAGTTAATTAAAATTTTTGAAAACCGTTTTTCAATACATACTATTTTTATTTTTTTTTTCAAAACTCTAGGAACATGGACAAATAGTTGATCTTCCAACAGTTTTTTATTTGACCAATCTACCTAACTTGGTGAACTTCGACGACCGAATTCTTATCTAAAATGTTGAAAGGGTACTTCACAGGGGCGGGCAAGGCCGCGGGTATATACTAGTTTGAGATATAAAAAAGAATATCTTCTCATAATATGTGAATTCCCTTTGAAAACATTAATAAGATTTTCTCCACAATAATATTTGATTTCCTTTCGGAAACATTAATAAGATTTTCTCTACAATAATATTTGATATCCCTTGGGAACATTAATAAGATTTTCTCTACAATAATATTTGCTTTCCCCTGGAAAACATTAATAAGATTTTCTCTACAATAATATGTGGTTTCTCTTTGAAAACATTAATAACTATACAGATATCAGTAATTAGACGCTGGTAAGCATACGTACACGATGGTCTGATGGTAAACAGCTGGGTTTAGCATTCCAAAAGTTGTAAGTACTATTTTCGGCGAAGGCAATATAATTTCTTTGAATTTGAAATATTATACAGAAAATCTTCTCATAATATGTGATTTCTCTTTGAAAACATTAATAAGATTTTCTCTACCATAGAATTTGATTTCCCTTGAAAACATTAATAAGATGTTCACTAAAAATATATGAAGCACACCTTCTGAAAAAAAAATCCATATAGACATCTTATCACTTTTGTTCTATTTTATTAGGTATTTTTGGCTCTGTGTAGGCAATTTTAAATGGGATCCCATGGGATCTTTTGTGTTAAAATAACTGGGCGAGACTTATGTCGTGCCCAAGATGTTAATAACGAAAACCAATTCAACAAAATAACCTGTTTTTGAAAAATAAAATATGTATTGACATTTCAATGGGGTTTTCGGCCTAACAACATTTACGGCACTATATAAGCCTCGCCCTGATCAAAGAACTAGAAACCAGATTGATCATGTCATGATCGACGGCAGACCCAGCTCCACCGTTCTGGACGTGCGTATCCTACGTGGTCCCAATATCGACTCGGACCATTATCTTGTTGCAGCCAAGATACGCACACGCCTCTGTGCAGCGAAGAAAGTGCGCACAGTAACGAAAGGAAAGTTTTACGTCGAGAAGCTGCGCATAACACAGACAGCTGATAATTTTTCCACTCGACTCTCACACCTGCTATCAGAGGGCAATCCTCGACCTAACGATGTAACCGAGCAATGGAAGCATATCTCTCACTCATTGCGTACCGCCGCTAAGGCCACTATAGGGTTTCAGCGAGCCCCCAAGAACAACTGGTACGATGAGAAATGTAGCACTGCCTCGGACAAAAAGGACGCTGCATAGGCTAGGAAGGAAGAAAGGCGCCTTTTCAGAAAAAAGAAACGTGAAGCCGAAAGGCGTAAGTGTGAGGAGCTTGAGATGCTGGCTGACAGGAATGATGCCCGAAAATTCTATGAAAAGATACGGCGGAAGACCTGGTAACTGACGTACAGAATGTACTTAAATTATGGAGGGAGCACTTCTCCTCACTGCTAAATTGCGAGGGAGACGTCGAACCCGATACTCCAATCCCAGACGATGGAAAAGTCGTCCCACCACCTAACTATGATGAAGTGAGGATAGCTATATCCCCGCTCAAAAACAACAAAACGCCTGGGAAAGACAGACTACCCGCCGAGCTGTTTCCTGTAGATGTCGTAGTTAAACTTGTTT
The DNA here is from genome assembly GCA_964058755.1 of Campiglossa producta. Lineage (NCBI taxonomy): Eukaryota > Metazoa > Arthropoda > Insecta > Diptera > Tephritidae > Campiglossa > Campiglossa producta. Next base: position 4,062,001 of record CAXKVI010000006.1, read on the forward strand.
GTTAGTCGGTCAACAACTACGGACACCATAATTCACTCTACATCAAACCATCCTCAACAGCACAAGAATGCAGCATTAAGGCACCTAGTGGACAGACTTCAAAGAACACCCCTCACCCACGAATCATACAGGAAGGAGCTTACCACCATATACAGCATAGCAACAAGCAACGGATACAAAAAAGCCCTACTGGACAAACTCCGAAGGAAACATGGATCGAAAAAAAGAGACAACCCAGAAGAGAAATCCAAGATGTGGACGGCGATGACATACACTGGAAACACGACATACAAATTGGCAAATTTTTTCAAGAAACACAACATCAACACAGCGTTCAGAACATCGAACACCTTAGGACAAAACCTAAGAACCAACACTAACTCGGAAGAGCCGTTTAGCGAAAGTGGAATTTACAGCTTACCTGCGAGTGCCAGCACAGTTACATAGGGCAAACAGGACGAAAAATAAGTACACGATTTCGAGAGCACATCAGGGACTACAACAAGAAAGCACGGAAACCCACCATTACACCAGAATCAAACTATGCAAATCACATGTTCGAAAACAAATGCTCTCCGGCCAACATCAAAAACACAGCCAAAACACTTCACATACAAAGAAAAGGCCGACGCTTAAATGTGCTGGAAAACATGGAAATATACAAACTAAAGACATTTGACGGGAGAATAATAAACGAACAAACAAAAACCATCTCTGACGCAATATTTGAACCGCTAAAATTAATTTACAAAAAACCGAACAATACCGCAGGTACAATAACCAAACGAGTAACAATAAACGAGCGAACACACAAACCCAATCAAAAGACGAAAATCTCCGACTTCTACCTGACTAACGAGCGTCAGTAAGCAACCTTTAAACAAACACGTACCTGACCTAGCAGCGACAAGCGAATTAACTAGTGTGAAAACTACCCTTATTACAGGTACCTGTTCGGAACATTCGTAACACACGAATCATATACACGAGTACTAACATTACCGCATACAGCGTCCAGACTATAAATACATGACAACGGATAGACACAAAGTCAGAACGAAATCAAACACTGAAGATGGCAGATCGCCGAAACCGGTTTGTTACAAAACCAAAATTGACAAGGGATGACGGAAAATCGTTCCAATATACATCTAGTATCCACCCTGTCGGAAAAACACAAAATCAAATCAACTCCATTAAAGGTATCTTTTTTGATTTACTAAATCGGGCAATTGTTGTGAACATCTGATTTCAGGCATGAGAAGGGCTTAATTTGATCAATATTGATCTGGGTTTTTGTTTTTATTACTTTGATTTTCGTGTCGACCTCTTCTTTGCCGAATACGAAACGCCTCACGTATGCTTGGAGTTGGGAAATCAACCGCTCTGCACGCACCCACAAACTATTAACCCTTTCGCTACAAGTTGTGACAGGTATTAAATTAAAAAAATAATGATGCAAAGTGTTAAAATGAACATTTTTCTTGATATGTTATATGCATTAAGCCATAAATGATGATGATGAAGCTATTAACGGGAGTCTAATGGGGTGTGGTTGCTGTGTGACCTTGCCCAATCCCGACTCTTGCGTCCTCGTTCGTACACTCTGGGCAACAGAAGCTATCTAGGCTCGCGGCAGAAAGATAGGGAGCCCCGGTGGGGACACCATGACATACTTGGTTTAAGGACTCACCGAGGTCTTTTGGGCAGCGTCTGTTCACCATGAGGTGCGGCTGCAAGCGGGCGTCTGTCTTGAAGCAAGCGGCTCGCTATATAAATGTGTAAATATTTTCCAAAAACCCCGAAGCGGGTTGGGCGCTGGGTTTGGGACCCGCCACGTAAAAAATCTAGTCCAATGAAAAGAAAAACACCAAAGCCCCTTTAATGTTGACGACCCGGCAAAACGAATTATGGACTACGAGAAGGATATTAGGGCATGTACGTGGAATGTCCGGACCCTTTCCAGGGAAGGTGCCGCTGCCCGACTGGTTGATGTCCTCGTGAAAGCAAAGGCTAGCATAACCGCCCTGCAGGAAATGCGATGGACGGGACAAGGAAAGACGACCATCGGTCCCTGTGACGTATACTACAGTGGCCGGACACGCGGCAAAGCGCGTGGTGTAGGATCTGTGGTGGGAAAGTGGCTTCGCCGCCAAGTACTAGCGTTCACTCCTGTGGACGAGCGTCTCGCTGCGATCCGCATCAAGGCGAGGTTTTTCAACATAACATTTATCTGCGCCGACTGAGGAGACCGACGACGCAGAGAAGGACTCCTTCTACGATAAACTTGAACAGATCTATGATCGCTGCCCCTAGCATGTTATCAAAATCGTGCTCGGCGACTTTAATGCCAAGGTGGGCAAGGAAGGAGTCTTTGGTCCTACAGTTGGAAAATTCAGTCTCCACGATATAACATCCCCCAACGGCACTAGGTTGATTGGCTTCGCCGCTGCTCGCAATATGGTCTACAGTAGTACCAGGTTCCAGCATAAGCGAATACTCCAAGCCACCTGGCTGTCCCCTGGTCAAAGAACAAGAAACCAGATTGACCATGTCATGATCGACGGTAGACGCAGCTCCACTGTTCTAGACGTGCGTACCCTACGCGGTCCCAATATCGACTCGGGCCATTATCTTGTTGCAGCCAAGATACGCACACGCCTCTGTGCAGCGAAGAAAGTGCGCACAGTAACGGAAGGAAAGTTCGACGTCGAGAAGCTGCGCGCGACACAGACAGCAGATAATTTCTCCACTCGACTCTCACACCTGCTATCGGAGAGCAATCCTCGACCTAACGATGTAACCCAGCAATGGAAGCATATCTCTCACTCATTACGTACCGCCGCTGAGGCCACTATAGGGTTTCAGCGAGCCCGCAAGAACAACTGGTACGATGAGGAATGCAGCACAGCCTTGGACAAAAAGGACGCTGCATACAGGGAGACGTTGCGAACGGGCGCAACCCGCAGTGTGTGGCAACGCTATCGTGAGGCGAAGAAGGAAGAGAGACGCATTTTCAGAAAAAATTAACGTGAGGCCGAAGGGCGTGAGTGTGAGAAGCTTGAGATGCTGGCTGACAGGAACGATGCCCTAAAATTCTATGAAAAGATCCGGCGGATGACGGAAGGTTTAAAGACCGGGGCAAGTTCCTGTAAGGACAGTAATGGCGACCTGGTAACCGACGTACAGAATGTACTTAAATTATGGAAGGAGCACTTCTCCTCACTGCTAAATTGCGAGGGAGACATCGGGCCCGATACTCCAATCCCTGACGATGGAAAAGTCGTCCCACCACCTAAATATGATGAAGTGAGGATAGCTATATCTCGGCTCAAAAACAACACTACTACCCGCCGAGCTGTTCAAACACGGAGGCGAAGAGCTGGTAAAACGCATGCATGAGCTCTTATGCAGAATATGGTCAGACGAGTGCATGCACCCAGATTGGAATTTAAGTGTGCTCTGCCCAATCCACAAGAAAGGCGATCCCGCTAACCGCACCAACTACCGCAGAATTAGTCTTCTTAATATCGCATATAAGGTTCTTTCTAGCGTATTGTGTGAAAGACTGAAGCCCATCGTACACAAACTGACTGGACCTTATCAGTGTGGCTTTAGACCTGGTAAGTCCACCATCGACCAGATTTTCACGATACGCCAAATCCTGGAGAAGACCCATGATAAAAGAATCGGTACACACCACCTCTTTGTCGATTTTAAAGCCGCTTTTGACAGCGCAAAAAGGAGTTGCCTGTATACCGCCATGTCGGAATTTGACTTCCATGCAAAGCTTATACGGCTCTGTCAAATGACGTTGAGCAATACCAGCAGCTTCGTCACTATCGGGAAGGACCTCTCTGAGCCATTTGAAACCAACCGAGGCTTCAGACAGGCGACTCCCTTTCGTGCGATTTCTTCAACCTGAAGCTGGAGAAGATAATTCGAGCAGCAGAGCTAAACCGCAATGGCACAATCTTCCACAAGAGCGTGCAATTGCTGGCGTATGCCGATGATATTGATATCATTGACCTTAACAATTTAAGCGCTGCCTTCTCTGGGCTGGATAAAGAAGCGAAACAAGTGGGTCTTGCGGTGAACGAGGACAAGACGAAGTATCTGCTGTCATCAAAGAAAGAATCGGCGCACCTGCGCCTTGGCAGCCAAGTCACCGTAGATAGCTACTAGTTTGAAACGGTGAGAGACTTCGTCTATTTAGGAACCAGCATTAACACCGAAAATAATATCAGTCGAGAAATCCAACGGAGAATCACTCTTGCCAACAAGTGTTACTTTGGACTAAGTAAGCTATTGAGAAGTAAAGTCCTCTCTCGACAAACAAAGATCACGTTCTATAAGTCTCTCATCCTACCAGTGCTGATGTACGGCTCGGAATCATGAACAGTGTCAAGACAAGATGAGATGGCCCTTGGAGTATTTGAGAGAAAAGTTCTCCGGGAAGATTTGTGGTCCTTCCCGTGATGCCAACGGCGAGTATCGAAGGAAATTTAGCGATGAGCTGTACGAGCTTTACGCAAACCTGACCATAGTTCAATTGGGGTTTCCAATTGGCGTCTGTTATCGCTACAAAGGAATGACTGGCCAAACTCGCTTAGGCGGTTAAGCGTCATTAGATTAGATTATTATTAACGATTATAACGATAATGCGGTAAAAATAGGACCTTTCTTTTAAGTGCTTTTTTTACTTTAATTATTTTTATTGAAATTGATGGTTTATACTTTAGACAATCATAATCAGCTAAAAAAGTTTTTTTTTTTAACGTAGACATTGTTAGCCTCCCACAAACTTGGGTGTATCATATGGATTAACTCAAATTTTCGTCATTCTCTTGAGGTACACCATTTATGACAATGTCTGTTGCGACGGTTGAATTTTCAAAGCTCTCTAATTGCGCCCATGCTTTAAAGCATCTTCTTTGAGTGATATAAGAGCAGAGCACAAGCTGTCATCATCGGATTTTCTCTCAATCTCAATCGTAGTCACTCTTTTCTCCACTTTTGCTACTCTATTCTTCACGTTTGTCAACTCACCAGATAGTTCGCCCACTTCTGCATAAACCTGTTTTCCAGTGCTATCATTGACTCATTTAGTTTTTTCACAATGTTCTCTTCTAAACTATCGAGCTTCTCCTCTAGCACTTCTACCCATTTTGTTGTTGGTATATTACCGTCTTGCTGTTGTTGAGCATCGCTTGAAGCATTATCGCGAAGTGTAATTTTTTTTTTTAAAACCGGTTTTATTGCATATAACATTTTGTATTGCTCTCTTGCATTGTCCAGTTAACAAATTTTCTAACATTTGACACACCAAAACTAATAATATGAAAGATATAATAGAAAAAGTTAAGGAGACAGATAAGAGAAATAAATTAAAAAATATGACTTTAGCGTTATTTTGCTCTCCTGACAAATTCTGATTTTGTAACTTAGAACGTTATTGGCGATGATTCTTCACTTGCTGATTGAGTCTGATTTGAGGCTGATGGAGTAGATGAATTTTGTGCCAATTGTTGTTGCAATCTCGTCCCTCTTGATACTGTTGACATTGTTGGCATTATTGTAAACAGTATACATATGTAATTATTTAAGTATTGAAAATAAATGCACTTCACAAGCCAAATCGTTTCAAAGCAGAGTTCAAGAACACAAAAACAATCTTCCACAACTTTCAAGGCAATTTACGCTAATATATATTTAAAATGCAAATAAATCGCGATAGTTTGCCAGCAAAAAATTAACACGTCTACTCTCTTTGCATGTTATGTTTTAATTTTTTTGTTTTTGTCCCAAGAAAATCGAAAAAATGGCCAAACAAAAAATACGTGTCAAACCAATTTAAAGTCCCTACGTGTAAACCGAATTTGAACAAAATCCGTAGAATGGCGGTTGAAATTTGGATCACTTGAAAAAGAAACGCTCACATGCGATATTAGTTGATGCAGTTAGCGGGATCGCCTTTCTTGTGGATTGGGCAGAGCACTCTTAAATTCCAATCCAGAGGCATGCACTCGTCTGACCATATTCAGCTCGGCGGGTAGACCGTCTTTTCCAGGCGCTTTGTTGTTTTTGAGCCGGAATATAGCTATCCTCACTTCATCATAATCAGGCGGTGGGACGACTTTTCCATTGTCGACGTCTCCCCAGTAATTTATCAGTGAGGACAAGTGCTCCCTCCATAATTCAAGTACACTTTGTACGTCGGTTACCAGGCCGCCTTTATTGTCCTTACAGGAACTTGCCCGGTCTTAAAACCTTCCTTCATCCGCCGGATGTTTTCATAGAATTTTCGGGCATCATTCCAGTCAGCCAGCATCTCAAGCTCTTCACACTCACGTCTTTCGGCCTAACGTTTCGTTGCCATACACTGCTTGTTGCGTTCGCAAAGTCTCCCTGTAGGCAGTGTCCTTTTTTTCGAGGCAGTGCTGCATTCCTCATCGTACCAGTTGTTCTTGTGGGCTCGCTAAAATCCTATTTTTATTTAGTTTTTTTCAAATTTAATTAACTTTTTTTAAACATATAAATACTTCTAATTCGTAATTTCACTTTTTTAATTTTTAAAATTTTGTAACAAATTTTCTTTAATTAATTTCGTTTGTTACCTGCCTACAGCAGATCACAAATTAGTGACTCTTTATTGAGACTAGAGATGTGAGTCAGCTTACTGAATTCCAAATTGTATCAAATATGAAATAGACCACGAAACGTCTCTATTAGTGACTAGATAGAGCTTACAGAATTGAGGTATAAGTTTAAAATAAGAGAAAATGCAATGAATTGAACTTTAAAAGGTGCCTTCCAGTGTTGCCATTTTAGCCGTTTTCCATCTAGATCTAGCCCTTTTTGTTGTTTTCATTTAGCCGGAAAAATTTGAATCTAGCCGCTAACCGTTTTCTTATTTTTTTAGCCGTTTTTAGCTTTTTTGCCAATTCTTTTTTGAAATGAACTTAGCTCAAGACTTCTAACATTTATGATAGTACAGAGCAAGATATAGAAAATTGTGATATAGTAATATTGTAAAATGTATATACCTAAATTCTTTTATTGCGACTTTGCATTAAGTCAATTATTTTTATATAAGTCACATCTATGTAATAGATATCTATGTAATAGATCTCTATACTATAATCTATGTAATAGATATCTATACTATAATAAAACTCTAGAAAAGTCGTGTCTGTACCTACATTGAAAATTTCTTTGAAAAAATGACTGGGGATGACTTGGGGAATATTATAGAGTCCATCTGAACCATTTTTAGAATTATTGTCTGTCTGTTTGTCCGTTTGAGCGTAAGGATCACGGAAACTAAGAAACGGATTTTGATGAGAATTTTTCTGATGGACAGCTTGAAGCTTAGAAGGAGCCCTAAACTTGGCTTTATCAAAATCGCCCAATAAACAAAAAAATTCTTATGTAAATAGATTAGGTTAGGTTCAAGTGGCTGCCGCAGAGGCACACCTAGGCCAGTATTAAAAGGCCCGTTGTGATACCACCAACACTAGGAAAGTCAGTTCCGGGACCCTGCCATATGGAAATTCCCGGTATTAACGGAATTCTCCACATAGCAGAATCCCGGGACTGACGTTCCTATACCGACACCGTTACTCCTCCTCGAACCATTTAGATGACTTGATGAAGGCAATCAGGTCCTGTATGTCCAGCTCCGTGACCTGGCGTAGGCTAACCAGGAAGGGAACTCCCAAAAAGCGCATTCGCGCGCCACTTAAAGCCGGGCAGTCGAATATGAGGTGCTCCAGCGTTTCCTCCTCCTCTTCATCTTTACAACTCCTACAGCATCGTCGGTAGGGCACACCTAGTCTTTCTGTGTGCCTACCAATGAGGCAGTGCCCAGTTAATACGCCTATTAATATGTAGATTTTCCATATGGAAAATCCCGGTATTAACGGAATTCTCCACATAGCAGAATCCCGGGACTGACGTTCCTTTACCGACACCGTTACTCCTCCTCGAACCATTTAGATGACTTGATGAAGGCCATCGGGTCCTTTATGTCCAGCTCCGTGACCTGGCGTAGGCTAACCAGGAAGGGAACTCCCAAAAAACGCATTCTCGCGCCACTTAAAGCCGGGCAGTCGCAGATGAGGTGCTCCACCGTTTCCTCCTCCTCATCATCCTTACAACTTTCTGTGTGCCCTACCAATGAGGCAGTGCCCAGTTAATACGCCTAATAATATGGAGATTTCCCTTCTCCTTAGGGCATAAACTTTTGATCTTTTATATCCCATTTCGGCCAGGTTTCTTTGGATATCCGGCATCCTGGAGATTGCAGCCATCTGTGTGTACTCCTTCAGCATAAGCTTGCATGTGGCAAACGGCATACCTAAGCGCTCTTTATCCCGAAGAACCTGCTTGGTCGTGCCCTGCCTCGCAAGTTCGTCTGCCCTACAATTTCCCTGAATGTCCCTATGCCCCGGGACCCATGTGAGGTTCACGCGATCTGTTGCGCCATCTCTTGTAGAGATCGACGACAGATGAGCTTCAGTTCAGAGTTGAACGAGTAAGAGCTAAGGGATTTGATGGCCGCTTGGCTGCCGCTGAATATAAAAATGTCCTGTCTGATAGTGTGTTGGCCTATCCAAGCCACGGCGTCCAAGATTGCTGAAACTTCAGCCTGGAAGACACGGCAGTGATCAGGTAGTCTGAAGGAGAGCTCAAGGTTCAGATCCTTTGAATAAACCCCTCCTCCAACTCTGCCGCCTAACTTCGAGCCATCAGTATAAATGGAAGTGCCGCCATGAGTGGCGGGACTCCGATCCGTGCTCTCCCATTCTTACCTGCGGGGAATGTTGATTTTAAAACCGCTATCTCCGACTGTTGTGGTCGCACAACGATCTGTGCTCAGCGGAAGAAAGCTATAGGATCCCAAAATACAGGCGTGTCCAGTAGTGCTTGCACCCCAGCCGGACGTTTCCCTTAGACGCAGAGCCGATGCTGCTTGTTGTTGTTGCAGCGAGGTGTAGCCCTGCCTAAATGTCAGACAAGGTCACCCCGAGTGTATTGCTCTTGGCCGGGTCGATATATGAAAACGGCCCGGGTCGTTTCGGCACGATGGGTACAGCACAAGTACTGGTACCGTTCTCGTAGAACCGGCAATACAAGAAACTAGCCGTGCAGGCTATGTAGGTCATTTAGCGTTACCCAGGGTGCACCAACTGGGAGGCGACCTACTTTTACACCCTGCTGCTACCCGGTGCCCTTCCAGATCGAGTGGCAAATGCCAAGATTGGCCTGGAGTGCTTCAAAGGCCGTTGTTCTTAACGCACCGCTTATACAGATCATGCAAGATCTGTGTACTTTACCTAGCAGGTTAAGGTTTGTTGTATTGGCGTGCCTTACATATAAGCCAAAAAGCCTGGCTTGCCTAACTAATCCCCTTTGAGCTACAATATGTTCATTTGGGTTCTTAAAAGGATATCCGGTTTTTAATAGCATAGAAACATACCTAAAGCTTTTCCTGCCACCTGTCGGCTGATAGCTCATTTACATAAAATTATTTCTGTGCGTGATGACCATCTCTTCTTACTTACTTAAAACAGCCTTAAACCGCCTAGGCAATGATGGCCATCTCGCTTTTACTTATTACTTTTTACCGGGCTTTCAAAACCAGTACGAATCTGTGTGCTGAAGCAATTGTTTTTTTTTTTAATTTGGAAGTAATTTTATATGAAACTTTGAAGCCAGCTTCTGGCTGGTGTTAACATAAGCGAAAACGTATACAATTTTGCATTCAATTCTTTCTAATACCTATAATTACAAAATTAGCGTATAAATATCGTCACCTTAATTCACAAAGGCCCTAACTGACATAAAAAATTTTTTACAGGAGAGGCAAAAAACAAACGAATTTTTACATTGAACGCATGCAAAGATAGCTTTGTAACTTTGGAATATCTCCGTTGTTACTGCTCGTAACTACTTAAAATTTGTAGTGATTGTGTATTTTACTATATCATAGTTAAATATGTGAAAAAGTCATTTTCGAAAAATGTGTCAATTAGGGCCTTTGTGAATTAAGGTAACGATATATACATTGGATTCGATCCACAAATAAAAAAAAAAAAAAAAAAAAAAACTTCATATATGTACATACAAACATTTCCGCTCCCCATGTACAAGAACCAAAAAAAAACCGGAAATATACACCCTGTGGTTCACATGGAAGGAAGGAAATAGCTTCAAAAAGCTCGCCATATACAAATTTACTTGCTTCCTGTTATCACCTTGGATCAAAGGTGTACAAGAAGTCTATAAAGTAAGGAAAAACACATGGCAAATATTAGTAAGAATATAAATGCAAAATTGCATGCAGGGCACATGGCTCAAAGCGTTAAGAGAACGCAATGCCAATGCAGTCTGGTAGGTTCGATGCCAGCCAGACCGGATAAAACACTACGTCTAAATGCTTGGTCGCATGGAAACTAGTCAGTGAATTACCATTCCGCTGTATACAATTTTGCATTCAATTCTTTCTAATACCTATAATTACAAAATTAGCGTATAAATATATACATTGGATTCAATCCACAAATAAAAAAAAAAAAAAAAAAAAAAACTTCATATACATACAAACATTTCCGCTCCCCATGTACAAGAACCAAAAAAAAACCGGAAATATACACCCTGTGGTTCACATGGAAGGAAGGAAATAGCTTCAAAAAGCTCGCCATATACAAATTTACTTGCTTCCTGTTATCACCTTGGATCAAAGGTGTACAAGAAGTCTATAAAGTAAGGAAAAACACATGGCAAATATTAGTAAGAATATAAATGCAAAATTGCATGCAGGGCACATGGCTCAAAGCGTTAAGAGAACGCAATGCCAATGCAGTCTGGTATGTTCGATGCCAGCCAGACCGGATAAAACACTACGTCTAAATGCTTGGTCGCATGGAAACTAGTCAGTGAATTACCATTCCGCTGTATACAATTTTGCATTCAATTCTTTCTAATACCTATAATTACGAAAATGAAATTTGTTTATGTATGTATCTACAATTTTAACGTGTACAGCGCTCTACTCAAAAATTATTGGCGCATTTTTTAAAGTAGAAAAAAAAAAAGAATTCAATAGTGGTAGGTGCTGTAATTTTTTTTATTTGCTAGGCTCTATAAAATATAAAAAAGATTTTTAAGGTTTCTTAGCTTCTGCAATGTACCTAAATGGGAAATAGTGCGAATAAAACTTTTCCCTTGGATTGGAAAAGCTTAAAGAATCTGCAAACAATAACGTGCCTATTAGCGGAACCTAAAATTTAAGTTTTTCCCCGTCTGCAAAAGTCGATAAATATCCTGAACTCTTCTTTGTCTGGAATGTTCTCTGCCAGCAGTATGTGCTTTCGTTGGGGTTATCAAGACTGGGGCTTGCCTTGATTGATACACGTAGGCACGCCACTGGTTTGTTGCCTTGCTCAGCGCAGGCCACCATACCACAACTCCATAGAGCATGATTGGTCGAATGATTGCAGTGTAGATCCATTTGCATACTTTGGGGCTGAGCCCCCATTTCTTTCCAATGGCTCTTTTGCAAGTGTAGAGTGCAATACACGCTTTCTTCTGGCGCTGAAGAACATTCTCCTTCCAGGTTAGTTTCCTATCCAGAACTGTGCCCAAGAACTTGGCTTTGTCAGCCAAGTTCAGGTGCACTTCATTCAGTTTTGGTAGTATTAGCGGTGGTATCTTATAGCGGTTGGTGAAAAGGACCAGTTCTACTTTATAGATTTATATGAAGAAAAATTCACTTTGTCAAAAAAATAACAAAGTGTGCCTCTGAATTTTTTTCCATTTCAGCTAAATCAAAAATCAATTGCATAGGAGTACCAATTCACTTATCTATACTGGAATAAAACTCTAGAAAAGTTGTGTCTGCACATTGGAAATTCCTTGGCAAATCTAATATCTTTAAACGAGTTAATCTTGTATATTTGTATATTTGTATGTTCGGACTATCTCGAGAACCTCTTGCCCGATTGGGATGAAATTTGGCACAAAGATAGTATGATGGATTCTAAGACTACCCACTTTAGGGTTGCCACTTGGGGCGGTTTACAGGGTTGCCACCTATCCCATTTTTTTTTAATTATGGAGCACGATATGCCAATATGGGTATCATATGAAAGGTATTTTCGGCGAGATACCAACTAAAATATTTTCAAGTAGAGTTGCCACCTAGGGTTGCCACCTTACCACAATATATTTGTATATCCGGTACTATCTCGAGAGTCGCTTGACCGAATTGGCTGAAATTTGGCATGGTGATAGTATGATCGATTTTAAGACTACCCACTTTAGGGTTGCCACTTGGGGCGGTTTACAGGGTTGCCACCTATCCCTTTTTTTTAATTATGGAGCAAGATATGCCAATATGGGTATCATATGAAAGGTACTTTCGGCGAGATACCAACTGAAATATTTTCAAGAAGGGTTGCCACCTAGGGTTGCCACCTTACCACAATATATTTGTATATCCGTTACTATCTCGAGAATCGCTTGACCGAATTGGCTGAAATTTGGAATGGTGATAGTATGATCGATTTTAAGACTATGCACTTTAGGGTTGCCACTTGAGGCGGTTTACAGGGTTGCCACCTATCCCATTTTTTTAAATTATGGAGCAAGATATGCCAATATGGGTATCATATGAAAGGTACTTTCGGCGAGATATCAACTTAAGTATTTTCAAGTAGGGTTGCGACCTAGGGTTGCCACCTTCCCGCAGTACTATCTCAAGAACCGGTTGACTGATTTGGATGAAATTTGGTATGGTGACAGTATGAAGGATTCCAAGGCTATCTACTTTAGGGTTGACATTTCGAGTAGTTTACAGGGTTGCCACCTATTTAATTTTTTTTTTATTTATGGAGCTTGATATGCCAATATGGGTATCAAATGAAAGGTATTTTTGCTGACATACCAACTAAAATATTTTCAAGTAGGGTAGTCCGCAAAAAGTCCATTACGGCTACGAAAATTAAAAAATTTTAATAATTTGCCCACATATAAAGGACAGTGTAACACATCCTCACAAGGTTGGTAAGTAAAGTTAGCACTAAATTGATAGCACCGAGCAAGCTCGGTCACCCAGGTACTATTACTGAAAGTGACGTAGGGAATGTCTCTATTTTTATCAATGAGGGTGGGTATCAATTAGGATCAGATGAGGAGATGGAAAGAAGGAAGTATTTCGGAAAAACTAGACTGGAATTGCCAATAGAGATAGGGGCTTAACCCAAACTTATGTGACAGAAAGGAATATGGACCGAGAATAATATAAAAATTGTTTGAATAGAAATTAGTACCACCCTAAAATACAGATCCAACTATTACTATTTTAGGAATGTCGATGTTAAAAATCAATGAGATTGGACCAATATAACACATCGCCCCCATATAATCGATAGTTCCGATAATTTCGGTATGAGCGGAAGTTAAATTCACATAGGCTGTACTGGGATCAAACAGTGAAAATCGTTACGCTTATTCATGAAAGGTATTTAGCCTTTGGCACAGCCGAAGACAGCTTTCCTTATTTGTTTTTTTCTTATTTTCATTGGTTTTTCGTTTTCAAAATCATAATTTTTTTGATGACTTGACCTTTTGTCTATTGAAATTTTAATCTTAAACACTGGAAAATGTTCGGTAGTTAATGGTTAAATAATTTCCCAAAATTACCAACTGGTGATTCTTACGATTAGTAATCATTATTTAATAGGTCTGATTCTGAAACGTTTGAATTTTGTTTTGTTTTATCGATAATACCCCATGTCTATCCGTGTTATTATCAGCGAAGATGAAAGCTTTCTTCTGGCAGATCGGTTCGTCCGTCTGCTGTAGGCTTTCTGTTGGCCTCGTTAACCAGTTTAACGAGTGCGTTTGCGTTTGTTGTTGGGGAAGGGTCGGAGATGGTTTTTTGCGGTGGTAAGACCGCGAGGTTCCCTAATCCTGAAAGAATAAGAAGTGGAATTAGGGATATGGAGAAGTGGAATAATACTCCCTTCCGTCATCCTCGCTGACGGTTGGAAGTAGGACCAATTTCGCGATTGGTCTGGTAGTTCGGCCCCGCGCTGTGTCGAGCTCGACGACTCGAACTCGATTGTCTGGCCCATAATGGAGGTTTGCGATCCGTCCCATTCACTAGGGGGTAAGTTGTCTTCCTTTAGGACGACTAGGTCCCCTTGTTTTAGGTTGGGTTGTGGATGTTTCCATTTAACGCGTTTCTGCAATTGGATGAGATACTCGGTTTTCCATCGTTTGCAGAATTTTTGATGTACGGCTTTTGGTTTCTCCCAGCGGTTGACCAGTGATGCACGATTCTCGCTGATGTCAATCTCTGGTGGCGCGAGTAAGTGCCCTCCAACGAGAAAATGTCCGTGAGTAAGAGGCTCCAGGTTGGACGGCTCGTTGGACGAGGGACTTAACGGTCGCGAATTGAGGCAGGCTTCTATTCGACAGAGTAGGGTGTTAAACTCTTCAAGAGTGAATTTGTTATCCGATGCGATCTTCTTGAAGTGGTTTTTGAGGCTTTTAATCCTTGCCTCCCAGAGTCCGCCCATATGAGGGGCGCCTGCCGGTATGAAATGTAAGGTATTGATGGCTGTGTTTAGATAAGGTTTGGTTGCGAGATTCAGCTAGAAAAGCTTTGAATTCTGAGCGGAGTGCTCTCGAGGCTCCGAGAAATTTGGTTCCGTTGTCGGAGTAGATGTTCACTGGACATCCCCTTCGGGCAATAAACCTATCGAAGGCAGCCAGGAACGAGGCAGTGCTGAGGTCAATAGTCGCTTCCAAGTGAATGGCCTTTGTGGAAAAGCACACAAATAGGCAGACATAGCCTTTTGACATACGGCAACCTCTTCCGCTATAGGATTTGATTTCAAAAGAGCCTACGAAATCCACTCCGGCGTTGGTAAAGGCTCTGGAAAAAGTAGTCCGTTCTGGAGGAAGGTTCCCCATAAGTTGACTGTGTGATCGCTTTCTGTATATAGTGCAGATTTTGCAATTATGTATAATGAACCTGACCATATTTTAACCCTCGGGATCCAGTACTGCGTACGGACGAGACGCAACATAAGTTGGTTCTCTCCATCCAAGGATATTGCATGGACGAACTGGACTAGAAGACGGGTAAGCCGACAGTTATAAGGAAGGATAATAGGGTGGCGCTCGGAGTAGGACAAATCTTGCGATCCTCCAGGCGACCACCCGTTCTCAAGAGGCCATCTTTATCGATCAATGGGTTCAGGGGAAGAATTTAGCTTTTTGCACCGATGGGTTTCCCTGACTTGATATTGGCTATCTCTTTGGGATAATGTTTGTTTTGAAAAATTTGGATTAGACGTTGAGTCGTGGACTTAATTTCGGCTGGCGAGATGCGGTCGGACTCGACTTTGAAGGATGCTTTCGTTTTTGGGTGGATAGAAGCGCATTATATAGGATAGGACCCTCAAAGCTCTCGACCAATCGGAAAACCTGTCGAGGACACTATCTTGTAATTTTATCTGCGTAGTTGCGTGAACTTGAACCCTTTTTCCTTCGATGTTTGTGTGGTACTCCTCTTCTTGAATAGGCCATTCTGCCTTGTCTTCTTGCAGCCAAGAAGGGCCCTGCCAC
Source organism: Campiglossa producta (assembly GCA_964058755.1). Lineage (NCBI taxonomy): Eukaryota > Metazoa > Arthropoda > Insecta > Diptera > Tephritidae > Campiglossa > Campiglossa producta. The sequence continues at coordinate 4,077,643 of CAXKVI010000006.1, forward strand.
CACAAAGAATTGTTGACTAATTCCTTCGCTGGTAGTCCTCTGCTTGCCAAGTCTGCGGGTTTGGATGCGGACTTCACATGGTGCCACGTTTTGTTTCCCACTTTTTCGACTATTTTCGTCACTCGATGAGCGACAAAGGTTGACCAGGAGCACGGAGGTTTCCTAATCCACGCTAAAACGATGGTGGAGTCCGTCCATAGGTGTGTGTTAACATTACCTAATTTCAGACTCTCGCGGACTGATTCCAAGGTTTCGGCCAATAAGACCGCTCCGCATAACTCTAATCGGGGTAAAGAGATGGTTTTCAACAGGGCAACCCTTGTTTTCGCTACTAATAGGTTTATGTAGACTTCATCTTTTATCTTTGCTCTTAGGAAGACTGTTGCTGCGTACGCTGCGATGAAGTAGAAATAATCCGCATGCGCGTTCCATCGGATGCCTAGGGTCTTGACTGTACTCGCGTCTTCGAATTCCAAGAAGTCTGCGTTGAGCAGATGAGGTTTTGGGATTCCTTCCAGTATTCTCTGGTTGTTGGATGTCCATTTTCGTAGGGAAAACCCTGCTGACTGTAACGCTTGTGTGATTTCATCCCGTGCTTTGATCGCTGATTCGATGCTATGACCCCCTGACAGCACGTCATCGACGTACATACTTGTCCGCAGGATATTTGCGGCTATTTGAAGTGACGACTCCACGTCGTCGGCTAGTTGGTACAGGGCCATTATTGCCAGATAAGGGGCACAATTACCTCCAAAGGTTACAGTCTTTAGTTCATAGACTTTGATAGGATCGTTGGTGTTGGCACGATAAACTATTCTCTGGTATTGGGTTTGATTGGGTTTTACCCATATTTGGCGATACATCTTTTCGATGTCGCTGTTAAAGACATACCTAAAGAATCGCCAGCGAAGTAATAGGATGGTTAAATCGGCCTGAAGCACTGGGCCTGTATGTAGGACGTCAATTAGGCTTATGCCATTGGTGGTGGGACATGACGCGTTGAATACCACGCGAACTTTGGTGGTTGTGCTTTCTTCTTTAATCACCGCGTGATGTGGTAGGAAATAACAGTCGGAGGAGCTGGGCGATATGATTGTAGGTGTCCTTTTCATATGTACAAGTGTCTCATACTCCTCCAATACCCTATTGTATTCCGTCTGTAGGGTTGGTGTTTTGGATAAGCGCGTCTCATTCGGATAGAATTGAGAGCAAACGTTTTTTTTTTTTTTTCAGGGAAGGCCCTAAGTAGATGTTATCAGGGAAATCTTGTTTAAAGGGTAGGGCGACGGTATATTTTCCATCAGAGTTCTTTTCTGTGGTTGTTTTGTACAGTGCCTCGCAGTAAGCATTGTCTTCATTAAGTGCCCTTTTTTTCGGTACATCTTCTAACTCCCAGAACGCTATTAATTGTTTATCGAGACTTATTTCGCTGTAAAATGATACCCGAGTATTGGTTGGATCTGATGTTTCGGCTCGACCGGTTAAAATCCAACCGAAGACAGTTTCTTGGGCGAGAAGCTTGTTAAGGACGTTCTTCCGGATACCACCTAGTATGATCTGGGGACAAATGACGAGGATGAGGTCGACTGGTTCATTTATGAAAAACCTTTTGTCCGCTAAGATCAGATCCGGAAACTCTTGTCGAGTCATTGCGTTGACTTGACAAGTTGGAAGATCCCCTGTTAATTGAGGCAGGACTAGGGCTACTGTGTCAATGCTGACTAAAGGATCGATAAGGGACCCTAATTTAATGAGACACGATTCTTCTACCTGGGCCGACAGGGTATTGCTGATCCCGGAAACTTGGACATGCAGACGCTTAGATGGTAGGTTTAGTCTTCTCTTCAGTCTTTCAGTGATAAAGGAACATTCAGAACTAGAATCAATTAGTGCTCTGGCCGAGAACTTTACTCCATTAAGGTGAAGGTTAACAAGTGCTGTCCCTAATAATACGCCTTTAGTGGTATTAGCGTGATGTGACGAAACGTTATTGACTCTGTCATTTGTATTTCCAGACTCCTGATGTGCTCGTGCTTGCGTGTTACGGTGTGTCCAGCTGACAGACAGTTCCGACACTAACCATTGCCCTTGATATACGATACTCTGTTTGCGGAAGTCATATCCCTGAATTTCGAGCAGTCTCGTAATCCGTGATCTGCACTATTGCACATTTTACACATGGGTTTTGGAACACTCACTTAGTAAACACCAAGTTTTTTGAAGTGTTCGGTTGACTCTTGGATGCTTTTGAATTTTTGCTACCCTTTATGTCAGATACGGTTTCTAGGGTTTGAAAACGGTTGGACAAGAATTTATCCATATCTGCCCACTTTGGAATCGCTGTTTTATCCTCTATGGTTTGTTCCCACAGAGCCAGAGTGCATTCTGGTAATTTAGTGGAGCAGAGATATGTAATAATTGCATTGCTGAGATGCAATTATTTATATCTCTCTGGAGTTGTTTGATTGCTGTCCCGCATTCGGATTCAACAGCTTTTAAATTAAAAATGGATTTCGTTTGTCAAAGGGCACCGACGTACAATTTCCTTCGCCTCCCCTTGAGTTTTCTGGTTGAGGTGATACAGTTTCTCAACCGGAGTAAGGCGTGTATTTAGTATGTATATGGCCGTGAACATGTCCCTAAAGGTAGGCCAAGCCATATAATCACCTTTGAACACATCAGTTTCACATTATGTTCACGGCTGGGGGTTTCATCATTTTTTGGTTCCGGTGTAGCTAATTTCTCAAGCATCGCCGATATTGCTCCCCCACACCTTGAATAGCTTGCAAAACTACTCTTTCTTTTATTCACTATGGACTGAAACTCCTCTTTAGACAAATCCTCTGAGCTTTGAAGGGCATTGTAGGCGGCCTTCGTCTTTCTCCACTTGCTTTCAGTTCTTCTTGCTGTATAGCTAGCGTATGTTTATTATCCCTGCAGGGAACTCAGACACTAGTGAACAAATTTCAGGTTCAGAACTAGATATAAAGTGGCCAATAAGAACTAATACGTTAGTGACTACATTTTCACTAGTTCCCTGCAGGGAACTCAGGCACTAGTGAACAAATTTCAGGTTCAGAACTAGATATAAAGTGGCCAATAAAAACTACTACGTTAGTGATTACATTTTCACTAGTTCGAAAACAGTGTTTGAGGAGTCATTAAAAGGCATTTGGATTCGTATTTGAATTTAAGTTTTTGAATTTAATTTATATTCGTTTCTATGCTTAGAAATGGTTCAGAACTATAGAAATAGTACCAATAAACGAACTAGAGCCAAACTGTAGAATTTTGTACTAGTTCCAGCCTAGGACATCGCCATGTTAAATTCGCCAGTTGATTTCATGTAAAGAAGATAGTTCGCGAGCTAGTACTGGTTCGGAACGCACTAGAAGCGAACTAGCTCTGAACTAGAGATTTTCCCTACAGGGATGATCATCGGTTGGGATGGAGTTAAACACCTGCTCGAATTCGATAATGGAGTCCGACAATCTAATATAAGTCTCCATATTTTTAATTAATTTAAATATCGTGAATTTTTACAGAAGACTGAAGTGGGGTGAAAAGATTCAGAAGGGATTTTGTCTGGAAGACAAGAAAAAATTGGAACTAGACACAAGTGGAAATCTGGAAGTGGATTTGGTGTCTTCGTAATAGTGAAAAAAAAGAAAAATATAAAGTGTGTGTGAATAGCCAAACCAGAGGTGAATTTCCAACCACAAGAAAAAAAAAGAACGCAGTTTGTTTTTATTGAATTTCGCAAATATTTTAATTTCAATTACGAGTGAAAATAAACTTTGCTTTTGCAGTTAAAAGTGCTGTATCGTAATAAATGAGCCCTGGCCACCCAACACCAGTAATATTAATGTGTAAATTCTGGTTGAATAGTGCTAAATAGTGAATATTGTGATATTTTTTTTGCAAATGAATCAACCAAGTTGAAGTGAATGGATTGGTGTCGAACTTCGACAACCACGGAAACATGAACTGTATAAAACAGAGTGTGGTTGCGCAGTGCAGTGATAAAAAAAAAAAACAAGTAAGGAAAGCTGTCTTCGGCTGTGCCGAAGGCTAAATACCTTTCATGAATAAGCGTCACGATTTTCACTGTTTGTTCCCCAGTACAGCCTGTGTGAATTTAACTTTAGCTCATACCGAAATTATCGGAGCTATCGATTATATGGGGACGATGTGTTATATTGGTCTCATTGATTTTTAACATCGACATTCCACATTCTAAAATAGCAACATTTACGAAATTTCACGTTCCTACCGATATAATTACAGGAGTTATCTACCAAAATCCGTTTATCGGAACAATCGATTGTATGGGGGCTATGTGAAATATTTATCCCATTTCAATGATTTTCAACATCGATATTTTACATATAAAAATAGCGATGCTTCCAAAATTTCACGTTCCTATGTGTTTAATTACAGGACTTATAGCCCAAAATCCGCTTATCGGAATAATCGATTGTATGGGAGCTATGTGAAATATTTATGCCATCTCAATGAGTTTCAACATCGATATTTCGCATATAAAAATAGCAATACTTCCAAAATTTCACATTCATACCTATATAATTACAGGAGTTATCTACCAAAATCCGTTTATCGGAACAATCGATTGTATGGGGGCTATGTGAACTATTTATCCAATCTCGATGATTTTCAACATCGATATTTGACATATAAAAATAGCAGTACGTCCAAAATTTCACGTTCCTACGTGTTTAATTACAGGAGTTATAGCCCAAAATCCGTTTATCGGAATAATCGATTGTATGGGAGCTATGTGAAATATTTGTACCATCTCTATGAGTTTCAACATCGATATTTCACATATAAAAAGAGCAATACTTACAAAATTTCACGTTCCTACGTGTTTAATTACAGGAGTTATAGCCCAAAATCCGTTTATGGGAATAATCGATTGTATGGGAGCTATGTGAAATATTTATCCCATCTCTATGATTTTCAGCATCGATATTTCACATATAAAAATAGCAACACTTATAAAATTTCACGTTCCTTCGTGTTTAATTACAGGAGTTATAGCCCAAAATCCGTTTATCGGAATAATCGGTTGTATGGGAGCTATATGTTATATTGGTCCGATCTTGCTGGTTCCGACAAATGATTCCTATATTGGAAAATGGTGGCAGCATACCAAATTTCAGCCAAATATCTCAAAAACTGAGGGACTAGTTTGCGTTCAAACAGACAGACAGGCAGACGGACAGACGGACATGGCTAAATCAACTCATCTCGTCATCCTGATCATTTCGGCATACTTATTGATGGGTCTATCTCTTCTTCTTCTCATATTTACAAACATCGGACCAAAGTTATAATACCATTTCATGTTCATGAAAGGTATAAAAAAGTGAGACAAAACTTCACTGACTGTCTACCTTGAGTTGTGTCGGATAAGTCTTACCACTGGTGGGGGACTTAACCGATAATCAAAAGGTGCTAAGTGTGCGGTTAAAACACAAGGAACTCCCACTTGCTTCGATTTGCAAACTAAATATACATCTATTCACTTTTTGTACGTGTGCGTACAAGAAAAAAAAACTGTGCACCAAAAATAACCACTTACCTTACTCAGTGTCAGTAAACCAAAAAAACGAAATAAGGAAAAGTGATATGTAATGGTGTTGTGTGATGTGATGAGAGACTGTGGACTGTATGAATTTGTAATGATATAACTTCAGTGTGATGAGTGGTATGTGATGTGACCGGGGACTGTTTGAATATGCTGTGGCTGCGGACTGTATGATGTGATGTGATGATGTAACACAACTCGTTTGTGTTAACTCGTTGTGTGCTTGTAAGTGTGTATGTGGCCTTTATATTTGCTCAAGCGTTTATATGTTTGTTGTATTTGCGCTGGTTTTAATTTGGAATAATGTTTTCCTCCGATAATTTTTAATTATTCTGTGTTTCTGGAAAACTTGATGTTGATTAATTTCCTGGCGAGAATGGACCAAATGTTACGGCGTGTTCCAAATTCGGTCGCGCTCGTAATAAAGGGTGGAAAAGGAATAAGGAATACCGGTTGAATTAATACTCGTTATAATTTAATCGATGTCAAGTAATGCAAACAATATAAAATACACAAGTAAATGGAATTTAATTATTTACAAAGTGAGAAACGCAACGGTTTTTTGTGTAATAAATTAAAATGGAATTTTGTGCAAGATGTACAATGAAGAATTAATGTGTGGAAAATAATATTTACCTTCGGGTGGTTTGGCTGGCGGTTTGCTTGGCGGTTGCTACAAAAGTGTGAGAAGTAGGCCGAACTTGGCTCGCGGCCACCGCCGAATACTAGCTTTTTTTTGCCGTTATCCGGCGGAGTAAACCCGGTTGGCGGTAAAACATCGCAACGGAGTAAAATATAGTGATGTATAGTGAAATACGAGGGTGAACAGGAATATTTAGGCATGTGGCCTAAATATCAAAGATTTACGAATTTTAGGACTTGGTGTGAAACCTATGAAAGAATTTTCTATGCTTAGTGAAGCACGAATATTTTTTCATTTATAACATTTAAACTCTTTGTTGCTTTTGACTTGTAGTCTATTGCTGTAAATACCGACGGTATTGTGAAGCAATTTTCGGGATTGTATGAAAATGTGTTTTTTGAGAAAAATTTACCTACGCGCTGCAGGAACCAGACAAGCCGACATATGTTTCGATGATACTGGAATTACATCTCTTCATGGACTTTTCTTCCCGGCATTGTGAGAGTCGAACTCCAACACTGTAGTGACTTGTAACCTAGAAGGTCTAACACCTTAGGCCACTACCCAGCTTGAAGGTAAACCCTTCTCTCTACAACACTGTAGTGACTTGTAACCTAGAAGGTCTAACACCTTAGGCCACTATCCAGCTTGAAGGTAAACCCTTCTCAGTGTCCATTTATGCATATATTTATCCTTCCATATAGAACATTTTCTTTAATTTCAATGCTAACTTATATGAAAGATTTGCGAATTTTAGGACTTGGTGTGAAACCTATGAAAGAATTTTCTATGCTTAGTGAAGAACGAATATTTTTTCATTTATAACATTTAACTCTGTGTTGTGAGTTCGACTCTCACAATGCCGGGAAGAAAAGTCCATGAAGAGATGTAATTCCAGTATCATCGAAACATATGTCGGCTTGTCTGGTTTCTGAGGCGCGTAGGTAAATTTTTCTCAAAAAACACATTTTCATACAATCCCGAAAATTGCTTCACAATACCGTCGGTATTTATAGCAATAGACTACAAGTCAAAAGTAACAAAGAGTTTAAACGTTATAAATGAAAAAATATTCGTGCTTCACTAAGCATAGAAAGTTCTTTCATAGGTTTCACACCAAGTCCTAAAATTCGCAAATCTTTCATATAAGTTAGCATTGAAATTAAAGAAAATGTTCTATATGGAAGTATAAATATTTGTATAAATGGACACTGAGAGGGGTTTACCTTCAAGCTGGGTAGTGGCCTAAGGTGTTAGACCTTCTAGCATACAAGTCACTACAGTGTTGTGAGTTCGACTCTCACAATGCCGGGAAGAAAAGTCCATGAAGAGATGTATTTCCCACTACAGGTGGTCACATTTTTATGCAGATCTTATTTTCTATTGTCAAGCCATCAGAAAATGCGCGGGGAGCAAAAAAAATCAGCACTTTAACATTTATGGTCACTCTAATATATATGTCACTAAAAACTTAAAATATAGTTTTAATGCGTTTTTCTCCCAGTGAATGCCTTTTGGTGCGTCTATCTGAAAATATTCAATTTTGTGTACATGAGTATATAAATCAACACTATACTTGTCACAAAACAATAATTAGCACTATATACTTGCCTTATCTGTGCAAATTAGGTGTAATTTCACTGCAAAACTCCTTTTAAACTTTTTGTAAAATTATTAACTGCGCACAATGCAATTTTATCGCAATATCAAAGAAGAAGAAGAAAAGAAAAAGCAACCCTTGAAAGATGGCTTTGAGTGTGTGTATAAAAACAACATTTTTTGCTTGTATGTATTTGTGAGTATTTATAACCATGGTTAGGCCCGTCTAGTAGGGAAGTTCTAAAAACCCTTTATTTGGACTCTATTGGCTTTGTAATGATTAACACTAAGAGTGTTTTTTTTTAATATCTGCAATATACAACATCGACCTGTTAAAATTTTATTAAAAGTAGGGATGTTGAAAGTTACAAAACAAAACGCCAAAAATACAGTTTTCACTACACCTTGGTAATATTATGCTTAAAGTGTTTGTAATTATACACACTAATTTTAGAAAAAATAAAAAAGTAACATATTATACGTCGTTGGAAGCGTATTTTAATTTCCTTTCGAACGAGGTATTGCTTGCGTCCATCGCTTTGAAACATTATCGAAAAGAATTTTTGAATGAAGTGATACCTGAAAAGACACAAAATTACCGATATCTCGAAAACCTACCCATACAAAAATTTTTTAAAATATATTCAGAGCTCGGCATGTCAGTGCCAATTCACCTATATACATGAATCATCATCATTTATTGGCGCTTAACCGCCTAAGCGATTTTGGCCGTTGCATATCAAAGCCGAATTCAGGCGACGATAGGAAAACCTTCTGTGCTGGAGCTTCTTTGTCCATTCGCATAACATGGCCCAGCCAGCGGAGTCTTTGGGCTTTAATTCGCTGGACTATGGTCAGATCTGCGTAGAGCTCGTACAGCTCATCGTTAAATTTCCTTCGATACTCGCCGTTGGCATCACGGGAAGGACCATAAATCTTCCGGAGAACTTTACTCTCAAATACTCCAAGGGCCATCTCATCTTCTCTTGACATTGTCCATGAATCTGAGCCATACATCAGGACAGGTATGATGAGAGACTTATAGAGCGTGATCTTTGTTCTTCGAGAGAGGACTTTACTTCTCAATTGCCTACTCAGTCCAAAGTAGCACTTGTTGGCAAGAGTGATTCTCCGCTGGATTTCTAGACTGATATTATTTTCGGTGTTGATACTGGTTCCCAAATAGACGAAGTCCCTCACAGTTTCAAATTTGTAACTATCAACAGTGACATGGCTGCCAAGGCGCAGGTGCGCCGATTCTTTCTTTGATGACAGCAAATACTTCGTCTTGTCCTCGTTCACGGCAAGACCCACTTTTTTCGCTTCCTTATCCAGTCCAGAGAAGGCAGCGCTTACGGCGCGGTTGTTAAGGCCAATAATATCATCGGCATACGCCAGCAATTGCACCCTCTTGTAAAAGATTGTACCATTGCGGTTTAGCTCTGCTGCTCGAATTATCTTCTCCAGCATGAGATTGAAGAAATCGTACGAAAGGGGTCGTTTGGTTTCAAATGGCTCAGAGAGGTCCTTCCCGATTCTGACGGAGCTGTTGGTATTGCTCAACGTCATTTGGCAAAGCCGTATAAGCTTTGCAGGGAAGTCAAATTCAGACATGGCGGCATACAGGCAACTCCTTTTTGCGCTGTCAAAAGCGGCTTTGAAATCGACAAAGAGATGGTGTGTGTCGATTCTTTTATCGTGGGTCTTCTCCAGGATTTGGCGTATCGTGAAAATCTGGTCGATGGTAGACTTACCAGGTCTAAAGCCACACTGATAAGGTCCAATCAGTTTGTCTACGATGGGCTTCAGCCTTTCACACAACACGCTAGAAAGAACCTTATATGCAATATTAAGAAGACTAATTCCGCGGTAGTTGGTGCGGTTAGCGGGATCGCCTTTCTTGTGGATTGGCAAAGCACACTTAAATTCCAATCCGGAGGCATGCATTCGTCTGACCATATTCTGCATAAGAGCTGATGCATGCTTTATACCAGCTCTTCGCCTCCGTGTTTGAACAGCTCGGCGGGTAGTCCGTCTTTTCCAGGCGCTTTGTTGTTTTTGAGCCGGGATATAGCTATCCTCACTTCATCATAGTCAGGTGGTGGGACGACTTTTCCATCGTCAGTGATTGGGGTATCGGGCTCGACGTCTCCCTCGCAATTTAGCAGTGAGGAGAAGTGCTCCCTCCATAATTTAAGTACACTTTGTACGGGCGGCCGCCGTGGTGTAGCGGTTAAGTGTTCGGCCATTTACACCAAGTCGTGGCGGTTCGATGCCCGGCAAAAGTAACATCAAAAATTATTTAGAAAAACAATTTTTCTAAACGGGGTCGCCCCTCGGCAGTAGTTTGGCAAACTCTCCGGGTGTATTTCTGCCAAGAGAAGCTTCTCAGCAAAAAATTCATTTGCTTTGCAAGTGCCGTTCGGAGTCGGCGAAAAACTGTAGGTCCCGCCAACTTGTAAGAAAACTCAGAAAGCAACACACTACAAGTTGGAAAGAGAAGCTCGGCTAAAAATCTTGTTAGAGGTTCTGATAACCTGTTGGTATTACGCCGCCATTAGTTTTTTTTTTTTTTTTTTGTACGTCGGTTACCAGGTCGCCATTATTGTCCTTACAGGAGCTTGCCCCGGTCTTAAAACCTTCCGTCATCCGCCGGATCTTTTCATAGAATTTTCGGGCATCATTCCTGTCAGCCAGCATCTCAAGCTCCTCACACTCACGCCTTTCGGCCTCACTTTTCTTTTTTCTGAAAAGGCGTCTCTCTTCCTTCTTTACCTCACGATATTGTTGCCATACACTGCGGGTTGCGCCCGTTCGCAACGTCTCCTTGTAGGCAGCGTCCTTTTTTTCGAGGCAGTTTTGCATTCCTCATCGTACCAGTTGTTCTTGCGGGCTCGCGGGAACCCTATAGTGGCCTCAGCGGCGGTACGCAATGAGTGAGAGATATGCTTCCATTGCTCGGTTACATCGTTAGGTCGGGGATTGCCCTCTGCTAGCAGGTGTGAGAGTCGAGTTGTGAAATTATCAGCTGTCTGTGTCATGCGCAGCTTCTCGACGTCAAACTTTCCTTCCGTTACTGTTCGCACTTTCTTCGTTGCACAGAGGCGTGTACGTATCTTGGCTGCGACAAGATAATGGTCAGAGTCAATATTGGGACCACGCAGTGTACGCACGTCCAGAACGGTGGAGCTATGTCTGCCGTTAATCAAGACATGATCAATCTGGTTTCTTGTTCTTTGATCAGGGGACAGCCATGTGGCTTGGTGTATTCGCTTATGCTGGAACCTGGTACTACTGATGACCATATTGCGAGCAGCGGCGAAGTCAATCAACCTAGTGCCGTTGGGGGATGTTATATCGTGGAGACTGAATTTTCCAACTGTAGGACCAAAGACTCCTTCCTTGCCCACCTTGGCATTAAAGTCGCCGAGCACGATTTTGATATCATGCTGGGGCAGCGATCATAAGTCTGTTCAAGTTTATCGTAGAAGGAGTCCTTCTCTGAGTCGTCCGTCTCCTCAGTCGGCGCATAGGCGCAGATAAATGTTATGTTGAAAAACCTCGCCTTGATGCGGATCGCAGCGAGACGCTCGTCCACAGGAGTGAACGCTAATACTTGGCGGCGAAGTCTCTTTCCCGCCACGAATCCTACACCACGCGCTTTGCCGCGTGTCTGGGCACTGTAGTATACGTCACAAGGACCGATGGTCGTCTTTCCTTGCCCCGTCCATCGCATTTCCTGCAGGGCGGTGATGTCGGCCTTTGCGCCTACGAGGACATCAACCAGTCGGGCAGCGGCACCGTCCCTTGAAAGGGTCCGGACATTCCCGGTACATGCCCTAATATCCAAATCATTATGCCTTATTCGTTTTGCCGGGTCGTCAACATTAAAGGGGGTTCTCATCCGAGGCTTTGATTCTGTTTTCATTGGAATTAAGTTTTTTACGTGGCGGGTCCCAAACCCAGCGCAAACCCGTTTCGGGGTTTTTGGAAAATATTTACACATTTATATAGCGAGCCGCTTGCTTCAAGACAGACGCCCGCTTGCAGCCGCACCTCATGGTGAACAGACGCTACGAAAAAACCTCGGTGAGCCCTTAAACCAAGTATGTCAGAGTGGCCCCACCGGGGCTCCCTCTCTTTCTGCCGCGAGCCTAGGTAGCTCCCGTTGCCCAGAGTGCACGAACGAGGACGCAAAAGTCGGGATTGAGCAAGGTCACTTAGCAACCACACTCCATTACACTCCTATACATGAATATCTTGGTATTTTTTCAAATTAATTATTTGTAAACTAGTGCTATACAACCACACCCCATTACAGTCATTTTATACATAAATAAGGATATTTTAGCGTGTTTTCCGCGGTTTAGCTCCAGTAATTCTTAATATTTTTTCGAAACATTTTGGGAATGTCATTAGAAAAGAGTGAATTTCGAAATTCCGGTGGAAACACTGTAACTTTTTTTTCGCGAGGCGCCTTAATATACATATCTCATTTTCGTCTTATCGTAAGTTTGGCTTTTATCGCTTATGGTAACAACAGTCGGGAGTTGGCTTCGAAGTCTCATATAAAATTACTTCCAAATTAAAAAAAAAAAAAACAATTGATTCAGCACACATATTCGACTACTGGTTTTAAAAGCCCGGTAAAAGCCAATAAGTAAAAGCCAGATAGCCATCATCGCCTAGGCGGTTAAAGACTATTTTAAGTAAGTAAGTAAAGGGTCAGTTACATAAAGCTTTGTTAACCTCGCTTGACATTTGCAACCTCAAAACTTTGCGTTCAACTTCAGAGGCATGCTACAATGAACGCTTTGACGCTTCTCTTTTATACATTTGTTTTCATTATTTATTTCTTTGCATTCAGAGTGTTTCGTAAATTTATTTATTTAATAGAGAAAAAATGAATTAATTATTATTTCCACCAAATTTTAATTCTTAAATTAAAGCTAAGTCGTCAACATCTGATTGTCAAGGTAAGCAAAGCAACACACAAAAAAAAAGAGTTGTGTAAATTTACGCCTAATAACCTAGGCAACCGTTTTCCTACTTTAATAGCTGCAATTTTACACACATTTTAAACATTAAATGTGTAGTTTAGCATAAATTTACGCATTATATGCTTTATAGCTTAACCGCCGAACGTGTAAATATACACAAAATTACCCATTGATGTGTAATTTTCAACATTAACCCTATTAATGATTAATTTATGTATATAATGCATGTACATCAGTATATCTGTGGTCATAAGCAAACACAGCCTAAGTTGACTTCACTTGTTTGCAGTGCTAGAACATCTTGTAGCTCTGATACTAGAAAATTAAACGCAGTTTCCGGTACTTAAAAAAAAAAACATTTAACTCTTTGTTGCTTTTTTTGACTTGTAGTCTATTGCTGTAAGTACCGACGGTATTTACAAGCAATTTTCGGGATTGTATTGTATTGATTACATTTAAATTGTATTGATTACATTTAAATTTAATAAGCATATTTGCAAAATGTTCCTTAATGTAACATTAGGGAGTGGGACCTAAGTCAATAAATATCCAATTCACACTAGTATGCAACTAGAATTTTTTGGCTAAATTCATACTAGTCAGGAAATATCCCATTCATACTAGTATACAACTAGGATTTTCTGGATGAATCATAATATCAAATTCATATTAGTATACAACTAGAATTTTCTGGCTGAATTCATACTAGTCAAGAAATATCCATTTCATACTAGTACACAACTAGAATTTTCTGGATCAATTCATACTAGTCAGGAAATATCCATTGCATACTGGTATACAACTAGAATTTTCTGGCTGAATTCATACTAGTCTGGAAATATCCATTGCATACTAGTATACAACTAGAATTTTCTGGCTGAGTTCATATTAGTCAGGAAATATCCATTTCATACTATTATACACCTAATATTTTCTGGCTGAATTCATACTAATCTTGGCTTGCGTCATAATGACGCCTAACCGCCTTGGCGATTTTGGCCGTTTCGTATCAAACACCATCCACCTGTTGTTTCCATCTCAGTCGAGGTCTGCCCCTTCCTCTGCTGCCGAATTCGGGTGTCGATAGGAAAACTTTCTGTGCTGGTGCTTCTTTGTCCATTCGCATAACATGGCCCTGCCAGCGGAGCCTATGGGCTTTAATCCGCTGAACTATGGCCAGGTCTGCGTAAAGCTCGTCCAGCTCATCGTTAAATTTCCTTCGATACTCGCCGTTGGCATCACGGGAAGGACCATAAATCTTCCGGAGAACTTTTCTCTCAAATACTCCAAGGGCCGTCTCATCTTCTCTTGACACTGTCCATGATTCCGAGCCGTACATCAGGACTGGTATGATAAGAGACTTATAGAGCGTGATCTTTGTTTGTCGAGAGAGGACTTTACTTCTCAATAGCTTACTTAGTCCAAAGTAACACTTGTTGGCAAGAGTGATTCTCCGTTGGATTTCTAAATTGATATTATTTTCGGTGTTAATGCTGGTTCCCAAATAGACGAAGTCTCTCGTTTCAAACTTGTAGCCATCAACGGTGACTTGGCTGCCAATGCGCAGGTGCGCCTATTCTTTCTTTGATGACAGCAGATACTTCGTCTTGTCCTCGTTCACCGCAAGACCCACTTTTTTCGCTTCCTTATCCAACCCAGAGAAAGCAGCGCTTACGGCGCGGCTGTTAAAGCCAATGATATCAATATCAGCGGCACACGCCAGCAATTGCACGCTCTTGTAAAAGATTGTGCCATTGCGGTTAAGCTCTGCTGCTCGAATTATCTTCTCCAGCATCAGGTTAAAGAAATCGTACGAAAGGGAGTCGCCCTGTCTGAAGCTTCGTTTGGTTTCAAATGGCTCAGATGGGTCCTTCCCGATTCTGACGGAGCTGTTGGTTTTGCTCAACGTCATTTGGCAAAGCCGTATAAGCTTTGCAGGGAAGTCAAATTCAGACATGGCGGCATACAGGCAACTCCTTTTTGCGCTGTCAAAAGCGGCTTTAAAATCGACAAAGAGATGGTTTGGCGTATCGTGAAAATCTGGTCGATGGTAGACTTACCAGGTCTAAAGCCACACTGATAAGGTCCAATCAGTTTGTCTACGATGGGCTTCAGTCTTTCACACAATACGCTAGAAAGAACCTTATATGCGATATTAAGAAGACTGATTCCGCGGTAGTTGGTGGGGTTAGCGGGATCGCCTTTCTTGTGGATTGGGCAGAGCACACTTAAATTCCAATCTGGAGGCATTCACTCATCTGACCATATTCTGCATAAGAGCTGATGCATGCTTTTTACCATTCTTCGCCTCCGTGTTTGAACAGCTCGGTGGGTAGTCCGTCTTTCCCAGGCGATTTGTTGTTTTTGAGCCGAGATATAGCTATCCTCACTTCATCATAGTTAGGTGGTGGGACGACTTTTCCATCGTCAGGGATTGAGTATCGGGCTCGACGTCTCCCTCGCAATTTAGCAGTGAGGAGAAGTGCTCCTTCCATAATTTAAGTACATTCTGTACGTCGTTTACCAGGTCGCCATTATTGTCCTTACAGGAACTTGCCCCGGTCTTTAAACCTTCCGTCATCCGCCGGATCTTTTCATAGAATTTTCGGGCATCATTCCTATCAGCCAACATCTCAAGCTCCTCACACTCACGCCTTTCGGCTTCACGTTTCTTTTTTCTGAAAAGGCGTCTCTCTTCCTTCCTCGCCTCACTATAGCGTTGCCATACACTGCAGGTTGCGTCCATTCGCAACGTCTCCCTGTATGCAGGGTCCTTTTTGTCGGAGTCAAAATCAACATTCCTCATCGTACCAGTTGTTCTTGCGGACTCGCTGAAATCCTATAGTGGCCTCAGCGGCGGTACGTAATGAGTGAGAGATTTGCTTCCATTGCTCGGTAACATCGTTAGGTCGAGGATTGCTCTCCGATAGCAGGTGTGAGAGTAGAGTGGAGAAATTATCAGCTGCCTGTGTCGTGCGCAGCTTCTCGACGTCAAACTTTCCTTCCGTTACTGTGCGCACTTGTTGGCTGCAACAAGATAATGGTCTTAGTCGATGTTGGGACCACGTATGGTACGCAGGTCCAGAACGGTGGAGCTGTGTCTGCCGTCGATCATGACATGATCAATCTGGTTTCTAGTTCTTTGATCAGGGGACAGCTATGTGGCTTGGTGTATTCGCTTATGCTGGAACCTGATGCTACTGATGACCATATTGCGAGCAGCGGCGCAGCCAATCAACCTAGTGCCGTTGGGGGATGTAAATTCATACTAGTCAGGAAATATCCTTTGCATACTAGTATACAACCAGACTTTTTTGTCAGGAAATATCCATTTTTCTGGATGAAATCATACCAGTTAAAAAATACAAAATTCATTTGTTTCGTTTGCTTCTGTTTTCTCTTATAGTTCACAGATGCTTTTTCGTGATAGGGTAAATACAAATAGTCGCTGCTTTCTTAAGAATAAAAATAAAGGGTAAGTCATGAAAATTCTGGTTGAAATCATACTAGTCCAGGTCCAATGCTTTTTGGACTAGTATGGGATTAGTATATTTAATACTGCAGGTATGTATACTGCAAATCGTTAGAAATTTCTAAATTTGTTCGTGAGGCGTTTTAATAGCCGTAAATCGTTAATATATCAAAAACGGGTTGGGGTCAAAATTCTGCTTTTTGGAAATTCTGCATTCATAATTCCGGAAGTCGAAACACCGGAAATCAAAATTATGGATGTCAAAATTCTGGAATCCAAAATTCTGGATAACGAACAACACGCATTTTTAATCATTAATTACAGAATTTTGCCTTTAACATTTAACTGGACTTGTTCTGAAGGAATTAAAATCAAATGTACCGTGCCGATTGTCACACAATTTCATGGCTGTGAACATGTTATACGAAAGAAAAAAATGAACATTCTCATAAGCCATGTGCGCATAAAAAATCGGTTGCAGAAACAAATAATCTGGTTAACAATATGGTTCGCTCAAGTTTTCTACAGCCTAGCCAAATAATCCAGCGTTCGGTATCTATAACAGAAAAACATATTGGACATTATCTGCCATCAAGAAATGCCCTTAAGTTAAAAATTAGAAGACAACGGAACAGTTTAAAATGTTTTAAAGAGCCAACTTATGTTGAAAAAATAGATATTCCTTTATTATCACTTTAAATATGTTTTGGAAGGTCAACTATTTATTTTAAGTGAGAAAGTTATTAAAGTTATGGCGAATGCATTCTTATTTTTGGAAAAAAATTTTCGCTGCAGTTGTTAAATGAGAGCGACTGCTGGATTATGGACGGTACACTTGACGTTGTTCCAATGATGATGACGCAGCTATTTTCCATACACGGAAGAGAAGAAACCCAACAAACACAGTCTCTAACGTTAGAGAAATGATCGCCTTTACGTTAGATAACAAGGGTAATTCTCTAACTATTCTCTATTCGAAGACAACCGTAGAGAACTACAGTGCAACTCGATTCGAGATAGGTTAGAGAACTAGCCAAAAGGTGAGCATTTGCAAATTCTCATTAGAATCCCATTAGAAAATGACATTAGAATTCGACTCGAAAACTATAGTTTTCTCGATTTGAGAATTATGTCCCATTTTGTAAGAGAACACTGTGATTCTCGAGTCGTCCTCTAACGTTAGAGATTGGAGAATGGGGCTAGTTCTCGAATGAACCTCGAATCGAAATCTAGCTTCATGGTTTGTTGGGAAGACAAATTCTTCCGCTGGTTTTCTGTCTTATGACCAAAAAATCAAAGTCAATGTATATTTCTTAAATATAAGCAAATTTATTAAAATACACGATTTTGCTCAAATTTTGGGGAAAAAATTTCCAGAATTAATTCTGGAAAACGTATATTCCGGAATTATGAAAAACCAGAATTTTGGAATACAGCCAAAAAAGGCGAAGGAAGTGCGGAATTCCGATTTCCAGAATTTTGTCGACCCAGAATTTTGATTCCGGAATTTTGACTTCAGAATTTTAATTTTAGAATTTTGACCGTTTCCGATCAAAAACGTTACAGTTACCCCAAATAACCACGGTTTTCTGGCGGTCTCTGGTGGAATTTAGCTGTAAACCAAGGGTGGCTTTCCATAATTCGATATCGATCAGAGACGAGTGTAAAATCATCGTTTTCGCATTGACCAACAACAACGTCGCTATATTCACCTCCGAAGAGTACTTGGGGTTGCAGTCATCGATTTTTGGGCAATTCAGGGTATGGGTTTGCAATTTTTATAAAGGAGAAATAGTAAAATTTGGGATTTAAGAACAATTATTACATATACATACAAGGCAATTGCTTTTGTACAGCTCAACCAAGTATCAACGCACAGCGATTTCTCACGCACAGCCAAACAAAAGTTTGTGATGTGTTTTTTGAGATATTTATTATTAATTCACTTATTATGTGATATTTATTATTAATTCACTTATTACACGTTTTAAATATAGGTACACATTTGTATAACGGGAGCGTGTCATTATTCTGTATTACAAAATTCGGAATGACAAAATTCTAGAATACTAGAAAACGGCTAGTCTGAGAAAATTTTAGTCAATGCAACTTTTGTAGGGAATTCGATTTCCTTCAAAAATATATTCATGACCTCTTTAAAAGGAAAATCAATATAATTTTTGAAAACAACGAATTTTTTTTTGGCCTAGTCTAATGTACATATTAAAAGTTTCTTCAATTTATTTATTTTGTCAAAATATTTCTTAAGATTCTTTTGTTGCATGAAATTTCATACGACAACGGATTTCAACTATTTTATACTTTGGTTTTCGCTTTCCATGTCACAAAATACGATATATGGAATACTATATCGAATTGAAATATCGAGACAACGAGTATCGACTTCGAATCACGGAAAGCCACCCCAGTGTTATTAAAAAAAATCGTCAAAAAATGTTGGTGGAAGGGCAGCATACCAAGGCTTGATTCGTCACATTCGAATCACTGTATGGGTACGGAGTATATACTGCTAGAGCAACACAGTTTGCAAAAATTGTTAGTAAAATCAAATACTCGAAAGGTCTGAAAACAAATTATTTCAGAAACGGTTAAAGAAAACCTTTTTATATCTATAAAACACATGGACCCTTGCAATAACCTTTTCAATCGGTATAAGAGATTTCAGGTATGTCATGAATTAACGGAGGCATGGCGTAATCGAATAAAATCTGTAAAATTCCATTAACGCCTTGGAATGCGAAATTTTGAACAATTTTTGATTCAAATTTGGGTTTATTTTTTAAACACAGCCAAGTTTAATGCTATTTTAATACTTTTTTGGACTTCCTTTTAAAACAGCAAACGGTTTAAAGCATTTTTGAGTTTTAATTTTAGTCCAAATAGTAAAAAAAAACAATTAATCGTTTAAAATCAAAACTGAAAAGTTTTACCAGTATGTTTTTTAATATTTTTTGTTGCTTGAGAGTCGGTTTGGCTTTTAATTTGTTAGGAGGTTACATTATAAACTGCTCTTGTTTAAAATGAAAACAAAAAAGTTTTTCCATATTTTTGTATAGCAAATTATTAATTTGTATAGCCTATCAAGAAGAGGTGTAGTGCAATTTTAAACTGCTCTGCTTTAAAATTAAAACAAAAAAGTTTCACCAGTTTGGCTTTTAATATTTTTTGTTGTTTGGCCATCAGTTTAATCAGTTTGGCCTTGTTGGGTCGCCATATTATCAATACACTTCCGGATCGTGGCATATGCAGATTTGAAGCTGGGTTATGCGCATTTCACATACTTACATGTATATACTTTAATTTCATTACACATATCTTAAATACGCTAAGGTCGTAACCGGATCGTAGCCAACCAATTGGTTTTTGGTTTTCCGCGGTAACGATAAACAGCTGATTACCTTTTTGCTTATTGCTTACAAGTTTTTGCAGTCAATCAGCTGTTTACGGTTACCGCACCAATAATCGATAAAAATGTATCGCATAGGGTTGCGTTAGGGATACGACTACAGCGTTACGACAAACATCACCAATAATTCCAGCTTAATTTATTACTAACGCGAGCGTAAAGTAAGCTCTTATACACGCATTCATATATATACATATGTATGTACATAAACATTCGAACATTCTCTTGTTATACATAAATCATATTATGCTTTATGCTACATTCTTTAACTTCATGAAATATATTGCACTGAACAAAAGAACATTTGAATTTAGACAGCAAAGCACACCGGCGTTTTTAATTCTAAGGTTTCACCCCCACATCTGAAAGTTATTTTCTCTGATTAAACATTTTACGGAATTATAATTTTATTTAGTCGTATCTTAACAACTCAGGTTCATACAAAGGTAGTACCAGCAAAGTGGGCATATAGATGTTGTACATTAGCCAACAACACCGGTATTAAATTTTTTTGCATACAAGGCACCGCTATAGGAGCGCTGTCATTGGCACACATTACGGTACAGGAACGTTATTGCTGGTAATAAGTTCATGTCACACGACTTTTCTTAATCATCGATAGCGGTTATTGGAATCACACCATATGTTCAGCTGCTGATCACTCGTTACATAATTTTTATATATGTACCTACGTAAAAATCTACACTCTTGCATTAAATATTTGTTCAACAGATACAAATAAATCATTGGTTTTCTTGATTGCTAACTACCCTGCAGTCAAATTCCGAACTACTCAGCAAACATACTAGTTCATTGACTAACCATTTTGTGGCATATGCATACCAGTTCATTGTTGATTAGTTTAAAAACCAGTCAATGCCAAACTACTCAGCGAAAATTCTAGTTCATTGACTATACATTTTGTGGTGTATTTATACTAGTTCATTGCTGGTTAGCTTCAAACCAGTCAAGGCCAAACTACTCAGCAAACAATATAGTTTATTGACTATACATTTTGTAGTGTATTCATACTAGTTCACTTCTGATAACCTTTAAACCAGTCAAGGCCAAACTACTCAGCAAACAATATAGTTCAATGACTAAACATTTTGTGGTGTATTCATACTAGTTCACTTCTGATCACCTTTAAACCAGTCAATGTCGATCTACTCAGCAAACAATATAGTTCACTGACTATACATTTTGTGGTGGATTCTTACTAGTTCATTTCTGATCACCTTTAAACCAGTCAATGTCCAACTACTCAGCAAACAATATAGTTCATTGACTATACATTTTGTGGTGTATTTATACTAGTTCATTGCTGATTAGCTTCAAACCAGTCAAGGCCAAACTACTCAGCAAACAATATAGTTCATTGACTATACATTTTGTGGTGTATTCATACTAGTTCATTTCTGATCACCTTTAAACCAGTCAATGTCGAACTACTCAGAAAATAATATAGTTCATTGACCATACATTTTGTGGTGTATTCATACTAGTTCATTTCTGATCACCTTTAAACCAGTCAATGTCGAACTACTCAGCAAATAATATAGTTCATTGACCATACATTTTGTGGTGTATTCATACTAGCTCATTTCTGATCACCTTTAAACCAGTCAATGTCCAACTACTCAGCAAACAATATAGTTCATTGACCATACATTTTGTGTTGTATTTATACTAGTTCATTGCTGATTAGCTCCAAACCAGTCAAGGCCACACTATTCAGCAAACAATATAGTTCAATGACTATACATTTTGTGGTGTATTCATACTAGTTCACTTCTGATCACCTTTAAACCAGTCAAGGCCAAACTACTCAGCAAACAATATAGGTCAATGACTAAACATTTTGTGGTGTATTCATACTAGTTCACTTCTGATCACCTATAAACCAGTCAATGTCGATCTACTCAACAAATAATATAGTTCATTGACTATGCATTTTGTGGCATATGCATACCGGTTCATTGTTGATTAGCTTTAAACCATTCAATGCCAAACTACTCAGCGAAAATTCTAGTTCATTGACTATGCATTTTGTGGTGTATTCATACTAGTTCATTTCTGATTTCCTTTAAGCCAGTCATTGCCAAACTACTCGGCAAACAATGTAGTTCATTGATTGTACATTTTGTGGTGTATTCATACTAGTTCATTTCTGATTAGCTTTAAACCAGTCAATTCCAAACTACTCAGCAACATTATAGTTCTACACCTAAACATTTTGTGGTGTATTCATACCAGTTAATTTCTGAATACCTTCAAACTAATCAATTCCAAACTACTCAGCAGACACCTGTCGATCTACTCAGCAAACAATATAGTTCATTGACTATGCATTTTGTGGCATATGCATACCAGTTCATTGTTGATTAGCTTTAAACCATTCAATGCCAAACTACTCAGCGAAAATTCTAGTTCATTGACTATGCATTTTGTGGTGTATTCATACTAGTTCATTTCTGATTTCCTTTAAGCCAGTCATTGCCAAACTACTCGGCAAACAATGTAGTTCATTGATTGTAAATTTTGTGGTGTATTCATACTAGTTCATTTCTGATTAGCTTTAAACCAGTCAATGCCAAACTACTCAGCAACATTATAGTTCTACACCTAAACATTTTGTGGTGTATTCAAACCGGTTAATTTCTGAATACCTTCAAACTAATCAATTCCAAACTACTCAGCAGACACCTATTGTAATTGTAATTTTCTGAATGTCAATTGTATTTTTCTGAATATCAAATGGAAATCCTGAATATGAATTGTAATTTTCTAAATATAAATTGTTCATCATCATCATTTATTGGCGCTTAACCGCCTAAGCGATTTTGGCCGTTGCAAAGCACGCCAGTCATTCCTTTTTAGCGATAACTGACGCCAATTGGAAACCCCAAGGGAGTTCAAGTCATCCTCCACCTATTGTTTCCATCTCAGTCGAGGCCTCCCCCTTCCTCTGCTGCCGAATTCAGGCGACGATAGGAAAACCTTCTGTGCTGGAGCTTCTTTGTCCATTCGCATAACATGGCCCAGCCAGCGGAGTCTTTGGGCTTTAATTCGCTGGACTATGGTCAGATCTGCGTAGAGCTCGTACAGCTCATCGTTAAATTTCCTTCGATACTCGCCGTTGGCATCACGGGAAGGACCATAAATCTTCCGGAGAACTTTTCTCTCAAATTCTCCAAGGGCCATCTCATCTTCTCTTGACATTGTCCATGAATCTGAGCCATACATCAGGACAGGTATGATGAGAGACTTATAGAGCGTGATCTTTGTTCTTCGAGAGAGGACTTTACTTCTCAATTGCCTACTCAGTCCAAAGTAGCACTTGTTGGCAAGAGTGATTCTAGACTGATATTATTTTCGGTGTTGATACTGGTTCCCAAATAGACGAAGTCCCTCACAGTTTCAAATTTGTAACTATCAACAGTGACATGGCTGCCAAGGCGCAGGTGCGCCGATTCTTTCTTTGATGACAGCAAATACTTCGTCTTGTCCTCGTTCACGGCAAGACCCACTTTTTTCGCTTCCTTATCCAGTCCAGAGAAGGCAGCGCTTACGGCGCGGTTGTTAAGGCCAATGATATCAATATCATCGGCATACGCCAGCAATTGCACGCTCTTGTAAAAGATTGTACCATTGCGGTTTAGCTCTGCTGCTCGAATTATCTTCTCCAGCATCAGATTGAAGAAATCGCACGAAAGGGAGTCGCCCTGTCTGAAGCCTCGTTTGGTTTCAAATGGCTCAGAGAGGTCCTTCCCGATTCTGACGGAGCTGTTGGTATTGCTCAAAGTCATTTGGCAAAGCCGTATAAGCTTTGCAGGGAAGTCAAATTCAGACATGGTGGCATACAGGCAACTCCTTTTTACGCTGTCAAAAGCGGCTTTGAAATCGACAAAGAGATGGTGTGTGTCGATTCTTTTATCATGGGTCTTCTCCAGGATTTGGCGTATCGTGAAAATCTGGTAGATGGTAGACTTACCAGGTCTAAAGCCACACTGATAAGGTCCCATCAGTTTGTCTACGATGGGCTTCAGCCTTTCACACAACACGCTAGAAAGAACCTTATATGCAATATTAAGAAGACTAATTCCGCGGTAGTTGGTGCGGTTAGCGGGATCGCCTTTCTTGTGAATTGGGCAAAGCACACTTAAATTCCAATCCGGAGGCATGCATTCGTCTGACCATATTCTGCATAAGAGCTGATGCATGCTTTTTACCAGCTCTTCGCCTCCGTGTTTGAACAGCTCGGCGGGTAGTCCGTCTTTTCCAGGCGCTTTTTTGTTTTTGAGCCGGGATATAGCTATCCTCACTTCATCATAGTCAGGTGGTGGGACGACTTTTCCATCGTCGGGGATTGGGGTATCGGGTTCGACGTCTCCCTCGCAATTTAGCAGTGAGGAGAAGTGCTCCCTCCATAATTTAAGTACACTTTTTACGTCGGTTACCAGGTCGCCATTATTGTCCGTACAGGAGCTTGCCCCGGTCTTAAAACCTTCCGTCATCCGCCGGATCTTTTCATAGAATTTTCGGGCATCATTCCTGTCAGCCAGCATCTCAAGCTCCTCACACTCACGCCTTTCGGCCTCACTTTTCTTTTTTCTGAAAAGGCGTCTCTCTTCCTTCTTTGCCTCACGATATTGTTGCCATACACTGCGGGTTGCGCCCGTTCGCAACGTCTCCTTGTAGGCAGCGTCCTTTTTTTTCGAGGCAGTTTTGCATTCCTCATCGTACCAGTTGTTCTTGCGGGCTCGCTGGAACCCTATAGTGGCCTCAGCGGCGGTACGCAATGAGTGAGAGATATGCTTCCATTGCTCGGTTACATCGTTAGGTCGGCAGCGAGACGCTCGTCCACAGGAGTGAACGCTAATACTTGGCGGCGAAGTCTCTTTCCCACCACGAATCCTACACCACGCGCTTTGCCGCGTGTCTGGCCACTGTAGTATACGTCACAAGGACCGATGGTCGTCTTTCCTTGCCCCGTCCATCGCATTTCCTGCAGGGCGGTGATGTCGGCCTTTGCGCTTACGAGGACATCAACCAGTCGGGCAGCGGCACCGTCCCTTGAAAGGGTCCGGACATTCCCGGTACATGCCCTAATATCCAAATCATTATGCCTTATTCGTTTTGCCGGGTCGTCAACATTAAAGGGGGTTCTCATCCGAGGCTTTGATTTTGTTTTCATTGGAATTAAGTTTTTTACGTGGCGGGTCCCAAACCCAGCGCACAACCCGTTTCGGGGTTTTAGGAAAATATTTACACATTTATATAGCGAGCCGCTTGCTACAAGACAGACGCCCGCTTACAGCCGCACCTCATGGTGAAGATACACTGCGAAAAGACCTCGGTGAGCCCTTAAACCAAGTATGTCAGAGTGGCCCCACCGGGGCTCCCTCTCTTTCTGCCGCGAGCCTAGGTAGCTCCCGTTGCCCAGAGTGCACGAACGAGGACGCAAGAGTCGGGATTGAGCAAGGTCACTTAGCAACCACACTCCATTACACTACAAATATAAATTGTTACTTTCTGAATATAAACTGAAAAGGTTTAGTCAGAAAAAGCCTAATCTATTTTAGAAAAATACTAATCAGAAAAATTCCGTTTCATACTACATTATTATTATAAGGCCTTATTACACCGCAACCATTAGTACGACCTATTGTACTACATGGTACTATGCAAACATTATTTGAAATTTTTGGTTTGCTTCTTTTTTTCTCTTGTAATTCACAGATGCTTTTTCGTGTTTTGCTAAATACAAATATGATGCTGATGTATATATGATCTAGTATGTCAACTGCTATATTTCTTGTGTACTTATATACACAGAAAAAAGGCACTGGTAAAATCTACAATCTCGTGCTGTTATCCTGAAGTTGACCAAATTTTGGTTGTTTGAACGGTATTTTTTGTTGAAGTAACTGTATTCAGATCTTTTATGATCCCTCTAGATCTTTTATAATCCCATTTTGGCCAGGTTTGTTTGGATGTCCGGCACCCTTGGGATTGTTGCTACCTTTCGTTGGCTTGACGGAGTGTGTACTCCAAGCCAACGAAATGTGGCAACAATCCCCAAGGTGCCGGACATCCAAACAAACCTGGCCTAAGAAGGAGAGAAATCTCCATATTAATAGGTGTTCTAACTGGGCACTGCCTTATTGGTAGGCACGCAGAAGGTGTGCCCTACCGACGATGCTGTAGCAGCTGCAAAGATGATGAGGAAGAGGAAACGGTGAAGCACCTCATCTGCAACTGCCCGGTCTTAAGCGGCGCGAGAACGCGCTTTTTGGGAGTTCCCTTCCTGGATAGCCTAAACCAGACCGCTGAACTGGACATAAAGGACTTGATGGCCTTCATAAAGTCATCTAAGTGGTTCGAGGAGGAGTAACGGTGTCGGTTTAGGAGTGTCAGTCCCGGGATACTACTATGTGGAAAATCCCAACAAAAATCAAAGCAGCACACTATAAGTTGGAAGAGAAGTTCGGCAAAAGTCTCGTTAGAGGTTATGACAACCTGTTGGTATATAACCGCCATTTTTTTTACGTTGCGGCATAAACTTGAGTATATTGACAACAACAATATAAATTGACTCTAACAATGCTCCTTTAACTCGAGTGTATGGCCCAGCATGAAAGCAGTCTTACTTTGACTCTTTTTGATGTAAAAATAAGACTTACTTTTATCTATATATACATATGTGGGACCGGAACTCCGCAGTGGACGACAAACTTAACCTTGAGTAACCTTAATTTACCTTACCTAAAAATACAACTCCAAAGCCCCAATTACATAAAACTTTGACAAATGCGCGCCTCGTTTTTGAGCATTTGCAAAAATTTCGCTTCGCTTTACGTTTAAAAAACTTTGAATGAAAGTGGATCCTACAAAGTTGAATACAATTGGGCCTTCACCTACATAATCAAACTTGACGAACGCGGAATTTGAAAGAAGCCATTGCAAATTGAATTCAATAATTAAATTAAAAATACAATAAACAACATAATTTAAAAAATATAGAAAAAAAAACTTGTGTCAACTTTACCGAGAATCGAACTCAGAGCCTTTAGCTCATTTTTGGCTGTGTATGAACTAGTATATAAACTGGTATAATGCTGATGCTGAGGCTGACTAGTATACCAATTGGTATGGTGCTGATGCTGAAGAGGGCAATTGCTTTTCTTTTTCTCTTGTAACTGCTTCTTTTTTACCTTGTAATTCACAGATGCTTTTTCGTGTTTGGGTAAATACAAATAGTCGCTGCTTTCTAAAGAATAAACTGGTATATTGCTGATGTAGAGGCTGACTATGATACTGGTGCATAGACCGACTAGTATACCAACTGGAATGAATGTCAAATTCGTGGACTAGTATGACAAGTGGTACGATCTGAATGGGCATAATGATTAGTATGTCCTGCCGCATAGACTGAGCAGTATGTCAACTGGTATGATTCTGATGTATATATGAACTAGAATATCAACTGGTAATATTCTGATGCATATATGAACTAGTATGTCAAATGGTATATTTCTGATGCAAATTTGAACTAGTATGTCAACTGATATGATTATGATGCATAAGTGAACTGGTATGTGAACTGGTATGATTCTGATGCATAAATGAACTACTATATCAACTGGTATGATTCTAAGGCATATATGAACTAGTATGACAACTGGTACGATTCCGATGATTTTTTTAACTAGTCTGTTAATTGGTTGATTCTGATGCATATATGAACTAGTCTGTCAACTGGTATGATTCTGATGCAACTAAGAAGTAGTCTGTCAACAGGTATGATTCTGTTGCATATATGAACTAGTCTGCCAACTGTTATGATTCTGATGCATATATGAACTAGTCTGTCAACTGGTATGATTCTGATGCATATATGAACTAGTCTTTCAACTAGTATGATTCTGATGTATATATGAACTAGTCTGCCAACTGGTATTATTCTGATGTATATATGAACTAGTCTGCCAACTTGTACGATCCTGACGTATATACGAACTAGTATCTTAAATGGTATGATACTGATGTATATAATAACAAGTATATCAACTGGTATATTCCTGATGCAGAGGCTGGCTAGTCAGCCAATTGGTATGGTCCTGATGCAGAGAAGGACAATTGCCATCTCGTAGGACATCGCCGTGTTAAAAATACCAGTTGCTAATATGGAAAAATGACAGAACTCGAACTAGTTGAGGCCGCCCGGCTGACTGGTATTTGATTAGTATAAAACTAGTTAAGTTGACTGCAGGGTATATATACATTGTGTTAGTAACTCTATATACAACATTTTATCGTCTTGGCAAACATATTATAAAATATTAATCGTTTTATTTTGAGATCACAGAATGGGTGGTTTGGAAGCTCTTAAGCAGCAGCGTACTAATTTCCGTCGCAACATAACGCGCATACGTAGCTCAGTTGACGCGAAACTTAAGGCCTCGTCAGTGGAGTTAAATTGCCGTTTGGCAATTTTGGAAGCGTTCTTCAAACATGTAATGAGTGTGCAGACAGAAATTGAGCAGATCGTTCCAGAAGAAGGGCAGCGGGATATGTTTTTGGATAACATAAAAAACGCATCAGCTTTGTATAATTCCTTACTTTCGCTGGGTTCTGAATCGCAAATCGCTCAGGCCATGCTCATCTCGATTATTATGGCCAAGGTCGATCAGGATACTAAAAAGAAATGGAATGACCCTTTGAACTTCCGAGATCTATCCACATGGTCATCTTGCGTTCGTTTAGTCGAACGACGTTGTCAATTCTAGAATCGATTGGTAAGCCAAGTGTAGATAGCAATCCGAACCAAAAATCAGTGGGTAAACCGCAGAACCAAAAATCACAACGCCAAGGGCTAATTTTAATTGCACCTCTCAAGCCTGTATTGTTTGCTCAAATATCGAACACCGAATCTTTAGGTGCCCTCAGTTTATTGGAACTACGCTTAATCAACGCTATGAAACTGCAAGACGACTGGGCCTTTGTATAACTGTCTCAGTAAAGGTCATCAAGCCGCACGTTGTCCATCATCATATCGATGCCGAACGTGCTCTAGCCCTCATCACACGCAACTCCATCACAATGGTAATAACATCGCTTCACCGCGACTAAGGCGGCATCCATAGAGCAAAATTTTGGATTTTGAATTCGCGTTAGGCGTCAAAAGTTGGGGCTAGCAATTTAAAAACGATTATGTAATTCAACATTTTTCGAAAAAATTAGTATTATAACGCCCGCATCGCGTTTGAAAAAAAAATTAAAAAGAATTGATTAATTTTCAAAATAGTCCTTCAGTTGTTGAGATATCCCCCTGAAATTTGGCAGGCGGCCACCATTTTATAATATGAGCCGTTTAGTGCACACAGTGACTAACTCCACTTTCTTTCAGAAGCCATTCTGATTAACGTCACGCTTTATTGCTATGCTGTTCTCTGATTGTTTTTGTGCTGCATTATATAATAGTTTAATACAAATAAAAAACCACAACAACAATAAGTTAATCGCATAGCAATAGAGCGTAGCGTTAATCAGAATGGCTCCTGAAAGAAAATGGAGTTAGTTACTGTGTGCACTGAACGGCTCATATGTGAATCATTTGTCGGGTCCAACAAGATAGGACCAATATAGCATATAGCCCCCACTATCGATTGTTTCGATAAATGGGTTTGGGAATATATCTTCTCCATTTTAATAGCTAAGGACGTGCAATTTTGCATATTTTGCATTTATTACATATACAATAAGGACGATAGAACTAAGCAAGATTGAACATTTATAACATATAAGCCCCTTACAATCGATATTTCCCATAAACGGGTTTCGGGCTATAACTTTTTCACTTTCCATTTAAATAGGAGTTGCATTTTGTGAAGTGAGCCACCTAGAATTTTTTCGACGGCCATGTATTTTAATGAAAGTTGGTAGTATGGCTCACAACGATTAAAAAAAAATACGTATATAACAGTTTTTCGAATTCGAATTATTTTCAAAGTTATAGCTATCAACACTTTTCGAAATTCCTCACTTTTTGATGATTTTCTCACGATTGGGCAAACCGATTTTGCTAATTTTTTAAATATATATAAAAGATGGTATCTTCTACCAAACGACGATTCAAATTTTTGCAAAAAAAATATTTTTGCAAACATTTTTCGCAATTTTCAACTTCTCCATATTGGTCAGATGGCGCTTTTGTATGATGTTGTTGGGCATTCCACTAGTAACTATTAGCAAAAAAAATTGTTTGGCACTCTAAGGGAGCGGAAGTTATTTAAATTTTTTAACTTCATAGTACATAGTGTGAGAAAAAAAAATTTCATAAAAAATTAACTAGTCTGTTATTGTGAGTGCAGTTTACATGTTAAATGTTGTTTTTATGTATACTAGTATATCCCGTGGTCGAAATTCGACCAATTTAAAATAGTTGAACTTATTCAAACATCTGATCAATTTTTGTCATTAGCTGGCTTTAGGCCCGTGGCCGAACCTCGACCAACTTAAATATATACATTAAAAACTCATCTATAGGCAAAATGAGGCCATCAAAGAATTTAAAAAATGGCGGCTGTTATTATATAATAAAAATATTAAATTACAGCAGCCCTCTCCAAAATTATTTATGGCAAATTCCATGCAAATATTTGGATTTCGAGATTTTATGTTGTACTTGAATAATCGGATGATGAGATTGTGCTTAACAAATAGCCAATAATTTATGCGATCGTTTTGAGCAGCTGAAGAACAAAAAAATATTAGGTTGAAAATTAAGTAAATTGTAATAGTTAAGATTAAAGGTTTTTTAATATAAAAAAAACATAATTTAAGAAAAAAAAGGAATATTCCGCAACCGGGTCTTGCACCGGTGCACACCGTATTACATACGCTCACCGCCGCGCCATTTCCTTATACACAAAGCAGTTATCAAATTCTGCAATTAAGCTTTATGAGAATCAGAATTTTAAAAATTAACAATATACCAACAACAAAGTTAGACTATTAATATAATAGATAATGGACCCAAGTACTCAATGAGCGAGGGAGTGAAAATAATTTCTCTAATAATAGGAGGAGCTTATTGAGTTAAAGAATGAAATTCATTTTGTAGAAATATGAGTTCTATTTATAGAAATTTATTATACATGACTTCTTTTCATCTTTTTAGTGTTGGTAAATTACAAATGCTGGTTAGGGCAATTCTAGGCTTTTGCAAAAACAGTTAAAGGTTTTTCTATCTTTTTTCTTTATCCATAACTTAGCAATATTTAGAAGACATTTTAAATTGATTTTTGATTTGATTTAAAAAAAATGTATTCAAAGTGGTAAAATCGGCCAAAATCTAGCCTTTTGCAAAAACGTAAAAAAGATATATTACTAAAAAAATATTTAAAAAGACATTTCATATCGATTTTTGATTTGATTTTTGAAAAAAATTGTACGTATATTGATTTAAAAAAAAATTACTCAAAAGTGGTGAAACCGGGCAAAATGTAGCCTTTTGCAAAAATAGTTTGAGGATTTTCTACCTTTTTTCTTTAACCATAACTTAGAAATATTTAAAAAGACATTTTATATTGATTTTTTTTTTAATTTTTTTCAAAAGTGGTCAAATTTTGTCTAGACTTGTTTGGTGTTCGGGTTGTAAATCTGGATGAATAGAAATGAGTTGTTGTCTTTAGTAATATTTTAGTTGACTTCTAACCACTTCGTTTAGTAAGCTCTTCTTATACAAAATTCAAAAAGCTTTATAAACCAATTTTGTTTTTTATGAATATGAGGGTATGTTTAAAAAAAATTTAATTTTTGGAAAAACTTACCAAAAAACCCAAATTGTATAAGCGGTTATCTCATTTCTATAATGTATGTATGTATATTTATGAAAATATTCGCAGTAAGTTTTTTTCCGAAAAAAGTATCACAAATATAAAAATATGCCTTATGAAAATTTAATGAGCTTATAAAAAATCAAGATTAGAAATACTATACCTAACGATGTTTTAAAAAGGAAAAAACTATTTTCAATGAAAAAAAATCGTAGCCCGGAGCTGTTCTCGAACCAATAACAGTTGGCTCGTTATCCGATGCGCTAACCACTGCTCTACTGCTTTATCTACGAATTCATTGTCAAATCACCAATTCAAGCTGTATGGGCAATGAGCGAGAGAATGAAAATAGTTTCTCTAATAAAAGGAGGAGCTTGTTGAGTGAAAGATTGAAAGGTTCATTTTGCAGAAATATGAGTTCTATTTATAGAAATTTATTATACATGGCGTGTTTTTAAATGTTTTTAGAGGGGGTAAATTACAAATTCTGGTTAGGTCAAAAAAAGTTTGAGGATTTTCTAGCTTTTTTCTTTAACCATAACTTGGCAATATTTAAGACACTTTATATGGATTTTTTATTTGATTTAAAGAAAAAATATATATTGATTTTTCTATTCAATTTGGTCTAGACTTGTTTGGGGCTCGGGTTGCAAATCTGCCCTTTTAAAAGTTAATACATATGTACATATGAATAGAAATCAGTTGTTGCCTTCAGTAAAATTTAAGACGACCGCTAACCACTTAATTTAGTTCAAATTTAAGTACGTAGCAAATATGTTGTCGATTTTTATATTTTAAATAGGGAGTCTATCAGCAACTTTGTCTCAAACGGCAGAAATCACTAAAATTTATAGAAGTAATCTACCGAAGTCCGATAAATAGACTACTGTGTTTGAAAAAATTTCGCAACTTCGATCTTACATATATCATCAAAAATTAGACAAAAAAACCCAAATTGAATAAGCGGTTATCGCATTTCTATAATGGGTGCTATGTATGCATATTTATGACTAAAAATATTCACAGCAATTTTTTTTCTCGAAAATAGAGATCACAAACATAAAATTTTTAAAAAAGTCAAGATAAGAAATATTTATATATTGAAAAAATAAAAACAATTTTCAATGACAAAAAATAAATAAAAAAATTGGCCGATAGCTGTACTTGAACCATTGAGCGCTCGACCACTACCCCCGACGCTTCCTACTGGGCTATTGCTTTATGTACAAATTGATTGTCAGATAACCAATTCAAGTGGCATGAGAAATTTTCATTCGCTTATTACAGATAAATGAAGCAGGATTGGTTATATATTAAATAATTGTGCACTGCCTTAGAGGTATGCCATCAAATCCATATGCATTTAATATATTTATGCATATTTAGTATGGGTTTAAGCTTGGCAAATATTTATATGTAAAATTTGTTAGCCTATTAATATAATAGATAATGGACCGAAGTACTCAATGAGCGAAAATAATTTCTCTAATAACAGGAGGAGAAAGAATAAAATTCATAATGTAAAAATATGGGTTCTATTTATAGAAATTTTAGTGTTGGTAAATTACAAATTCTGGTTAGGTCAAAAAAAGTTTGAGGATTTTCTAGCTTTTATCTTTAACCATAACTTAGGAATATTTAAGACACTTTATATGGATTTATTATTTGATTTAAAGAAAAAATATGTATTGATTTTTCTATTCAATTTGGTCTAGACTTGTTTGTGGCTCGGGTTGCAAATCTGCCCTTTTAAAAGTTAATACATTTGTACATGTGAATAGAAATCAGTTGTTGCCTTCAGTAAAATTTAAGGCGACCGCTAACCACTTGGTTTAGTTCAACTTTTAAGTGCATATTAAATATGTTGTCGATTTTTATATTTTAAATAGGGAGTCTATCAGCAACTTTGTCTCAAACGGTAGAAATCACTAAAATTTATAGAAGTAATCTACCGAAGTCCGATAAATAGACTACTATGTTTGAAAAAAATTCGCAAATTGCAGCTTACATCTTCAAAAATTAGAGCAGTCAGACTTATATTAATGGTAATTTTTTGAAAAATTTAGCAAAAAGAAAAGAAATTGTATAAGCGGTTATAGCATTTCTATAATGTGTGGTATGTATGTATATTTATGATCTAAAATTATTATTTCACATGGCTTTCCGTAAATTAAAAATATTTGCACCAAATTTTTTTTCTCGAAAATAGAGATCACAAACATAAAAATATTGTTTATAAAAATTTTATAAAGTCAAGATTAGAAATATAAAAAATAAAAAAGAAAAAAATTTTGACCGATTGCTGTAACTGTACTCGAACCATCAACCGTTCGACCACTACCCCCTGACGCTTCCCACTGGGCTATCGCTTTATTTGCAAATTGATTGCCAGATAACCAATAAAAAAAAATAAAAAATAAAAAAATTTTGAACGATAGCTGTAACTGTACTCGAACCATCAACCGCTCGACCACTACCCCCTGACGCTTCCCACTGGGCTATCGCTTTATTTGCAAATTGATTGCCAGATAACCAATTCAAGTGGCATGAGAAATTTTCGTTCGCTTATTACAGATAAATGAAGCAGTATTGGTAATATATTAGATAATTGTGCACTGCCTTAGAAGTATGCCAACAAATCCATATGCATTTCATAAATATTTATGCATATTTAGTATGGGTTTAAGCTTGGCAATTATTTATATGTACACAGAGCCAACAATGCCTAATAAAATAGAACAAAAGTCATAAGATATCTCTTTAGATTTTCTTCAAGAAGATGTGCTTCTTATTATTGTAGAGACAGTCTTTTTAATTTTATTAAGAAGATTTTCTTTTTAATATTTTAAATGAAAAATAAAATGATATCGCCCTCACCGAGAATCGAACTTACAATTTTCGGAATGATAAACCCAGCTGTTAACCATCAGGCCATCGCTCACTTTTGATTTCTAGCATCTAATTACTGATATGTGTAGAGTTGTTAATGTTTCAAAGGAAAATCTCATAAATATATTTAAGAAGATTTCTTTTTAACATTTCTAATTAGGAAAAAAAGAGAGAGAATCGAACTTACAATTTTTCGATTGCTAAACCCAGCTGCTAACCATCCATCCATCGTATACTAATAATTGCCAGCGTCTAACTACACCTTTGTACTAAATGTATAGTTTTTTAATAAGAATTTCTTCTTAAAACCAAAAAGATTTCCCTACAGTTTTTTCTTCGTTTGCACCGTTGCGACTACCTATTTGCCCAAAAGCTGATCATGAAGACAATCTTATTAATTTTATTAGGCATTTTTGGCTCTGTGTAAAATTTGTTAGCCTATTAATATAATAGATTTATTATTATGTTTGTTTTTGTCTTTCATTTCTAAAAAAAGTGGGCATGATGTTGAAATAATAAAAAACTATTTGCAACGAAAAACCATTAGGTCGAACTAGCCTACGATCCCCTATACAACCAACAGATTTATTACATCGAAACTGATATTGTTGTGTCAATATGTTCCAAAAAGAAACTACATAAGTATTTTCATTAACTTTGGACAACAACAATAAAAAGATTTTGATCGATGGCACATTTTCACTTTTACCGCTGGGTTGTTTTAAACAGTTGGTTTTGATCGCCAAAAGGTAGAAAAGGACTGGTCTGCCCGATAACTTAGAGATACATACAGACCGTCAGACAGACAGAAATTTATAATTTTATTATACATATGTAGAGATTATGAAAAGGCAGGCAGGAAAAAAAAGTTGGAGGGGGAACACAGGGGCGCGGCGTGGCGATAACTTAGAGATACATACAGACCCTCAGACAGACAGAAATTTATAATTTTATTATACATATGTAGAGATTATGAAAAGGCAGGCAGGAACCGCCGGCATGGCGTAGTTATTTATAATAAGCGCGGCAGAAGGCCGCCTACGCATAAGGGTGTACTACGCAGAAGGACTTAGCATGCAAATTAATTTCCGCTTTCGGATTCTTAATCTACTCGTGAATACGCGTCTTTTGACGCCCCACTTTCCCCTCTTGGACAAAATTTCTCAGGGGACCCTAAACTGCACTACTACCTTAACTTTTAAATATTTTACATACGCGGTTTTGCACCCACATTTACTTCATTTGGAGGTTGCGAACGTAACAATTACACTGTTATGGCGTTATTTCCACTTTGGTCACTCAACGATTATGGTGATATTGCACTTGGGTGTATGCAATAAAGCCATATGGTTTAATTTCTCGGTTCATTGAGATATAAGGCCATGCGGCTTTATTGCCTATGGTTTTATAACACTGCACCGTAAAGCTATTAGCTGTTTACAAAATGGAGTTATGGCCCGAAACCTGTTCATCGTAACAGACACCAAAAGTTGGGGTTATCGCAAATAAATGGTATTTATTTTTTTTTTTTTTCAAATAGTTTTTCCAGTCAATTGAAGTTTTAGACAAACAATTTTTAATATAGTAAAAATACTGTGCAATCTCAAAAACTCGAACACACGATAACTCGAACATTTGGAAACTTGAACAAAAATGAGTTATAGCCCGAACACCGTTAACCGGAAATATCGATAGTAGGAGGCTTATATGTTATACTAGCAGACCCGGCAGACGTTGTCCTGCCCAAACAGTAACTTGTTTTCATTTACAAAATTTGACTGGCACCCTCCTTTCAGTACCACAACCTTTTTCCCGTCCACCCCTTCTCATATGATTTTCTCTTTTCATATTGTTTCTCCAATTGTCATCCATATCCCTATTCCATATCCCACTCCCAAAATGACTTAAAATGACTCCCCTTTGAAACTCTCATCAACACCTATAATATAGACGCATTTTTTACAAAAACCTTCTAGCTCCACTCCTGGTCCACGTGTTGATCAATATCTAGAAATCTTGGTCTTATATGGGAAAAATAATAAAATATCTTAAATCACTTGTCACCACCTTTCATTTAAAACTCATATCGCGCTAATACCACCGAGGGCCACTCCTGATTGACATTTTAATCAATATCTCGAAAACGGGGTCGCATATTGGACTGAAAACTACACCATTTTAAAACAATTATGAATACCTTTCATTTGATGCCCATATTGAACGAAGACTTAATAACTTTACCCTGGTCACCCATTTCCGGCGATATCCCCAAAACCTTTTCAAATGCATTTATTTTTTGTATCGTATAACCATCTCGAGCTGATACAAAATCTAGCTTCCAAATTTAATTTGATTATGTTTAGCCGTTATCAAAATAACGTTTGATACCAGTTTTATTCTAATATTTCAGAGTTCATGCGCAACCACATTTTGACCGATAACTCTGTTATCGATATATATATCGAAATATACCAAAGAACAAATGAAAGCTGTGGTCTTTCCCGTTCGTTTGATACCAATTTTGTACGAATATTTCAAAGTTTACCCGAAACCACATCTTGACCGATAACTCTGTTATCGATAAATATATCGAAATGAACCGAAGTCACAATGAAAGCTGTGGTCTTCCCCATTCGTTTGATACCAATTTTGTGCGAATATTACAAAATTTACCCCAACCACATTTTGACCGATAACTCTGTTGTCGATAAATATATCGTAATGAACCAAAGTCCAAATTAAAGCTGTGTTATTCCCCTTTCGTTTGATACCAATTGTGTGCAAATATTTAAAAGTTTACCAAAAACTACATTTTGACCGATAACTCTGGTATCGATAAATATATCGAAATGAAACAGAATCCAAATGAAAGCTGTGGTCTTTCGCTTTCGTTTGATACCAATTTTGTGCGAATATTCCAAACTAAAAACTACATTTTGACCGATAAAATATATCGAAATTTTATGATGCCTGTTGCAGACTTTATACCCCTAAGACTTTGTCTGCAAAATTTCGTAAAGATCGGAACATTGGTTCAGACGTTAAAGAACCATAAACATCCGCTGTGAGCCACAAACTTACGTTTTTATATATTAGTAAGATATGTCCACTCTTACTTCGTTCGATCGTCCATATTGTATATGTAATAAGAGCAAAATATGCAAAATTGCACATTAGCTATTAAATTGGAGAAGATATAGTCCCAAACCCATTTATCGAAACAATCGATAGTATGGGGGCTATATGCTATATTGGTCATATCTTGTTGGATTCGCCAAATGATTAACATATTATAAAATGGCGGCCGCATGCCAAATTTCAGCAAGATTCTCAACAACCGAAATACTATTTTGAAAATTAATCAATTCTTTTTATTTTTTTTTCAAACGCGATGCGGGCGTTATAATAGGTACTAATTTTTTTTGAAAAATTTAAATTACATAATCGTGTAACCCTCGACGAATCGATAAACCAAAACATCGAACGGCTTTGGCGTATCGAAAATGTTGGCAAGCAAGCTGACACCTACACGCCTGAGCAACGCCGATGTGAGGAAATCTTCAACAACACCTTTCGTCGAGAAAATGATGGCAGAATCGTAGTTCGTCTCCCATTTATGGACGATCCTAGTTTGCTGTGATCCGAGCAGTACATCAACGAAGTGGGACCAACCATACACCCTGATCTATACACGCTTCTCCTACGTTTTCGATTGTATCGTTTTGCAATTACCGCCGTTATTGTAAAGATGTACAGTAGACCGGGTCAGGAAAAAAACCCTGTCCGACTCCG
Source organism: Campiglossa producta (assembly GCA_964058755.1). Taxonomy (NCBI): domain Eukaryota; kingdom Metazoa; phylum Arthropoda; class Insecta; order Diptera; family Tephritidae; genus Campiglossa; species Campiglossa producta. The sequence goes on from CAXKVI010000006.1 coordinate 4,115,919, forward strand.
AAAAACGTTGACGATAACAGTTTTTTGAAAAAAACAATATTTTTTGGGTTTTGGGGAGTGTTTTGGTCAAAAACCGACCCTTTCGCTTCTTATTTTTTTTAAAGGTTTTTTCAGCATACATGTAAACATGTTTTCGACGAAAACGAATTTGTGGCATATATCTTCTCCCACTCAAAATTATGCGCTAAAATAGTTGGCGATAACAGTTTTTGAAAAAAAAAAAATTGTTTTCGGGTTTTGGGACTTGTTTTGGTCGAAAAAAGTTTTTTCAAAAGACTACTTTTTCGATTTTTTATGCATTTCTTTTTCATTTTCAAGGCTCCAAATAATTTTTTATGTATTTTTTTCGGTGTCAATTGGCGTAGTCATAAGTGTATTCATGCGCTAAAGGCGGTGATTAATTCAGTAGTTTGAAAAAAATTTAATGGAGTTTTTGAAGAATTGTGGTCGAAAAAACCAATTTTTTTTAGATTTTTCATTGGCTAAATTTTATTTTTTTGGCAACATAAAAAATTGGGTTACTCGAGGCAAGGTGAATTTCCACATTTACGGCCTCGTTTGTTACCGATTTGACGTCAGCCCGGCCGGCAGAACTCCTACTAGAAGGCAAAGACATGTTAGGCGGAGTGCGCTCCCCCTCTTAAAAAAAACGGTAAGTGAACAAACCAGATTTTCTGAGTATGAGGGTTCTTAGATGTTCTTTCATAGAATCTTTAACTATCCTTAGAATTTTTATATTGAGCTTAGCTCTCCCACAATCCGTGCTTACAGCTCAAAAGGCCTATTTGTTTGGATGTCTGCAACTCTGTAATTATTTTGGATCAAGGTACATGATTCTGAAAGCCTGAACGTTTCTCTTTATCATACAATAGCGCTTTACTATCGCCTTATTTAACTAATTTAATTATTATTTCATTAAAACTTATTTTATTTAATTTACTTTTTATTTCATTTCTTATTTGAAACTGGCTAGTGTGCTCTCTTCTTATTTTTCTAAGTGCTAAGTGACAGTTCTCAAGTCAAGTCAAGTCTATGCTAAGTATCGGTAATGGCAGCTTAAGTCGGCATTTCGCTTTACTACTCAGAGAAGTAAATACTCTGAAGCTGAAAACAGAAACGACTGTAGCGTCGCGTTGCGCGACATTTAATTTTTGACAGCTGAGATAAAATTACATAGTTCAATGCAACCTATCTTATAACGCTTTTCAACGCGCGTTAGCGCAGAGACTTGCCCAAGTTTTATCTTTTTACGAGCGATGACATAATCACCTGATTTTTCCTTGTCTATTTTCGCGTTCATTGTGGGATACCCTTTTGGGCTTGCGCGTTTTTGCCAAAGTTATTAATGTCACGCAACGCAATAACGCTGTATCTGTTTATCGCTTCAGTGCTGATGAAAGCGATTCAATTTTTCGAATATAAACTTTTTGTGCAGTGTGCATTGAATGCATTAAAAAAATTACCAGTGTTGCCAGGTTAGCCTTTTCGAGGCTAGATTTAGCTTTTTTTTGTCCTTTAGTCTCATAATTTTCGTGGCTTTTTTCTAGCCTTTTTTACTCAAAATGTTACTTGTACTTGTTCGGAGCAGCAGCTGGCAGCTAACTAACGTACATTTATTCTCAGCGCTCTTATATCGACTGCCATGTGTGGTAGTTGAAAACTAGCTATTTAATATTTATATCTTCACGCTACGTAATTATGATCATATGGTCACCATAATTCATGCATTTGATCTCAATCTATTACATAAATGACTCTTGCAGTTTCTATTGTCATCGCTCCTCCGTCACGCATACCTACACATACATACAAAACATATGGGTCATCGAGCGTTTTGGTTTTTGACACTTGCTGCTAGATATCAAAAGGAGAAGGAACAAAAAAAAAATCAAATACAATTTATTGTTCGTAGCCATTTTCGCGGCCAAATATTATTTGTATAAAATAAACTCAGGAAATTGAATAAAGTTCTTGTTAATATTACGGGCCACAGGGTACCAAAATCAAAGTGCGTTTTTTCATTGGATTCGTGTGGCTTCGGAACGGTTTGCAGCGTACATTCTTTCATTTTGGCTTTTATAGTGGCAATAAGGTTTGCCGCTTATACATCGGTGCGTTTTGTAATTTGGATTTTCATAGCTGCAAAAAAGCTTGTAGGTCAATATTTTTTGGTGACCCTGACGTGATCGCCGCGGGAGTGTGGTACTGCAAAAACAAAGCTATAGGCAATTCGTTTTTTGCATTTCAACAATAACTGTGCTAAAGTTCTTTCATTTTTGGTTCTGGCGCATTTTCTCGTGCACACATACATATTGGAGTTTTTGTAGCATGGCATTAAACTGTTAGAACTGTAACTTCCAGTGAATAATCGGCCTCTGTCGTACCAGGTTGCCTTTGCTTACATTGCCAAAATTCAGTGGGGTCTACACCGAGTGGACCAATTTCTTTTCTATGTTCACTTCCGTTATCGACAAGGATGCTGACCTCACACAAGTCGACAAGCTGCAGCATTTGCGTTCCTGTCTGAGTGGTGCAGCGTTAGACACCATCACTGGAAATAAACGAAGCTAATTACAAAACTGCATTAGATTTACTTCATAAACGTTTTGATAATAAGAGACTTATATTTCAGGCACACATCAGAGAGATATTCGGGCTGGACAAGGTAGAGGTAAATAAGTTGCGTGAGTTAACGGACAAGGTCGCATCGCATATTCGAGCGTTACAAACACTCGGATCACGGGAGCAAATAGCAGATTGCGTCATTGTACATCTAATATTACAGAGATTAGACAAGGTAACTCAAGCCAAATGGGAAGAACATTCATCAAGCAACGAGCTGCCTTCGTGGGACCAGCTGGCCGCATTCTTAGAAAAACGGTGTCGAACGTTAGAGAATGTGGAGCATGCGATGCAAATGCACAAGGGTCAAGCTAACCGAGCCCAAAAACCTGTAAGTACAAATCAAAGAAAATCATTTGTAGTTTCGAATGCTTCGGCAGCAAGGTGTATGTTTTGCGATAGCTCAGACCATCAAATTCAGCACTGTCAACGTTTTACAAATTTATCACCAAATCTTCGGCAAAAAGAGGCTAAAAAAACTTGCGCTTTGCCTCAGTTGTCTTAGGAAAGGCCACCAACTGAAGGATTGTAAATCTGGTTCTTGTAGGACCTGCCAATTGATGCACCATACCCTCCTCCACTTTGATCGCATACCCACATCTACATCTACCAATCAATTTCCAGCTTCGCAATCTATCAGCTCGCAGTCAAACGCGATGGTGGCAACTTCCTCTGTCCTTGTCCATGCCCTTCCAACAAGGTCTCGTTCTGATGCTGTGCTTCTCGCTACTGCCATCATACTCGTAAAAAATCGTGCTGGAACCTTCGTGCCCTGTCGTGCACTTTTGGACTCGGGCTCGCAACTTAATTTTGTTACTAATCGCCTTGCCAATCAGCTTCAGCTACGCAGAATGAAATGCTCGGCAGCAGTTTCTGGAATTGGAGATATTGACCTGAAGTCGCGGACTTCAGAATTCGTAACGCAAATCACTGCTGTTGTAGTGCAAACAATTACAGATAATCAACCTAGTTTTTCTTTGAATACCGCTGACTGGAACGTCTCATCCAATATCCCACTGGCTGATCCTAATTTCAACATACCGCAGCGTATTGACTGGCTCATCGGACCAATCTATTTTTTGAATTGCTTTGCGTGGGGCAAATCCATTTAGCTTCGGGATTGCCGGTGCTTCAAAAGACTCTCTTCGGATGGGTTTTGTCAGGGGGTGCGCAGCACAACTCAAAACTTTCGTCTTTCGTCGTAAATCAAAAATCAGTTAGTGACATCGAACCAAATAATCGATTGGATGATTTGGTACGTCGTTTTTGGGAAGTAGAACACATTGCTGAACCCATATCTAAGACCACAAAGGAGGAGCTCGATTGCGAGTCCCATTTTGCACAACACTTTTCGCGCTTGCCTTCGGGCGAATATTCGGTTCGCTTACCAACAATGCTTGGTCCGCAGTCGTTAGGCGACTCATACATGCAGGCTAAACGGCGATTTGTAACTCTTGAGCGCAAACTACTTCGGAACCCTGATGTTATGGAAAGCTATCGCGACTTCATAAAGGAATACCTCGATTTGAATCACATGTAATTAGTCCCCACGGCAGCTGTGGATGAGTGTAAATACTTTCTTCCACATCACTGCGTCTTCAAGGAAGATAGTTCTACAACGAAGCTTAGAGTTGTATTTGACGGCTCAGCTGCTACAACCTCGGGCTTATCTTCGAATGGTATCCTCATGACAGGACCAACAATTCAGCCCAAATTATTCAACATCCTTATTAGATTTCGTTCGTTTCCTGTAGCGCTTACTGGCGATATCTGTAAAATGTATCGCTGTGTCAAGGTATCGCCTCCAATGCATTTTGTGGCGTGACTCTCCAGGGGGTGATCTTAGCGTTTATGGACTAGACACAGTTACTTATGGAACCAAGCCAGCAGCCTTTCTTGCCATTCGGGCAATGCATCAACTTGCTGAGGACGAATCCTCATCATTTCCTTTAGGCGCCAAAATCGTTATGCGGGACTTCTACGTTGATGACCTGATATCTGGTGGGAACACTGTAGAAGAAGCTATCGAAATCAGGAAGCCAACAACAAATCTCCTCTCTCGAGGCAACTTTCGCTTGCGTAAGTGGTGTTCCAATGATCCGAACGTTTTGCATGGTATTCCTGATGCGGACCGTGAAAGTTTTTTGAAATTCGATAACAGCAGCAACATTACTAAGGCATTGGGCCTTATATGGGATACGCTCAAGGATACTTTTTTATTTGCTTTCACTCCCCTAATCGCGCCTTGAAAAAATTCGAAGCGTTCCGTATTGTCCACCATAGCTCGCTGTTACGACCCGCTTGGGCTCATTGGCCCGACCTTGACTAAAGCGAAAATTATATTGCAGCGAATGTGGAGGGACAAACTTGATTGGGATGAGAGTCTACCACAATCTCTAGACACAGCGTGGTCTGAATTCTGCACAGCCTTTTCAGACATTCATTATTTGTCATTCCCACGTTACATCGGAACTGCACACGAAATTCACGCATTTTGCGACGCCAGCCTTGAGGCATATGGCGCTTGTATTTACGTACGCTCAATCATAGATGATAATTTTCATGTTCAATTATTATGTTCAAGAGTTCGCGTTGCACCATTGAAGACGCTCACTGTACCAAAACTTGAGCTCTGTGCTGCTGATTTACTAGCTCAGCTAGTGGCCGAAATCGCTAAAATTAAGCTTTTCGATTGTTCTTATTACTGTTGGTGCGATTCAACTGTGGTTTTGTCATGGCTACGTGAAGAGCCCTCCAAATTCAACGTATTCGTAGCTAACCGTATTTGTACCATACAGCAGCGTACAAAGGGAATGCAATGGCGTTACGTCCCTACGTCCGTTAACCCAGCTGATATTCTGTCAAAGGGAGCTTCACCAGCTGAGCTGTCCCGATCAACGCTTTGGATTCATGGTCCCCCTTTCTTGCAAGCAGAGGAGCATGATTGGCCGCACGCCAATGCGTCCAACCCTAATCTCCCTGAAATTCGTTACAAGGCTCTGGTTATTTCAAATAATCAAATCGACTTTTCGCTATCTTTTAAGTATATCAACTTATTCAGCAAGATGCAACGCATATTTGGATATGTTCACAAGTTTCTAAACATACGAAAATCCAGAGGAACATCGCAACTAACATATGAAAATATTCATCAAGGAACTCAAATTTTAATTCGCATGGTTCAAAGGGCACAACTTTGGCCTGAGTATTAGGGTGGAGCACATACATATGAATACAATTTTTTTTTAGTCACGGTGTTCTTATAGAGGGGAATTTGTGCTTTATAGTAAAGGTAAAATTACTGCAAATTTTCAATCATATTAATTAATATCTTCTGCCTCCGCAATGACTTAAAAAATTACCAATTTTATAAAAAAAATTTAAGTCATATAAGGTGCTATATTGTGCTATTTCGTGGTAAGAAGGTACAAAATGATAAACAATTTATTTTTTAAATATTTATTACTTTGGGAATGCACGTTGAAATTTGTGAAATTTAAAAAATTATATAAATTAATTAGCATGAATAATCCTCGTTCGTATTACAGTCGGAATAGATAAAGTTTGCCATATATTTTCAATTCTGCATGTCACGATATCTGGTATCTCCGCAAAAGTTGGCTCTTTTGCAGTTTCTAATTGCAATTTCAATTGATGTCTCGTCCATTCATAATGCTTCATCACATCTTCGTAAGTAGGTTAAACGTTATTTTTTATTTCGCAAATATCCCCAAAAATAGGAGATTTGAAAACACTTCGAGTTCTTGGCATACCGCGCAACCGATCCCAACCAAGAAAAATAGTACTGACAACGACCCGTCCAGTGAAATATATTTATCCGTGCTTGCCAATGCGGGTTAGGAATACAAATCTGACTTCAATTTTTTTTTATTAAAACAATAAGACGACGGATTGAGATTTTTGCGAATTTACTACGATTGGGCGCGCACACACTTTCAAGAAACTTTTTTTAACAATGACTATTTTTGCACTACCTCGTTCACCCGCCTACTATTTGCTGTTATGAAAACTTTGTAACAAGTGTTTCATGGGACAAAGCGCGTTACTTTATCAAAGTATTTCTAAATACTCTCACCTAATAATGAGATATACATAGATCTATTATATCAGTAAACGATTTTTGATAAAAAAATATTTTGAGTATTTAAATATCGTGCAAACATATCGGGCCACAACCGCAAAAAAAAAACAAATTTAAGAAAACAAAATAGATGAAATGTATGAAATTTTCGCATGAGCGGATATTGCTTAACTCATAAAATTTCATGGGTTTAGGCTAAAACTCTGACATTTGGGCACCCGAATCATATAACTAGAGGCTGTCGACTCTAACAATGAAAGATCTTTTGGCGGCTATGCCGGCTGTATACCTGTGTACGAGTATAGAGTCGAAAACTAGCTATTTTTTATTAAATCAATGCCGATGCGGAGGCAGTTGCTCTCAACCGAATTGAATAATATTTTGCATGGCTTAACTTAAGCCCAGAAGGCACCAGATTTTGACTATTACATTACGGTTTGATACACTCCACCCTACTGAAATGCGGTACTCAAGAATCGGGAAAATGTTCACCCTTCGAGCAGCATCGCTTCGTTAGCACCATTTTTGGATGATTTGGGAATAATTAGGGTTGGTGGCAGACTCCGGAATTCAACTCTAGGCTTCGAAGCACAACATCCAAGCATTCTACCAAAAGATCATCCACTAACGCTTGCTATTATTATGCATTTTCATCGTAAATATCGTCATGCAGGTCCCCAATCATTTCTAGCTACGATTCGCATGCAGTTTTGGCCCATAGGCGGAAGAAGGACTGTGGCCCGCGCCCTACGAAAATGTATCATCTGCTGCAGATCAAAACCACGACTCGTCGAGCATATCATGGCAGATTTACCCAAGGAGCGCATTGAAGCCTCGCGCCCCTTTACCATTTCTGGAGTAGACTACTGCGGGCCTTTTTATTATAAGCCCGAAGCGCGCACTAAATCGCCTCAAAAATGTTACATCAGTCTCTTCATTTGTTTTGCGACAAAAGCTGTTTGGATGGAGTTAGTGAAGGATCTTTCAACAAGTGCCTTTCTCGACGCTTTAAAACGATTTGTTGCTACTCGCGGTACACCAAGCTGCATTTGGTCTGACAATGCGACTAATTTTGTAGGTGCTAATAACGAGCTGAAGGACTTACGTCGCCTATTCCTCAGTGAAAGGCATCACAAAGATGTTCACGGGCACTGCCTTAATAATGGAATCGATTGGCGATTTATACCACCCCGTTCGCCGCACTTTGGTGGATTATGGGAGGCCGCAGTGAAGATGGCCAAACAGCATTTGTATCGGACAATAGGATCTGCACTTCTTGGCTTCGACAAATTGCGCACCTTAGTATGCGAAATTTCGGCAGTGATCAACTCTCGTCCTCTAGTACCAATTTCCGAAAATCCGGACGATCTCGACGTATTGACGCCAGGCCATTTTCTTATCGGTGGTCCCTTCACAGCCCTCCCAGCGCCGGACCTTACGCCGCTAAACTACAATCGACTTGATCGTTAGCAACGCGTTACCTATCTACAACAAATATTTTGGAAGAAGTGGAGTGAAGAATATCTGAGTCTTCTCCAGCAGCGCGCCAAGTGGCGCACTCCACATACCAACATTCAAATAAACTATATTGTCTGCAGCAAGGATGAACATTCTGCACCCTTAAAATGGCCTCTGGGCCGTGTAACTGAGGTAATCACTGGGAAGGATGGTGCTGCGAGAGTTGCCATTCTACGTACCGCTGCAGGTACCGTGCGTCGAGCAGTAAATAAGCTGTGCGTCCTTGCAGTGAAAGATTGTGTTGAAAGCACTAACGTTTCAACGGGGGGAGGATGTTCGGAGCAGCAGCTGGCAGCTAACTAACGTATATTTATTTTCAGCGCTCTTATATCGACTGCCATGTGTGGTAGTTGAAAACTAGCTATTTAATATTTATATCTTCACGCTACGTAATTATGATCATTTGGTCACCATAATTCATGCATTTGATCTCAATCTATTACATAAATGACTCTTGCAGTTTCTATTGTCATCGCTCCTCCGTCACGCATACCTACACATACATACAAAACATATGGGTCATCGAGCGCAATTCGTTTTGGTTTTTGACACTTGCTGCTAGACATCAAAAGGAGAAGGAACAAAAAAAAATCAAATACAATTTATTGTTCGTAGCCATTTTCGCGGCCAAATATTATTTGTATAAAATAAACTCAGCAAATTGAATAAAGTTCTTGTTAATATTGCGGGCCACAGGGTTCCAAAATCAAAGTGCGTTTTTTCATTGGATTCGTGTGGCTTCGGAACGGTTTGCAGCGTACATTCTTTCATTTTGGCTTTTATAGTGGCAATAAGTTTTGCCGCTTGTACATAGGTGCGTTTTGTAATTTGGATTTTCATAGCTGCAAAAAAGCTTGTAGCTCAACAACTAATTTGTATTTAGTTTTTTTGATATTACCACTCAGTAATGCAGAGTTTGAACGAATTTTTATTGCCATGAGCATTTTAAAAACTAATGCTATGGATAGGCACACGGAGATTATCTCAAAAAAATCTTCTTTAATCAGATCCAAATTTTCCCCGGGTACACACAACATTGACGATTAACACCACTGAAGATTATTATTTTGGTTATTTTTCACTTTATTTTCCACCTTATCTACACACTAGCACAACATTTATCTGTGACAGTAGCGGTCAAATCGAAGTTTTGGTTGTACTCCTTGCTATTTTTATTTATTTGTCGGTGACAGTAGCGGTCATATCGTAATTTAGGTTGTATTTATTGCAGTGTTAACCCTGCAAAAATCGTTGGATTATGTGTTCCAATTTTTTGATATTGGAGTATTCCAATAGTAATCCTTTGTATACTTTATCGGACCACCTTCAACTTTTTGAAAGTCGATCATTTATCTTACCTTATCGACGAAAATAACGACACTATCGCTCTGGCGATAACATTGGAGTAGATTGCAAAGTACTCTGACTGTAGGTACTCCATGAAGTAGCAGAAATAAAGCGAAGGTTGGAGTAGGTGGTCCAGTCCTAGGACATCGCAATGTTAATTGGAGCATAATTTTTATATGAAAAAGGATTACATTTGGAGTACTCTGATGCTCCAATTGGAGCGTACTCTCGATTTTTCAGGGAACTGACGAGTGTTGTGTTTATCTGAAGAGTGCTGACAGCGCAAATTTCTGAAATCTGAATAAATCGTCTTCATCTTTGGGAATTTATAATGAAGATTATGCTAAAGTTAATTCCCAAAAACGGAGTTAATTCGGAATTTGCGCTAATGTAACAGCCCTATAAGCTAAGGAACAGATTAAAAACCAAAATGCTTCATTTGCTGCTTAACATTAGATATTCATTAAAACGCGTATCCAAATGCTGTGACGATTTTGAAATTTCTGATGATCTCACCTTTATGGTAAATGCGCGAAATTTATACGAAACCTCAAGCTCCCTGCAAAAATCGTTGGATTATGTGTTCCAATTTTCTGATATTGGAGTACTCCAATAGTAATCCTTTGTATACATAATCGGACCACCTTCAGCTTTTCGAAAGCCGATCATTGTTCCTGCGTTATCGTCGAAAATCACGACACTATTGCTCTGACAGTATATAGTCCAAGAAGTAACAACATTGGAGTACATTGCAAAGTACTCTGACTGTAGGTAGTAGTAGAAACAAAGCGAAGGTTGGAGTAGGAGGTCCAGTCCTAGGACATCGTAATGTTAATTGGAGCACAAATTTTATATGAAAAAGGATTACATTTGGAGTACTCTGATGCTCCAATTGGAGTACTCTTTGGATAGGAAATAGAGTACTCTCGATTTTTGCAGGGCTCTTCTGGTTAATCAGACGAAGATGATATTATATAATTAATTAGTTTGGAGTGATTTTTTGTTCTATGTACATTGTATTAGGGTGATTCAAATAAAAAAAACATTTTTCGGTCTTACCCCCATAAACTTTAGGTATTGATGAGAAAATAAGCCTTGCAAAAAATTAGCGCTCTATCTTAACCCTTAGGGGTTGCTATTTTTTTCGCCCTTTCCTATACAATTTTTAGCAGGTTTATTTTCTCATGGCGGCCGCCGTGGTGTAGCGGTTAAGTGTGCGGCCTTCTACACCAAGTCGTGGCGGTTCGATGCCCGGCAAAAGTAACATCAAAAATTATTTAGAAAAATAATTTTTCTAAACGGGGTCGCCCCTCGGCAGTAGTTTGGCAAACTCTCCGGGTGTATTTCTGCCATGAGAAGCTTCTCAGCAAAAAATTCATTTGCTTTGCAAGTGCCGTTCGGAGTCGGCAAAAAACTGTAGGTCCCGCCAACTTGTAGGAAAACACAAAGAGCAACACACCACAAGTTGGAAAGAGAAGCTCGGCTAAAAATCTCGTTAGAGGTTATGATAACCTGTTGGTATCCCTGCAGTCAACTTAACTAGTTTTATACTAATCAAATACCAGTCAGCCAGGCGGCCTCAACTAGTTCGAGTTCTGTAATTTTTCCATATTAGCAACTGGTATTTTTAACACGGCGATGTCCTACGAGATGGCAATTGTCCTTCTCTGCATCAGCACCATGTCAATTGGCTGACTAGCCAGCCTCTGCATCAGGAATATACCAGTTGATATACTTGTTATTATACACATCAGTATCATAACATTTAAGATACTAGTTCGTATATACGAGATGGCAATTGTCCTTCTCTGCATCAGCACCATATCAATTGGCTGACTAGTCAGCCTCTGCATCAGGAATATACCAGTTGATATACTTGTTATTATACACATCAGTATCATACCATTTAAGATACTAGTTCGTATATACGTCAGGATCGTACCAGTTGAAAGAATAGTTCATATATACATCAGAATCACCCAGTTGGCTGACTAGTTCATATATACATCAGAATCATACCAGTTGAAAGACTAGTTCATATATGCATCAGAATCATACCAGTTGACAGACTAGTTCATATATGCATCAGAATCATACGAATTGACAGACTATTTAAAAAAAGCATCGGAATCATACCAGTTGTCATACTAGTTCATATATGCGTCAGAATCATACCAGTTGATATAGTAGTTCATATATGCATCAGAATCTTACCAGTTGACATACTAGTTCATATATACATCAGAATCATACCAGTTGACATACTGCTCAGTCTATGCGGCAGGACATTCTAATCATTATGCCCATTCAGATCGTACCACTGGCCATAATAGTCCACGAACTTGACATTCATTCGAGGTAGTATACTAGTCGGTTTATGCACCAGTATCATAGTCAGCCCCTACATCAGCAATATACCAGTTTATTCTTTAGAAAGCAGCGACTATTTGTATTTACCCAAACACGAAAAAGCATCTGTGAATTACAAGGTAAAAAAGAAGCAGTTACAAGAGAAAAAGAAAAGCAATTGTCCTCTTCTGTATCAGCACTATACCAATTGGTATACTAGTCAGCCTCTGCATCAGCATTATACGAGTTGATATACTAGTTCATACACTGCCAAAAATGAGCTAAAGGCTCTGAGTTCGATTCTCGGTAAAGTTAACACAAGTTTTTTTTCTATATTTTTTAAATTATGTTGTTTATTGTATTTTTAATTTAATTATTGAATTGAACTTGCAATGGCTCCTTTCAAATTCCGCTTTCATCATGTTTGATTATATAGATGAAGGCCCAATTGCATTCAACTTTGTAGGATCCACTTTCATACAAAGTTTTTTAAACGTAAAGCGAAGCGAAATTTTTGCAAATGCTCAAAAACGAGGCGCGCATTTGTCAAAGATTTATGTAATTGGGGCTTTGGAGTTGTATTTTTAGCTAAGGTAAATTAAGGTTACTCAAGGTTAAGTTAGTCGCCCACTGCGGAGTTCCGGTCCCACATATGTAAAAATAGATAAAAGTAATTCTTATTTTTACATCAAAAAGAGTCAAAGTAAGACTGCTTTCATGCTGGGCCATACACTCGAGTTAAAGGAGCATTGTTAGAGTTAATTTATATTGTTGTTGTCAATATACTCAAGTTTATGCCGCAACGTAAAAAAAATGGCGGTTAAATACTAACAGGTTGTCATAACCTCTAACGATACTTTTGCCCAACTTCTCTTCCAACTTATAGTGTGCTGCTTTGATTTTTTTCCTACAAGTTGGTGGGACCTAGTTTTTTTTTTTTTTACAAATCTGTGACTGTTCAAACGGTTAAATGCAGTTAGGTTAGGTTAGGTTCAAGTGGCTGTCGCTGTCGGTTGTGATACCACCAACACTAGGAAAGTCAGTCCCGGGACCCGGCCCTGAGTTGTTGGGATTTTCCACATAGCAGAATCCCGGGACTGACTTTCCTAAACCGACACCGTTACTCCTCCTCGAACCACTTAGATGACTTTATGAAGGCCATCAAGTCCTTTATGTTCAGTTCAGCGATCTGGTTTAGGCTATCCAGGAAGGGAACTCCCAAGAAGCGCGTTCTCGCCCCGCTTAAAACCGGGCAGTTGCAGATGAGGTGCTTCACCGTTTTCTCTTCCTCATCATCTTTGCAGCTCCTACAGCATCGTCGATAGGGCACACCTAGCCTTTCTACGTGCCCACCAATAAGGCAGTGCCCAGTTAGAACACCTATTAATATGGAGATTTCTCTCCTTCTTAGGGCGTGAATGCCTCTATATCTTTTATGATCCCATTTCGGCCAGGTTTGTTTGGATGTCCGGCACCTTGGGGATTGTTGCCACCTTTCGTTGGCTTGACGGAGTGTGTACTCCTTCAGCAATTCCTTCGGCAAACGGCATATGGCAACAATCACCAGGGCGCCGGACATCCAAACAAACCTGCCCAAAATGGGATCATAAAAGATCTAGAGGGATCCTAAAAGATCTGAATGCAGTTACTTCAACAAAAATTACCGTTCAAACAACCAAAATTTGGTCAACTTCAGGATAACAGCACGAGATCGTTGATTTTACCAGTGCCTTTTTTTTGTGTATATACACAAGAAATATAGCAGTTGACATACTAGATCATATAAACATCAGCATCATATTTATATTTACCCAAACACGAAAAAGCATATGTGAATTACAAGAGGAAAAAAGAAGCAAACCAAAAATATCAAATAATGTTTGCATAGTACCATGCAGTGTAATAAGGCCTTATAATAAAAATGTAGTATGAAATGGAATTTTTCACATTCAGAAAATTACATCTGATATTCAGAAAACTTTCTGAATATAAACTGAAAAAGGTGTAGTATGATTTCAACCCGAGATTCATACATACTTGCATACTAGTACGAATCAGGATTTTTCTGACTAGTATGATTTCGCCCAGCAAATTATAGTTGTATACTTGTATGTTTTCTGATTAGATTGGCATTGATTGGTTTAAGGGTAATCAGCAAAGAACTAGTATAAAAACATCCATAAAATGTATAGTAAACGAGCTAGGTTTCTGCTGAGTAGTTTGGAATTGACTAGTTTGAAGGTAGTCAGAAATTAACTAGTATGAATACACCACAAAATGTTTAGTCGAAGAACTATAATGTAGTAGAGTAGTTTGGCATAGACTGGTTTAAAGCTAATCAGAAATGAACTAGTATGAATACACTACAAAATGTACAGTCAAAGTACTACATTGTTTGCCGAGTAGTTTGGCATTGACTGGCTTAAAGGTAATCAGAAATGAACTAGTATGAATACACCACAAAATGTATAGTCAATGAACTAGAATTTTCGCAGAGTAGTTTGGCATTGAATGGTTTAAAGCTAATCAACAATGAACTGGTATGCATATGCCACAAAATGCATAGTCAATGAACTATATTGTTTGCTGAGTAGTTCGACATTGTCTGGTTTAAAGGTGATCAGAAATGAACTAGTATGAATACACCACAAAATGTATAGTCAATGAACTATATTGTTTGCTGAGTAGTTGGACATTGACTGGTTTAAAGGTGATCATAAATGAACTAGTATGAATACACCACAAAATGTATAGTCAACGAACTATATTGTTTGCTGAGTAGTTCGACATTGACTGGTATAAAGGTGATCAGAAATGAACTAGTATGAATACACAAAATATATATTCAATGAACTATATTGTTTGCTGAGTAGTTTGGCCTTGACTGGTTTGAAGCTTATCAGCAATGAACTAGTATAAATACACCACAAAATGTATAGTCAATGAACTATATTGTTTGCTGAGTAGTTGGACATTGACTGGTTTAAAGGTGATCAGAAATGAACTAGTATGAATACACCACAAAATGTATAGTCAGTGAACTATATTGTTTGCTGAGTAGTTCGACATTGTCTGGTTTAAAGGTGATCAGAAGTGAACTAGTATGAATACACCACAAAATGTATAGTCAATGAACTATATTGCTTGCTGAGTAGTTTGGCATTGACTGGTTTAACGCTAATCAGCAATAAACTAGTATGCATACGCCACAAAATGTATAGTCAATGAACTAGAATTTTCGCTGAGTAGTTTAGAATTGACTGGTTTTAAAACTAATCAACAATGAACTGGTATGCATATACCACAAAATTGTTAGTCAATGAACTAGTATGTTTGCTGAGTAGTTCGGAATTTGACTGCAGGGTATATCACCGCCATTATTTTTTTTTACCACGCTTTTATTAGGTTCACTTGTATGTTTGCTTGTTTGTTTGTTTGTTTGCTTGCTTGTATGTATGTGACTCTCGTTCGGTCTAAGCCGCAGTGGCCCGATAACCGTAAAATGTCCCTAAAATATGGGTATCAAACGAAAGGGGAAGGCCCCAGGTTTCATTTGGACATCGATATATTTCGCTAAATTTATCGATAACTGAGTTATCGGCCAAAATATGATTGCCCGAAAACCTTAAAATTTCCCTACAATTTGGGTATCAAACGAAAGGGGAAGGCCCCAGGTCTCATTTGGACTTCGATATATTTCGATAAATTTATCGATAACTGAGTTATCGATCAAAATATGATTGCCCAAAAACCTAAAAAATTCCCTACAATATGGGTATCAAACGAAAGGTGAAGGCCCCAGGTCTAATTTGGACATCGACATATTTCGATAAATTTATCGATAACTGAGTTACCGGTCAAAATGTGGTTGCCCGCAAACCTTAAAATTTCCCTACAATATGGGTATCAAACGAAAGGTGAAGGCCCCAGGTCTCTTTTGTACATCGACATATTTCGATAAATTTATCGATAACTGAGTTATCGGTCAAAATATGATTGCCCAAAAACCTAAAAAATTCCCCACAATATGGGTATCAAACGAAAGGTGAAGGCCCCAGGTCTCTTTTGGACATCGACATATTTCGATAAATTTATCGATAACTGAGTTATCGGTCAAAATATGATTGCCCAAAAACCTAAAAAATTCCCCACAATATGGGTATCATACGAAAGGTGAAGGCCCCAGGTCTAATTTGGATATCGACATATTTCGATAAATTTATCGATAACTGAGTTACCGGTCAAAATGTGGTTGCCCGCAAACCGTAAAATTTCCCTACAATATGGGTATCAAACGAAAGGTGAAGGCCCCAGGTCTCTTTTGGACATCGACATATTTCGATAAATTTATCGATAACTGAGTTATCGGTCAAAATATGATTGCCCAAAAACCTAAAAAATTCCCCACAATATGGGTATCATACGAAAGGTGAATGCCCCAGGTCTAATTTGGACATCGACATATTTCGATAAATTTATCGATAACTGAGTTAACGGTCAAAATGTGGTTGCCCGCAAACCGTAACATTTCCCTACAATATGGGTATCAAACGAAAGGTGAAGGCCCCAGGTCTCTTTTGGACATCGACATATTTCGATAAATTTATCGATAACTGAGTTATCGGTCAAAATATGATTGCCCAAAAACCTAAAAAATTCCCCACTATATGGGTATCAAACGAAAGGTGAAGGCCCCAGGTCTCATTTGGACATCGACATATTTAGATAAATTTATCGAGAACTGAGTTACCGGTCAAAATGTGGTTGCCCAAAAACCTTAAAATTTTTCTACAATATGGGTATCAAACGAAAGGTTAAGGCCCCAGGTCTCTTTTGGACTTCGATATATTTCGATAAATTTATCGATAACTGAGTTATCGGTAAAAATGTGGTTGCCCGGAAACCTTAAAATTTCCCTACAATATGGGTATCAATCGAAAGGTGAAGGCCCCAGGTCTCTTTTGGATTGAATATGATTGCCCAAAAACCTAAAAAATTTCCTACAATATGGGTACCAAACGAAAGGTGAAGGCCCCAGGTCTCTTTTGGACATCGACATATTTCGATAAATTTATCGATAACTGAGTTATCGGTTAAAATATGATTGCCCAAAAACCTAGGTTAGGTTAGGTTCAAGTGGCTGCCGCAGAGGCACACTTAGGCCAGTTTTGAAAGGCCCGTTGTGATACCACCAACACAAGGAAAGTCAGTCCCGGGACCCAGCCAAAATCCCTGAGTTGTTGGGATTTTCCACATAGCAGAATCCTGGGACTGACACTCCTAAACCGACACCGTTACTCCTCCTCGAACCACTTAGATGACTCTATGAAGGCCATCAAGTCCTTTATGTCCAGTTCCGCGATCTGGCTTAGGCTATCCAGGAACGGAACTCCCAAAAAGCGCGTTCTCGCGCCGCTTAAAGCCGGACAGTTGCAGATGAGGTGTTCCAGTGTTTCCTCCTCCTCATCATCTTTGCAACTCCTGCAGCATTGTCGGTAGGGCACACTTAGCCTTTCTGCATGCCTACCAATGAGGCAGTGACCGGTTAATACCCCTATCAATATGCAGATTTCCCTCCTAGTTAGGGCATAAATGCGTCTAGACCTTTTAAGATCCCATTTTGGCCAGGTTTGTTTCGATATCCGACACCCTGGGGATTGCAGCCATCTTTCGTTGGCTTGACGGAGTGTGTGCTCCTTCAGCATTAGTTTGCATGTGGCAAACGGCCTACCTAAGCGCTCTTTATCCTGAAGAACCTGCTTGGTCGTGCCCTGCCTGGCAAGCTCGTCTGCCTTACAGTTTCCCTCAATGTCCCTATGTCCCGGGACCCATATGAGGTTTACGCGGTTCTGTTGGGCCATCTCCTGAAGAGATCGACGACAGCTGAGCGTCAGTTCAGAGTTGAACGTGTATGAGCCAAGGGATTTGATGGCCGCTTGGCTATCGCTGAAAATAGCGATATCTTCTCCGATAACACGTTTGCTTAACCAGGCCGCGGCGTCTAGGATTGCCGAGACTTCCGCCTGGAAGACGCTACAATGATCAGGTAGTCTGAAGGAGAGCTCAAGGTCCAAATCACTTGAATAAACCCCTCCTCCAACTCTGCCGTCCAACTTCGAGCCGTCGGTGTATATGGAAGTGCCACTATTTGTTTCGAGACACCAATCCGTCCTCTCCCAGTCTTCTCTGCTGGGAATGTTTATTTTGAAACAGCTATCACCGACTGTAGTGGTCGCACAATGATCTGTGCTTAGAGGGAGAAAGCTGTAAGATTCCAGAATACTGGAGTGTCCAATAGTACCCGCACCCCAACTGGAGGTTTCTCTTAGGCGCAGAGCTGATGCCGCTGCTGACCGAAAACCTTCCAGATCAAGTGGCAAAATGCCCAGAATGACCTGGAGGGCTTCGTTGGGCGTTGTCCTTAGCGCACCGCTTATACAGATCATATTGGATCTATGGACTTTCCGCAACAGATTCAGGTATGTTGCCTTGCTCAGCGCAGGCCACCATACGACGACTCCATATAGCATGATTGGACGAATGATGGCCGTGTAGATCCAACTGCATACTCTAGGGCTAAGCCCCCATTTTTTGCCAATGGCTCTTTTGCATGTGTAAGAGCGATGCAAGCTTTCTTCTGGCGCTGAAGAACATTCTCCTTCCAATTCAGTTTCCTGTCCAGAACTATGCCTAGAAACTTGGCCTTATCCGACAAGCCCAGGCGCGTGCCATCTAGTTCTGGTAGGCTTAGTGGCGGTATTTTGTACCGGTTGGTGAAGAGGACAAGTTCTACTTTCCCCGGGTTGATACTAAGTCCGCAGCGAGAGGTCCACGTCGAAACTTCTCGCAGTGGGAACTTGCCTCTGAATGCAATAGCTAAATCGTCTGCGTATGCCACTATCTTTCCGGCCCCCCCAACTTGTGTCACTTAGCAACGAGTTGACTGTGAGGTTCCATAAAAGCGGGGAAAGAACACCACCCTGGGGTGTTCCCCTTGTGACATATCGTGATAACTCAACCGTACCAAGTGAAGAAGCTATTTTCCTTCCCCTTAAAAGTTGGTCAATTAAACCAGTTAGAGGTCTATCTACGCCCAGATTAGTTAGAGCGGAGTTGATAGCCTCCGGGCTTATATTGTTGAAAGCCCCCTCAATGTCTAGGAAGGCCACGAGACAGTAGTCCTTTTCACACAGCGATTTCTCAATGACCGATACTAGGCTGTGCAGAGCGGTTTCTGTTGATTTACCCTTGGTGTATGCATGCTGATAGCTAGAAATAAGGTTGCTATCAATAGTCGTTGAGAGGTAGTCGCTTAGTATCCTCTCAAAGGTTTTGAGTACAAAGGACGAGAGACTGATCGGTCTGTAATCTTTTGGCTCGTAGTGGGATGCCTTCCCAGCCTTAGGGATAAACACTACCGTGGCGCTTCTCCAGGAGCCCGGAATGTGGTTGAGAGCCAGGCAGGCTGTGAAGAGAAATACCAGCCATTTAGCTGATGTCTCCAACGTGTTTATAAGGTGCGCGGGGATAATCCCGTCCGGCCCGGCAGCCTTATACGGTTCAAAGCTCTTAACTGGCCACCTTACCCTTTCCTCAGTGATGTGTATTTTTACTGCCAGGTTTGTTGCAGGTACTTGTGGTGCGTCATGCAGATTCCCCGGAAAATGTGTATTCAAGAAAAGCTCAAGGGTTTCCTCTTCCGTGCTGGTCCAGGATCCGTCAGTTTTTCGCAAATAGCTGATGGCTGTTTGACTTTTCGAGAGGACTCGTCTAAGTCTCGCTGTGTCGTCGACCTTTTCGACGCCAGTGCAGAAATTTCTCCACGAAGTTCTCTTCGCCTGTCTTAGAGCTTTTTTATAGGCCCTAAGTTTAGCTTTATATTCGTGCCAATGAGGCTCAGAGCCGAGGCTCTTGGCCTTGTTAAATTGTTTCCGGCATGATTTGCGGAACGAGTCCAAATCGTAGGACCACCAATGTGGCCTGTGTTTACCGCGTGGTTTTGGCACTGGACAAGCCTGTCCTAGAGCATTTGAGAGCGCCGATGTAAATGTAGTAACAAGATCCTCCAGCTCCTCTACTGATGAGGGGGCTTGTGAGGGCAGTACTGGGAGGTCTCTGCCTAATATTTCATTGTGTAACTGCCAATTTGTGTTACGTGGATTGCGCTTCATGATTGGTTGTGTAATGTGAATGAACAACTTACCTCTTCGTCCAATGGCCAGCTGTCGGGGATGCGTAGACTGTTGAGAGTAAATAATTTAATTTCATTAATTACACAGCCTTCACTTTCACCACCTCTTAGGTTCCCAATTAAACTTCTTGTAATAAAAGAAAACCAACAAAAAAACCAAAAAAACAAACTTTAAAGAGCGAGCTACCCCTATCTTATGAATATATATATAATTATAATAAAATTCCATTTGTTGGTGAAAATGAATAGTTGGTTTTTCGGCGGCTTGTCCTTATTGCTGCTGATCCTGATGACGATGACCTCTGCTACTGGTACTTGTTTCTGGTTATGATGATTATACCCTTTTAAGGTTTTAATTTTTACTTAACCCTTTTGGGTTTATTCTTCGGTATGAAAAGTTAATATATCTGGTTTCTCAATAAAACCAATTTTTCTTTGAAATTGCGCTTTTCGGTTTTTCTATTTTTTTGGACTTACTCCAAATGAATATTTATAATTTTTAAAGAAAATCTATTTTTTCTTATAACTTCACTTTTTGGTCTTTGGACTTAATCCAATTTACTTTTTCTTGTATTTTCAAGAAATTAATTTTTCTTCGCAATTTAGCTTTTTGGTTTGTGATTTTTGGACTTAATCCAAATGAATATTTATAATTTTTAAAGAAAATCTATTTTTTCTTATAACTTCACTTTTTGGTCTTTGGACTTAATCCAATTTACTTTTTCTTGTATTTTCAAGAAATTAATTTTTCTTCGCAATTTAGCTTTTTGGTTTTTGATTTTTGGACTTAATCCAAATGAATATTTATAATTTTTAAAGAAAATCTATTTTTGGTCTTTTGAAATAATCCAATTTACTTTTTCTTGTATTTTCAAGAAGTTAATTTTTCTTCGCAATTTAGCTTTTTGGTTTTTGATTTTTGGACTTAATCCAAATGAATATTTATAATTTTTAAAGAAAATTTATTTTTTTCATATAACTTCACTTATTGGTCTTTGGATTTAATCCAATTTAAAAACTTCTTAAGTCCTTCACTTCTCGAACACATTTAGTCATAGGGCATTTATACGTAGTCCTTTATTCATTTCGAGGCACTTCACCACTTTTCAAAACTTATTTCCCCAAAGAAAACTAAGGCGGCGAGGATTCTATTGTCCTTCGAACACGGAGGTAATTGTGGCCGACATTATATTTTTTTTTTCAACCGGCACGATGGCGATCATAAACGGAACTCCTTCCACTATCTTCTTTTTGCCGAGCTGAGGCTATCGATTTGCATCAGGTGATCTTTACCCTGTTTTCGAACTAATGTGTACAAAAAATATATGTGTAAAAAAAATTATAAATGCGTTATTTGGTTGTTTTCGAACTAGTGTGTACAAAAAATGTATGTTTAAAAAAAAAGTTATAAATGCGTTATTTGGTTGTTTTCGAGCTAATTTGCTAATGCCCTCCCATGCACTTTTTTTTTATCGAACTTTTTCCGGTCATTGCTCTTTCCGGTACCAAGATCATACGATTTCAGCCTTTCAGTTCGAATACACATATACACGCACAAGTACATGACTACCAGACTCAATCCGTTTCCGTTCGTTCCAAAGATTTAATAACATCACCTATTAACCTTGGTAAAGGAAATGTTATTAACATTGGTAAGGACTGTTACGGATGTTAGGGTATTGTTAGCTGTTATACCGCCCTCACAATTCGCCAATCAGCTACACGAGATATCAAATATCAAAATTCCCCGATGGGTCAACTACATCCCGAACCAGCAGGTTGAACTGCATGGATTATGCGATGCATCTGAAAAGGCATACTGCGCCAGTATATTATATATATATATGTTCGAACCACCAACGGTACCAGTACGTCATCTCATCTTCTGGTCTCCAAAGGCAAGGTAGCCCCCTTCGTACTACCAGCTTGCCAAGGCTAGAACTATGCGCAGCTCTTCTTCTTGCCCGACTTCTCGTCGTTGTCCACTCGCATCTTGATCTCTCTATTCAAAGACTGTACATGTGGTCTGACTTGGAAATCGTGTTAGCATGGCTCGAAAACCCCCCGCACTCTTGGAAAACGTTCGTATCCAATCGCACAGCAGAAATCATGGATCTCGTCGGAAATGCGTCCTGAAAGCATGTAGGCAGTCGCGACATTCCCGCAGATATGGGCACCAGAGGATGCAAACCCCTTGACTTGGCTAATTCTTCGCTATGGTGGAACGGCCCTGAGTGGCTAACCCAGCCACCCGAAGCTTAGCCAAAACCAACCACACGCAGCATCAGCGCGGCAGAAGTACGTCGCGTCGAAGCACTACATATTTCTGAAGATGACTCGGATGTATTGGATCGATTCTCCTCTTTTCCTCGCGCCCTCAGGGTCATATCAAATGTATTTCGGTTTATAAACAATCTCAAGGACCGAGTTCGAGGTATTAACCCTGCGTACCAACCCTCGCTGAGTTACAACGATCTTCGGACTACAAAGCACAAACTTATCGCGGTAACCCAAACCCGATATTTTCCTCGGGAGAAAACCTCGTTGGAGAATTCAAAACCCATCGACAAAAAAACTCTTAATCCATTTCTCGATAAAAAATGAGCTTCTCCGAGTGAACGGTAGGTTAGCTCATTCGACGTTAACATATAATGAAAGACACCCAGTATTATCCCTGACAAATCTACGTTCTCTGGCCTCTATATCCAGTACCTCCATAAATAACTTCTGCATGCCGAAACCCGTCTTATGCAGCAGTGCCTCAGGCAGTAATTCTACATTCGTCGGCTTAAACCCCTCATAAAAAGATGCATACATCAATATTAACCCTGTACTCTCCACAAGCAAATGCGTTCGCAAATCATGGCGGCCTTGCCTCCGGAACGATGCACATATGCTCCGCCTTACACCACTACCGGCGTTGACTTTGCTGGGCCTTTTCAAGTAAAAGCCTCTTGGCTAAGGTCTCACACATTTATGTAAGGTTATGTGGCCGTTTTTGTCTGTTTTTCCACAAATGACAACGGTAAGACGTTTATAGGAGCCAAAAGGGCAACGGAAAAGGAGTTCGTTGATTTCCTTAAACACGCGTCCCAAGCAGTCATCTCAAAGTACCCACCTCACGGCATCAACTGGAAGTTTATTCCGCCCGGAGCTCCCCACATGGGCGATTTGTGGGAATGGGCGGCGAAAAGTTTCAAGCTACATTTCAAAAAGACCGCGGGTCCCCACAAATTCACTTTTGAGGAATTCACCTCTTGGTCAGAATAGAAGCCGTGTTAAATTCTCGTCCTATCTCACCCTTATCTCAAGACGCTACCGATCTCACCGCACCCCGGTCACTTCCTAAGAGGTAGCCCCCTCCTGGCTATCCCGGACGTAGATCAGTCTTCTCTTCTGAACCGCTGGGAAAAGGTAAAGGGCATACATAACCAATTTAGCAAAAGGTGGAAAGAAGACTATTTAAAGGATCTCCAAAAAAGGCAAAAAATGAAAAGCCCACAAAAGGAACTCCAAGTCAGCGAATGCGTATGCATTCACGACGATTCTCTTCCCCCGACCGAATGGCGCCTTGGCCGCATTGAAAGAATATATCCAGGGCCAGACGGCCATATACGGGTTGTTGACGTTCGCACTCAGACAGGCACACTCACGCGACCCCTTGTAAAATTATGTTTCCTTCCTAACATTGAGAACCCACCACTCAGGGAAACCACTGATAATCCGCTTAATTAAAATCGAACCATCTCTTTCCACTAGTACCACATTTTATCTTCACTATGCCATACCTCGTAGCCAGGGTTGCCATTTGGATACAATTGTATCCATTTGGATACATTTTAAGTCAATGGATACAAAGATACAAAAAGTTTTAAATGGATACATTTTTAACAGCTCCAACAATCGTTTTGTATTTTCAAAGAAACGAACAAAATCCAAGAAGCTATACATTAGGGTGATTCAAATAAAAAGAATTTGTTTTTTTCGGTCATACCCCCTGAAAAGTTAGGTATTGATAAGAAAATAAGCTTTGCAAAAAATTAGCCCTTTAACTTAACCCTTAGGGGTGGCTATTTTTTTGCCCTTTTGTATGGGAAATGTATGGGAAAAAGTGAGATTTTTTTCAAAGTGTTTTTTCTCATAATTTTTTAAATTTTTGTATGTGTTACTGTGTATGTGTGTGCCACAGTACAAAAATCTTTCATTTTTATCTCTCCTTTTTTGAAAAACATTTTAAATATTATGAGATAAATCACTTTGAAAAAAATCCTATTTTTTCCCATAAATTTTCCATAAAAAAGGGCGAAAAAATAGCCACCCCTATGGATTAAGTTACAGCGCTAACTATTTGCTTGGCTTATTTTCTCATCGATACCTAACTTTCTAAGGCCTAAGAACAAGTCGACCTTTTTTGAATCACCTGAGAAAAATCACTTTAAAAAAAACCTATTCTTTCCCATACATTTTAACTAAAAAAGGGTGAAAAAAAAATAATAAGGGTTAAGTTACAGCGCTTTTTTTGCTTGGCTTATTTTCTCATCGATACCTAACTTTTTAGAGCCTAAGAACAAGTCGACATTTTTTGAATCACCCTAGTGTACATGTTTCTTTGCTAGTAAAAAATGTGGAGCCTGTGGCAACGCTGCTCGTAGCATACAACAATCTGAACCCCTCATTTAACACTTCTCTCCACTAAAATAATGTTTACAACTGTCATTTCAGATTATCATGGCACCGAAGTCTCACGCACTCCGGCATTACGGGCAATTATTTACGCTGCCGCATATGCACACGCAACCACGCTCTAAAAAATTGTATAGTGTTCCGGAAGATGAA
Source organism: Campiglossa producta (assembly GCA_964058755.1). Taxonomy (NCBI): domain Eukaryota; kingdom Metazoa; phylum Arthropoda; class Insecta; order Diptera; family Tephritidae; genus Campiglossa; species Campiglossa producta. The sequence goes on from CAXKVI010000006.1 coordinate 4,140,884, forward strand.
ACCACCACAACGATTGATTCTCGCACGCGCGCATAAATTTTGTTTGAATTGCTTGGCGCTGTCGCACGCCACTAGTGAGTGCACCTCATATGATCGGTGCCGAATGTGCGGCGCACGACACCACTCTTTACTACATCGGCGGGACGCAACCCCGAGCGCCCCGCTCTAATCAGCGGCGGACCGCAACCTCGAGCGCCCCGTCCAGGCACCCCGGCCTGGCCGACCAGCAGGGTCGCATCGGGCACATTCAACCTCCACCGCGCGACCTCGTCACCGTCCGTCCATCAACACACAGTCACGAGCGCCAGCCATCTCGCAGCGCATTCTTCAACGTACCGGTCAAGGGCTATAGACGGCCAACTTTAGAGGAAATATGGCCGAACTTCTTCTGCGCAATGCCATGCGCAACCTGCAAGAGGCTCTAGCCGCTGAACGCGCCTAGGGCGGAGATGATGTTCACGCGACCGTGAACTCAAATTTTTTAGCTATTTTTAATATATTTCTTGAATTATTGAATTTAAATTTAAATATCTCTCTAAAATATGAATTTCTATATTTATGTATATATGTACATACTAGCATTAGTGTAAGGCTCGTTAAAATAATTTATATTTATTCACGCTCCCTGAATAGCGATACGATGCGTTGGCAACGCCAGCAACCGTCTGACAGGTGTGCACACACACACGTACACACACTTGTCACAGCCGGTCGCTCGTTCTTTGTCTCGCTATTCGGGTTGCTTTTGATTATTATTCTCGCTATACTCGCAAAGAAAAGTTGCAACCACTGATCTCGCGCTCAATTCGAAAATTAAAATTGTATTTTAATATTTAGTTATTAAACTAAAGAACGTTTAAAGTTGAAAAGTGTGTTGTTTTTATTGAATGCTATTCGTGCGCCGATATAATTACCCGCCACGAAAAGATAGCCACAAGCACCCATTTAACCATCAATAGTCGCAGAGTTCATCACCAGTGATAGTGTATTCTGTGCACAATCACCAACTAGAGATATTTAATTTTACTAGCCGCGATCACCAGCATTTGGACCATTCCCCAGCCACTGCAACCACCAAGACCCTAATGCAGCAACAGTAAGGACACTGCAATATTCACTATACACTCTTGTTCATTTTGCCTTTTCTCCCTCTTTACACCATTCCGTAATATAGTTTCAATGTTGATAATTATTTATTCTTCTTATGTAGTCTTCATACGTATTTCTTTCCGTTCCTTTCCTTTGCTACTATTTCCTTTCCTTTCCTCTCCTTTCATCTCATTCCTTTTCTTCCCTCTCTTTTCTTTCCTTTTCTCTTCTTTCATTTCATTTTATTTCCCTTCTTTCTTTCTCTGTTTTCTGTTTTTTTCTTTTATTTTCCTTTCTTTTCGTTTCTTTTATTCTCTTACCTGACCTTTCTTTCCATTTACATTACATCCCTTTTTTCCTTTTCTTTTCTTTTTCTTTAATTCCCTTTCGTTTCCTTTACTTTAGTTTCGTTTCCCTTAGTTTCCTCTCATTTTATTCATTTTTTTTTTTTTCATTTCATTTCTTTTCTTTTATTTTTTCTTACCTTTATTTTCTTTCACTTTTCTCATTTATTTTCCGTACCTTCCTCCTCGCTTTCCTTTCTTTTTCTCTTCTTTCCTTTCTCTGTCTTTCTCTATTTGCTTCTCTTTTTCACTCCTTTACCTACATTACATTTCCTTTCTTCCCTTCCTTTTTTCTTTTCCATTACTCTCCTTTCAATAAAGTTGACGGGCTGACTCATGTTTATAATTGCTGCCAACAAAACATGCATGCGTGTTTATCACTTGTAGTAGTGTGACTTCCAAATCATATTATAACTTTTTTTTAATTTTTGGATTGTTGTCGCACACCCTGCTCGGCGAGACCTATCGATACATATCAAATTTTATATACCTTAGAATTGTGGTTATTGCAAAAAAGGGAGAAAACTTGTAAGCATTGCGCATTTACAGATATGGTCAGAGATTTAGCGCACTTTCCATTGTACGGAAAAATAGTACAGTAACTTTCAAGATAATACGAATTGACCAAAAAAAAAGTTGAGGCTTAACAATAGTATTGTATTGCTCTCTTCAAATGACAAGAGAATTTCCATTATAATTCTTTGATATTTGTTTTTGCTTAGTTATACCTTTCATGAACATGAAATGGTATTATAACTTTGGTCCGATGTTTGTAAGTATGAAAAGAAGAAGAGATAGACCCATCAATAAGTATACCGAAATGATCAGGATAACGAGATGAGTTGATTTAGCCATGTCCGTCTGTCTGTCTGTCTGTTTGAACGCCAACTAGTCCCTCAGTTTTTGAGATGTTTGGCTGAAATTTTGTATACGGACACCATTTTCCAATATAGGAATCATTTGTCGGAACCAGCAAGATCGGACCGATATTATATATAGCTCCAATACAATCGATTATTCCGATAAACGGATTTTGGACTATAACTCCTGTAATTAAAAACGTAGGAACGTGAAATTTTGGAAGTATCGCTATTTTTGTATGTGAAATATCGATGTTGAAAATCATCGAGATGGGATAAATATTTCACATAGCCCCCATACAATCGATTGTTCCGATAAACGGATTTTGATAGATAACTCCTTTAACTTAAGAGCTAGGAACGTGAAATTTTGTAAGTATTGCTATTTTTGTATGTGAAATATCGACGTTGAAAATCATCGAGATTGGCTAAATATTTCACATAGCCCTTATACAATCGATTGTTCCGATAAACGGATTTTGGTAGATAACTCCTGTAATTATATAGGTAGGAAAGTAAAATTTCGTAGCTGCTGCTATTTTAGAATGTGGAATGTCGATGTTAAAAATCAATGAGATTGGACCAATATAATAACACATCGCCCCCGTATAATCGATAGTTCCGATAATTTCGGTATGAGCTAAATTTAAATTCACACAGGTTTTACTGGGATCAAACAGTGAAAATCGTGACGTTTATTCATGAAAGGTGATTAGCCTTCGGCACAGCCGAAGACAGCTTTCTTTACTTGTTTTTCTTTACATCCGTCTAAAGTGCATTGGACATCGATTTAGCGCACTTACGTTTGTTTTGCTATTACTTGCGATTGGTTGAAAAAGTTAATAGTTTTTTGGTTAATATTTAATAAATAACCTCTTCTCTGATAATTTTGTTAAATTTTCTGGATGAAAATACTGGTCGATTTGACAAAAAAAAATCTTTTTTAATCAGGGAGCAATCAAGGGCAAAATTTAAAGAATTTTTGTATGTTTTCGAGAAAAATTGTATACAAGGGATGTGAGTTCGGATCCGAATTTGTCAAAGTATAACAAAAACCGTAAAGACAAGGGGGATCTTTCTCTTCCCCAAGAGGATAAAATATTCGGAAGAAAGAGTAAAAATCATTCTTTTAAGTCCTTACCATTGAAAGTGGAGGAAATAATTTTGGAATTGTGCTCAACTGTGTAAAGAAAACTTATACGAAGACTCCTAAATGAAAATAAAAAGTATGGGCGCATGAACAAGATCCTGTCAAACAAGAACATTAAAGCACCTTTGTCATTCTCAAGAATCCACATATTCAAAGGTGTAGAATTTTGAGAAATTGTACTTTTTCGGATGCAACCAAATTAGGCATTATCTATCCTGGCGAGAAAACTGTGTGCAACATGAAAAAAATCAAGAAACCAATCCACGGTACTACGAAAACATGGTAGTGAGAACTTGCAAGTTTTAGGGAGCGGTCTAGTGTAGTGTTCTTGTTTTGGCAGGAGGCGCGTTTTCTTGCTTATGCGCCCATACTTTTTATTTTCATTTAGGGGTCTTCGTATAAGTTTTCTGGACACAGTTGAGTACAATTCCGAAATTATTTCAACCGCTTTCAATGGTAAGGACTTAAAAGAATGATTTTTACTCTTTCTTCCGAACATTTTATCCCCTTGGGGAAAAGTGTTACAAGAGGGATCTTCAACTTTTTCAACCAATCGCAAGTAATAGCAAAACAAACGTAAGTGCGCTAAATCGATGCCCAATGCACTTTAGACGGATGTAAAGAAAAACTTAGCAAAAACAAATATTAAAGATATATAACGGAAATTCTTTTGCCATTTGAAAAGAGCATTACAATACTATTGTTAAGCCTCAAATTTTTTTGTGCCATTCGCCTTATCTTGAAAGTTACTGTACTATTCTTCAGTACAATGGAAAGTGCGCTAAATCTCTGATCATAGCTGTATATATAGATAACACCTTGCACCTAAAGGGTTAATTGGAAAGAAACAACTCAGTCAAAAACTAAAAATGTCAATTCGTTGATAATGTCATCCAGTTGAAAATATCGTTTGATTTGAGATCTTAGCTGACATCCTTTAGAAAATATGCATATGTTTTGCATCTTTGTTCATATAATACTACTTTAGTGCAGTTTCATTACAGGTTATGATGCATTACCTCGAATTTACATAATTTTATACTAGTACTAGTACAAGGGTATATCAATTTTGTTCCATATATGAAAGTTCTGGGTGGCGTTGCATCGCCCACTTTAAAGGGAGGCATTTTTGAAAATTGGACTGGTCGTAATTTTTAAACTGATTACGATAGAACGATGGAATTTGGCACAAAGTATACTAGTATCGTTGGGAGTATACCTGATGAAATTGGATAAAATCGCCCTTCAACCATGCCCACTTTCGATACTGAAACCTCTAAAATCACCTAAATTGACTTAATTCGGTAACGGAAACGGGTAAAATTATATAATTTTATAGGTGAATCCCAGTGGTTATTATATAATGATTTTTTGATAAATTTTCTTAAGTGGGTCCACCCACTTTTAAGAAAGGAATTTTTGAAAATTCGAATGGTCGTAACTTTTAAACTGATTAGGGTAGAACGATGAAGTTTGGCACAAAGCATACTAGTATCGTTGGCAGTATACCTGGCGAAATTGGAAAAAATCGCTCTCCAACCACGCCCACTTTCGATATCGAAAGCTTCGAAAGTCACCTAAATTGATATAATTCGGTAAAGGAAATGGCTAAAATTATATAGTTTGGTAGGATGAACCCCCTAGTCATTCTATTAGGATTTGTTGATAAATTTTTAAAAGTAGGCGTGGCATCGCCTATTACTAGCATAATAGGGAGCATACCTGATGTAATTGGACGAAATTGGACGCTTCCCGACCACGCCCACTTTCGATATGGAAAATTTCGCAAATCACATAAGTTGACATAATTCGGTAACGGAAATGGCTAAAATGGTATAGTTTGGTGGGATGAACCCCCAATCATTCTATTATGATTTTTTGATAATTGGTTAGATGTGGGCGTGGCAACGCCCACCTTTATGGGCGGCATTTTGGTCAAAACTTTTAAAGTGATTACTTTAGACTCATGAAATTCTGCACAACATATACTAGGTGATAAAATTGGACGAGATCGCTTCCCAACCACGCCCACTTTCGATATGGAAAATTTCGAAAATCACATAAATTGACATAATTCGGTAAGGTAAAAGCTAAGATAGTAAAAACTCCTAGGACCTATATCATTGTTATGCCGTTCTGAAAATTACGGTTTCGGTTCACCCGAACTTAGACTTCCTTACTTGTTTTTACATAGTGTTAAAGAGTATACATATCTCTACATATAATAAAATTGTAACACGTCGATGTCTGTACATGGCAGATATCAACAAAAAATTTATTGGGGGAAGCATTATTAAGCGAGTAGAATCCAAATCAACCATTTTAAAAATTTTTGTGTGTCTGTCTGTCTGTCTGTCCGTATGTTTGTAGCCGTATCACTCTGAAACTAATGGATGGAATTGAATGAAACTTTTTTCGTTGGATTGCGAGACGCTCAACTTAAAGTTTAAGATATTATCTCTTGCGATATCTCAACGGGTTTTGGGGTTATCGCCCAATATGTGGACCAGGGGTGACCAAAAATGTCTCAGTACAATATGGGTGTCAAACGAAAGGTGTCTATGAGTGCTTTAATATGCGGTGTGATTCATTGAAATATCTGAAATGGTTTGGGAGATATCTTGAAATTTCTATAACTCGACCGGTTTCGGAGGTATCGACATGCTGTCATAAACCATTGATTAATTTCAATACCTAAGCTACCCCGAAGATATCTCATAAAATGTGAACCTTTTTAATACCAAAACGCTTAATATGGCTATTAAGGAAATGTACCCCACCAAAGTTATGTAATGGAACCCGTCTTAAAGTTAAATCACTTCGAAATAATGTGATAGAAGCGGAAATTCTAACATGTTGTGGAGCAGGTGATGTAGTTTTCATACCACTAATACCCATAATACCAAACAATTTTCCATTTCAATTCAAACGTGTTCAGTTTCCCGTCAGCGTATGTTTCGCTATGACAATAAATAAGACACTGTGTCAGACATTCCGAGCAGCTGGTATCGACCTTAGGACTAATTGCTTTTCACACGGGCAGCTTTATGTAGCTTGCTCGCGAGTAACTTGCTCGGAAAATTTGTTTATAATTTGTAATTTGGGTAGAACGTCAAATATTTATTTATTTATTTATTTCAAAGAAATTCTATAATTGAGGACTGAACAATCAAAATGCCTTATTTCCACTTTCAAAGTTTTTTCAGAAACCGAAAAAAAAAATGACAGATTCAAATAGCCACAATTTAAAGTTTTAATTTGGCGTTAATAAAATAAAACTGTTTGTGTAGTTGTAGTTTTTTAACACTATAATTTGGAAATATGCCCTTTAAAAAAGTGAAAAATGGAAATAAGGCGTTTTGTTTGTTCATTCCTCAATTTATGTTCTTTATATTCGAAAAATAAATGGCTTTAGGGTCGTTTTTTATTAAATCGAATAAAATGATATATATACGAACTTATGTATAAATTCAGAAAAAGAATATGTAGAAGTTTAGATACATACTAGCTGGTGCCCGCGACTTCGTATGCTTATAATTTCTGTTTTTTTTTTTTGCAGCTGGGTTAGCAGAGAATTAAATCCAACAAAAAGACGAGTTCAGCGCTTAAGGGTACCATAACACTGCTCTACACACATTCTGTCCTATGAACCAAATATACTTTTTCGGAAAGTGGACAAAAAATAAAAATACACGTGCATCGGCGATTTTCATGTGCACGTCAGAATTTTTTTTTGTGTACGTGCATAAAAAAATTTTAAACTTTTTTGGAAATATTCGTCGATACCTCCGAAACCGGTCGAGCTATCGAAATGTCAAGATATCTTCCAAAGCATTTCAGATATTTCAATGAATCACATCGCATATTAGGTTTGTTTACTCACCAAAAAAAAGTTCAGAGCAGGTTAGAGCAGAGCAGAGCAGGGCAGCTGTCATAATAGCAATAGAGCAACTCGGAGCAGAAAGGCCATGAAACACTTGAATCTCGATAGTTTCTTTCTATTTCGTTTTTTTTGTTTAAATCTTCAAAATTAATTCAAATTCACGCATACACAAACATTGATATTCTTGCAAGCTAATTTTTTTGAAGTTTTCAAAAATTTATTTTTTCCTGACTGACAATTGCTTCTCTGCTCTAACTTACCCCATAAAAAATGCTAGAGCAGAAATTTGTGATCTGGATTACTCTAGTTTTGTTTTGAGCGTACTCATGAAACAAAAGATAGAGCAACCTAGAGCAATAAAAGTGTTCGTTAAACACAATTTTGTGAAATATCTCAATCTGGCGTAAGCTAGAGCAGCCCAATAAACAAACCTATTATAGCACTCATTGACACCTTTCGTTTGACACCCATATTGTACTAAGGCATTTTTGGTCACCCCTGGTCCACATATTGGGCGATAACCCCAAAACCCGTTGAGATATCGCAAAAAATAATATCGTAAACTTTAAGTTGAGCGTCTAGCAATCCAAAGATTCAATTCCATTCAGTACTTTTAGAGTGTTACGACCACAAACATACAGACAGACATGGTCCACATATTGGGCGATAACTCGAAAACCGGTTGAGATAACGAAAAAAGTAGTATCTTAAATTTTCCCCCTGTGGGTTGGGGTTCTAAAATATGCCCGCGGTAGGTATGCCTGTCGTAAAAGGCGACTAAAATCCAAGGAGAGGACAACTCATAAAACTCGTAATTCCGAGTGTGATCCGTACCGTGCTCATGGGATGAATGGCACTACGTTAGTGTGTCTTATAACGGTGGCCTCCAGATACCTGGCGCCCTCTGGTTGTAATCAGTCTTACTGGGATATCGGGGGCAATGTCTCAGCTGACCTTCTTTCCCCTACACTCGTGGAAATTATATGTACCGATTAAATGAGAAAAACCATACTTTAGATGATGATAAAGTTGAATTGCTTTCAAGTGATCAGGCCAGATCTGGCCTTTCGGTTGATACCGAATCAAAAGCTGAAACCGCAGACATGGTGGGGCTGAATAGGCCCCCCCCCCCATGATACTGAAAATGTTGGAAAACCTAAGCACTTGAATGGTGCCGCTCGTAAGCGTCTTAAGAAACTCCTGGCTAAGGGTGTCAGATACGAAACCGCCTTAGAAATTGCCAAACAGCCCCAAGGGCCGGCACAAAGGAGGCGACCAACAAAAGGGGGCGATCCAATAGTACGACCCCACGAAATTTCCAAAAGAGGACAAGGCAGATGCCTCCTCTTGATGGAGAGGCAGCCAGCGCCTTAGTAACCGCGGCTCATCCTGACGGTGTGTCATCGGGATCTTTTAGAGATGCCCTGACCACTATTAAGCTGGGCATAATCCCACAGGATTATCCTAGTATTATCTGGTCTTCTGAACAACTGAAGATCATAAGGAGGGCCATTTTGAATGAAGTGTTTAAACTTCAAGTTGGCACTAATAGTCCCCGCTTCACGGGCTGCGCGATTCGCCAAGGATGGCTTTCAATTCTCTGCTATGATTCTAGTACTGCAGAGTGGTTAAAAGACATCGTCCCAAAACTAATTCTTTGGGAGGGGGCGAAACTGAAGGTAGTCTCGGATGCGGAAGTACCCCGTCGCATTATGTTTGTCGGGTATTTTAAAGAGGACGATTGCCCCTCAAACGAGCATATCCTCAGAGTTATTTCTGTTCAAAACGCGGCCCTAGACACCAGATACTGGAGAATCCTCAATCGGACTAGTAGGGCCACAGTGGCGGAAATTGCAATAGCTGTAGATCCGGTGTCAGCTGAAGCAATCCGTCACCATAATAATACAATCAGTATGGCGTATGCCAAAGTGAAACTGCGGCTTAAAACCAAGCCGTCTCTGCCCCGGGTAGCTGATGAAGCCAGCGGTACTGATGAAAACGTTGCGGTAGAAAAGAAGGCTGTAGAATAAACAGCCTGCAGCTCAAAAACCCGCAGAGGTGACCCAAGGCTTGGAGGATGTACAAACTAAGCTTGAGCGGGAGTCCACAGCAGAAGCTACAATTATCGAGACTCCACCGCCCTCTCAAAGCATTCAAACAAATCAATTACTTAGTGAGAACTCTAGACCCGGGTCGAAAAAACGGGCGAAAGTCAGGCATCTAATGGGGATGCTCTACTCAGCGGTAACCTAAAGTCATAGGTGGCGGCTAGGGAACGCAAAACATCTTTATAATGTCAGCCCTCCCAGCAAACTCTCGCAGTTCGAGGCGTCTAAAATGCCTCCAGGTGAATCTTCGCCATTCGAAGGCAGCTTCGGATGTTCTTATCAGAAGATTCAGCAGAGAAGGTCTGAATCCAAATCTCTCATTGAGTATTGCCAACAGAAGGGTATCCCATTGGTCCTCTGCTGTGACGCAAGCTCCCACCATACAGCTTGGGGTAGTACGAACATCTCCTGGAGTTTATGAGTAGTCACAATATCAGTGTAATGAACCGTGGTAATGAACCCACTTTTGTTAACGCTATTAGAGGTGAGGTTCTTGACCTTACTCTATGCAGCCAAAACATGGCCTTCGCTGTCAGATATTGGCACGTCTCGGGGGAGGAATCAATACCGGACCACAAACATATTGTATTCGACATGGGTCACTTCTCTGACCATGAGTCCGTTGTAAGAAATCCGAGAAAAACGAAGTGGAAACTATTTCGCTTTACCATGGAAGAACGCGGCAATTGCTTGAACCAACCAATAACTACGGGGCGGGAGCTTGAGGGAGGCTGAACAGCTTCAATCAGATATCACAACAGCTTTCTGCGAGAGTTGTCCCCAAGCCAAACAATGTATACAACGTGATGTTCCTTGGAATCAACTATACAGCCCCAGTCCTATCAAATTTATTTAGAGCATCCCTGCTGTTAGGATATATTCCCAACAGGTGGACGGAGGTTAAGGTTGTATTTATACCGAAATCAGGGAAACCGGAATATCTGCCATCGTCATATCGACCAATAAGTCTCAGTTCCTTTCTCCTAAAGGGAATGGAGAAAATTTTAGATCAGCACATTAGGGAAGTAAACTTAAAGAAACACCCTCTGTGTAAACAACTATTTGCCTACCAACCCGGAAAATCCACTGCTATCCATTGCCTTACTGGAAAAATTGAAAAGGCCATAGAGTCCAAAAACATACCCCTGTGTGCATTCATCGATGTATCAGGCGCTTTCGATAATACGACGTACCAGGCCATTGAGGAAGCCATGATTAGCAAGGACGTAAGCCCAATGATCACTCGCTGGGTCCTGGCCATGCTAAAGCAAAGAAAAATCAGCTTTGAGCTAGGAGGGAGTGCTGGCTCAATCGTGGCCACAAGAGGATGCCCTCAGGGAGGAGTACTTTCTCCTCTACTGTGGACCCTAATCATAGACGAACTTTTTCATCTTTTGAAGGGCAATGGCTTTGACGTACAGGGATGACTTAGTAGTCTGCGTAACAGGAATGCATGAAGAAACAATATCCGATCGCATGCAACAAGCCCTGCGCATCATTTAAAGATGGTACACTAACAAAGGGTTATCTATCAACCCAAATAAAACAGTTTTGGTGCCTTTCACGAGGCGAAGAAAGATTTCTATGTTAGAGCCGTCCCTAGGAGGCAGCCGCATAGATTTTTCGACGGAAGCGTAATACCTTGGGGTAACATTGGACAAAACCCTCACATGGAATGCTCATTTGGAGGCCACCATAAATAAAGCAACGCGGGCCTTTTTCGCCTCCACTATACTTTATGGCAAAACATGGGGGCTGTCTTCCAAAAGGACGTACTGGTCATTTAATACAGTTGTGAAGCGAATAGTCACATACGCTTCTCTAGTCTGCTCAAAGAACAGCGGCAACTAAGTTAAGTAAGCTGAATCGGCTAGTCTGTGTCGGTATAACAGGTGCAATGAGAACGTGCCCTGCTGATATTTTAAGTGCCCTTGTGGGAATACCTCCTTTCCCAATTTTGGTAGAGAAGGAGGACACACTTGCTGCATTAAGACTTCAAAACATTTCCGATCTAAAAATCGGAAATATGACAGGACATATGAAGATAGTCAAGAATTTCATAAATAGTCCTATATTGCAAGTAGGTAGGTAGGTAGAAGTGGCTGCCGCAAAGGCACACCTAGGCCAGCAATAAAAGGCCCGTTGTGATACCACCAAACACTAGGAAAGTCAGTCCCGGGGCCCGGCCATATGGAAAATCCCAGTGCTGTCGGGACTCTCCATATAGCCGAAACCCGGGACTGACACCCCTAACCGACACCGCTACCCCTCCTCGAACCATTTTGATAACTTGATGAAGGCCATCAAGTCCTTTATGTCTAGCTCCGCGACCTGGCTTAAGCTAACCAGGAAGGGAACTCCCAGAGAGCGCCTTCTCGCTCCGCTTAAGGCCGGGCAGTTGCAGATGAGGTGCTCCACCGTTTCCTCTTCCTCATCCTCTTTGCAACTCCTGCAGCATCGTCGGTAGGGAACGCCTAGCCTTGCTGCGTGCCTACCAATAAGGCAGTGCCCGGTTAAAATACCTATTAATATGGAGATTTCCTTCCTTTTTAGGGCGTATATGTGTCTAGATCTTTTAAGATCGCATTTTGGCCAGGTTTGCTTGGATATCCGGCACCCTGGGGCTTGTAGCCATCTTTCGTTGGCTTCGCGGAGTGTATGCTCCTTCAGCATTAGCTTGCACGTGGCAAACGGCATACCTATGCGCTCTTTATCTTGAAGAATCTGCTTGGTCGTGCCCTGCCTGGCAAGTTCGTCTGCCCTACAGTTTCCCTCAATGTCCCTGTGTCCCGGGACCCATGTGAGGTTCACGCGGTTCTGTTGGGCCATCTCTTGAAGAGATCGACGACAGCTGAGCGTCAGTTCAGAGTTGAACGAGTAAGAGCCAAGGGATTTGATGGCCGCTTGGCTGTCGCTGAAAATACAGATATCCTGTCCGATGGTGCGTTCACCTATCCAAGTCACGGCGTCCATGATTGCAGAAACTTCAGCCTGGAAGACGCTGCAGTGATCAGGTAGTCTAAAGGAGAGTTCTAGGTCCAAATCCCTTGAGTAAACCCCTCCTCCGACTCTGCCGTCTAACTTCGAGCCGTCGGTGTATATAAAAGTGCCGCCATTAGTAGCGGGACACCGATCTATGTTCTCCCAGTCTTCCCTGCTGGGAATGTTTATTCTAAAACAACAATCTCCGACTGTTGTGGTCGCACACCGATCTGTGCTCAGAGGGAGAAAGCTGTAAGATCTTAGAATACAGGAGTGTCCAATAGTGCTTGCGCCCCAGACGGACGTTTCCCTTAGACGCACAGCCGATGCTGCTGCTGCCCGGTACCCTTCCAGATCGAGTGGCAAAAAGCCAAGAATGGCCTGGAGAGCTTCATTGGGCGTTGTTCTTAACGCCCCGCTTATACAGATCATGCTCGATCTGTGGACTTTCCTAACATATTTAGGTTTGTTGCCTTTCCTAGCGCAGGCCACCATACCACGACTCCATACAGCATAATTGGCTGGATTATCGCAGTGTAGATCCATCTGCAAATTTTGGGGCTGAGCCCCAGTTAAGCTTTCTATCTAGAACTGTGCCTAGGAATTTGGCTTTGTCAGCTAAGTTCAGGCGCACGCCATCTAGTTCTGGTAGGTTCAGCGGTGGTATCTTGTACCGCCTGGTATAAAGGACAAGCTCCACCTTTCCCGGGTTGATGCTAAGTCCGCAGCGAGAGGACCATGAAGAAACTTCTCGCAGTGCTACTTGCATCAAGTCACACAGGGTTTGTGGGAATTTGCCCCTATATGCAATAGCTAAATCGTCTGCATATGCATCAGCCAGCCTATTAATCTAAGGAGGGTGGATCTAAGAACCTTCACTGGGTATTTTATGGGACATTGCGGTCTGCGTTATCACCTGAGTAAGCTGAATCTGTCAGATACAACAATTTGTCGGTTCTACAAATTGGACGATGAAACGCCGGTTCACATACTCTGCGAATGCATTGCGTTAGCCAGAAAGAGAGTCTGCTACCTAGGTGGGGTCACTCTCAATCCGTTCATAATATGGAATAAAAAACCTGAGGAGGTGCTCAAATTTATAAAGAGCCTCCGCATACAGCAATAAGCTGATAGGTCACACAATAGATCGTACTAATGGTCGCGGTGTAATAAGGCCTTATAATAATAATAATAATAATAATAATAATAATAATATATAAATTTTAAGTTGAGCGTCGAGCAAGTTCATTCAATTTCATTCATTACTTTGTTACGTGCTGGCCTTTGGGCGTTGCATACTCCGGGAAAGCCGTGCAGGGATGCTTGTATAAGCACGAGCTAGCTCGCCGGACTGTGGGGTGGATTGTTGGCCTCCCGAGGCATGTCACCCGCACCATACAAAAAAAATCGCATACCTGACCATGCATCACTTGCACTTCAGGTCTGTCCGCGCTTTACTAACCCCCCCTTCCGGCCATAGATGGTAATTTGACCTGGCCACTCTAAATCCTCTCCCGGCCATAGATGGTAATTTGGTCGGGCCACTCTCAACACTCCCTTCCGTGGCCGGCAGTGGCCAACTATTTGTTTCTTTTTTGTCATTGAAAATTGTTTTTATTTTTTATATTTCTAATCTTGACTTTTTAAAATTTTTTTAAACAATATTTTTATGTTTCCAAGTGGTTAGCGGTCGCCTTAAATTTTACTGAAGGCAACAACTGATTTCTATTCACATGTACAAATGTATTAACTTTTAAAAGGGCAGATTTGCAACCCGAGCCCCAAACAAGTCTAGACCAAATTGAATAGAAAAATCAATATATTTTTTTTCTTTAAATCAAATAAAAAATACATATAAAGTGCCTTAAATATTGCTAAGTTATGGTTAAAGATAAAAGCTAGAAAGTCCTCAAACTTTTTTTGACCTACCCAGAATTTGTAATTTACCAACACTAAAAAGATGAAAAAAAGCCATCTATTATATTGATAGGCTAACAAATTTTACATATAAATATTTGCCAAGCTTAAACCCAAACTAAATATACATAAATATTTATGAAAATCTGCCAACTGTGCAAACGTTTTTTCGATGTGCGAGCTTTTTTTGCGCAATAATTTTTTTTCGGTTAACAATCAAAAAAAAAAAGACCCCTATTAAGTTATGGGTATTCGAAATTTTTCAAAGGCCTTTGGATTTTATTTATTTACTCGCGATCGGTTTAACCGATTTTGCTCATATTTGGTACAGTTAAAGAGGATGAATACGTCTCCTCAGTAAAATTTTTTTTTACAATAAATAATTTAAAAAAAAAAGTTATTAGCAATTGTTTTAAACAACTAAAAAAAAAAAAACTTCTCAATCGCTTTCAATTGTGTTACTAGTCTTATTTTATTGTGTAATTCATAACAAAAAATAATCTAAAAAAAAGTGTTAGTTTACCATACAACGAAAGTTAGAGGCATTTTTCTGCACGCGCATCGTATTTTTCGTATGTAATGGTCATACGTCGTCGCTACCATGCCCTATGCTGGCCTTACAAGCGCATCAAAATCCATATTTTTCATACGGATAGCTTTAGGTAGGTGTCATGTTGAGTGCGAAAACCCCAAAATGTATGTATGTATGTATTTGTGGTTTGTATTCAGGCCAATATGATTATGGTTGGATAGTAGGTAGGTACTTATTTCGAAGGATGCTCATTTAGGACAGAGTTCTATTGATGGGAATGCAGGAATGTCACGGATTGACGTTAATTACAGAGTATAGCTATGGGGATCTCAGTTTTTTAATAATACCTGACAATACCTACTTACAAAAAATTAATAAGCGCTATTTGTTTTGTTTTAATTTAATATTGATGGGAATGCAGGAATGTCACGGATTGACGTTAATTACAGAGTATAGCTATGGGGATCTCAGTTTTTTAATAATACCTGACAAAACCTACTTACAAAAAATTAATAAGCGCTATTTGTTTTGTTTTAATTTAATATCTATATATTTCTTATGTTTTATATTTCGTACATATTTTTCATAAAAACTTAAACTAATTTTTATTAAGCCTCTTTTTAAAAACACTTTCTTTTACAAATTTGGCTGAACTTGAATATAGTTTACATGCTAATGATCCACTTAGTGGAAAAAAACAATGGTATGATCGGGTGTTTTTCACCGTTTTCGCCAGTCGGTATCTTGATTCTAGGATATTGCTATGCGCATTATGCTCTTCTGTTGTGGAGTAGCTAAACTCAATTTTTTTAAAAAACGTTATTGCCCATTCGTATAAGAGTTTTGGTGTTGTTATATGCCTGGTTTGTAAAGCCGACCTGTAGGAATGTCTTTTAACGGTGCCGCCAATTCCATCACATGCACCTTTACCATGGGAGGTAGCGAAAAAATTCCATTCAGCCTCGACACCGAAATCTTCTTTATGTTTGGTTAAATTAATCAAATTATACTTATTCTTATATTGCGAGGCAGCGCCATCAGAGAAATAATATATTTTTTTAATATTTTGTGGTCCAAATTTTGTTTTTAATTGAGTGATCAATTTTGTGTTGAAATAATGCACTGCATTTGCATCGTGAAGTAGGTGATCAGAAATAACTACGAAGTTAATGTTTTTGAGCATATTATTTTCCCGGAAGTATATAACGAATGGATGTATTGTAGCCTGCACATTCGCCCAATGTTGGGATTGTATGGCATCCTGTACTTGGCAAGTATAATTTTCAGAAAAATCCAATGCAATTAAAAACTCTCCCTTCTTTAGTGAATTTTTCGTGTGAGCGAAATAATCATTTTGGACCTTGGTTAAAAAATCATGTTTCACAACTGCAGGCAGATCATCTATGAGGACCTTAAGAAACTCTTCTGTGGGCAAAGATCGAAGCATTAATTCACACCTACCAAAAATAAAATGTTTAATAGTAATTTAGATAAATAAACTAATAAAAACAAATTTAGTGATAAAAAACGAACTTATCGGTACTTGACCATTCTTTGAACTCTATCAATGATACATTATTGGCTTCTAATATGCGCTTGAGTTTGTTGAAAATCACAATGTGTCCGGGACAGGAGCCACAATTTGAAAAATGGCAATCTAGTTCAGCAGTCTCGCAGAGCATCTCTTTAAAAGAATCACGATATTTTGTATCAAATCTGAAACCTTTCTCTTGTAGTTCTTGTTTGATGCCAACGAATTTTAACCTCATATTTTCTTGTATTTTACACACGCACACATTATGTGTTCCGGACGGTCCTGCTAAGATGCATTCACGAGGTCGACGTCGTACAAATGATGACAATGACACTTGAAATTCTGGATACTTTTCTTGGTAATTCTTGTGCAAGTCGCTGAGATTAAGCAGAAGTAATCTTTTCTGTACCTGGATTCGCTCACCATTTCTTACAATAGATATGTAGTCCTTTCTCCCTGGCATTATTCGGCAATTATCCTCCGAATAGTAGAATTCCTCAATTTTTTCTAATATATTTGTTGGCAACTTCCGGCCAACTTTTGGAATAGGTTGAGATCCGTATCCGCAGCTGAAACGTAATTTTCTAGCATTCAATGCCATCCTTCGGGTGACACCAAGATCGTTCATCATCTTCTGAATACTCCATTCTAAAGGAACCGTAGTCAAAAGTCCAATTTTTTCGTTACGGGAACTTTTTTCGTCTAAAGATTTTTTAAGATCCTTTGTCCAACTTGCCTCTGCAGAGTTAACCAAATCTGTAGAAGGCCGCTTTTTAGTTGAAGAACTTTGTGGATTTTGGAAATTTGGGTCATTCCCTTCAAGGCTCTCATCGTCGCTGTCACTTTCGGAATATTCTCTTGTTGCGACTACTTTTTCCGGTTTGTTTTCTCCTGCCCTTATACGTTGCAAGGATTCTTGAAAATTGTCCATAAGCATTCGATAGATATGGACTCGACATGATCTGCACATGAACTGTCCAACAAAATCAGCAAACTTAGTATTCCAATTTACACTCACTGGTGCAATATTCTTCGATACACATTTGTGGTTTTTTTTATTAAGAGGATTACAACAGGTATTAGCTCTCGGCATATTGTACTTCGTCTGGTGCTCTACTTATTTGTTCTAAAAAATTTTAGTATAACAACGCGTTTAAATATTCTTTATCCAAGGTCACACTAAGCTAACTTGTTAAAAGTAAGTAATGCTCTATTAACAAAAAAACGGAAATGCGGATGCAGCTCTATGCATCCCAATAGTATAATATAATAAATAGAACGCTGTCCTAAATGGGCATCCTTCAAAATAAGTACCTGCCAGAGAACATAAGTACCTACCTACTATCCAACCACAATCATATTGGCCTGAATGCAAACCACAAATACATACATACATACATACATTTTGGGGTTTTCGCACTCAACATGACACCTACCTAAAGCTATCCGTATGAAAAACATGGATTTTGATGCGCTTGTAAGGCCAGCATAGGGCATGGTAGCGACGACGTATGACCATTACATACGAAAAATACGATGCGCGTGCAGAAAAATGCCTCTAACTTTCGTTGTATGGTAAACTAACACTTTTTTTTTAGATTATTTTTTGTTATGAATTACACAATAAAATAAGACTAGTAACACAATTGAAAGCGATTGAGAAGTTTTTTTTTTTTTAGTTGTTTAAAACTATTGCTAATAACTTTTTTTTTTTAAATTATTTATTGTAAAAATAAATTTTACTGAGGAGACGTATTCATCCTCTTTAACTGTACCAAATATGAGCAAAATCGGTTAAACCGATCGCGAGTAAATGAATAAAATCCAAAGGTCTTTGAAAAATTTCGAATACCCATAACTTCGAAAATAATTCGAATTTCGAAAAATAAAAAAAATAGGGGTCTTTTTTTTTTGATTGTTAACCGAAAAAAAATTATTGCGCAAAAAAAGCTCGCACATCGAAAAAACGTTTGCACAGTTGGCAGATTTTGACCCATATGGATTTGTTGGCATACCACTAAGGCAGTGCACAATTATCTAATATATAACCAATATGGCTTCATTTATCTGTAATAAGCAAATGAAAATTTCTCATGCCACTTGAATTGGTTATCTGACAATCAATTTGTAAATAAAGCGATAGCCCAGTGGGAAGCGTCAGGGGGTAGTGGTCGAGCGGTTGATGGTTTGAGTACAGTTACAGCTATCGGCCAAAATTTTTTTTCGTTTTTGTCATTGAAAATTGCTTTTATTTTTTATATATTTTTATATTTCTAATCTTGACTTTTTAAAATTTTTATAAACAATATTTTTATGTTTGTGATCTCTATTTTCGAGAAAAAAAAATTTGGTGCCAATATTTTTAGTTGACGGAAAGCCATGTGAAATAATAATTTTATATCATAAATATACATACATACCACCCATAATAGAAATGCTATAACCGCTTATACAATTTCTTTTTTTTTTTGGTAAATTTGTCAAAAAATTACAATTAATATAAGTCTGACTGCTCTAATTTTTGAAGATGTAAGCTGCAATTTGCGAATTTTTTTCAAACATAGTGGTCTGTTTATTCAATTTCGGTAGATTATTTCGATAAACTTCACGATTTCTATCGATTGAGTTAGAGTTGCTGATAGATTCCTTATATAAAGTATAAAAATCGATAACATATTGTATAGATACTTAAATTTTGAACTAAACCAAGTGATAAGCGGAAATCTTAAATTTTACTGAAGGCAAGAAATAATTTCTTTTCATATGTATATGTATATGTATTAACTTTTAAAAGGGCAGATTTGCAACCCGAGCCCCAAACAAGTCTAGACCAAATTGAATAGAATTTTTTTAAAAATCAATATATATTTTTTTCTTTAAATTAAAAGATAAATCCATATAAAGTGTCTTTTAAATATTGCTAAGTTATGGTTAAAGAAAAAAGCAGAAAACCCTCAAACTTTTTTTGACCTAACCAGAATTTGTAATTTACCCCCACTAAAAAGTTTTAAAAACACGCCATGTATAATACATTTTTTTAAAATACAACCCATACTTCTGTAAATTGAATGTGTAACTATTTTGGTTCTCTCGCTCATTAATACTCTTTAATATTACACGAACTCATATTTCCAAATTTCCACCCCTTCAAAATAAACGTCAAGCCAATTTCATACTCATATCTATTTATATACACATATCCATATATGCGTAAACACTCCATTCTCTCGCTCATTGAGTTCAAACAGTAGGTTCGGCATTGAACTCATATGTATATTGAAAGGTAGGTTCAAGTGGCTGCAGCAGAGGCACACTTAGGTCAGTTTTGAAAGGCCCGTTGTGATACCACCAACACAAGGAAAGTCAGTCCCGGGACCCAGCCATATGGAAAATCCCTGAACCACTTAGATGACTTTATGAAGCCCATCAAGTCCTTTATGTCCAGTTCCGCCATCTGGCTTAGGCTATCTAGGAACGGAACTCCCAAAAAGCGCGTTCTCGCGCCGCTTAAAGCCGGACAGTTGCAGATGAGGTGCTCCACTGTTTCCCCCTCCTCATCGTATTTGCAACTCCTGCAGCATCGTCGGTAGGGCACACTTAGCATGCATGCCTACCAATGAGGCAGTGACCGGTTAATACCCCTATCAATATGCAGATTTCCCTCCTAGTTAGGGCATAAATGCGTCTAGACCTTTTAAGATCCCATCTTGGCCAGGTTTGTTTCGATATCCGACACCCTGGGGATTGCAGCCATCTTTCGTTGGCTTCACGGAGTGTGTGCTCCTTCAGCATTAGTTTGCATGTGGCAAACGGCATACCTAAGCGCTCTTTATCCTGAAGAACCTGCTTGGTCGTGCCCTGCCTGGCAAGCTCGTCTGCCTTACAGTTTCCTTCAATGTCCCTATGTCCCGGGACCCATATGAGGTTTACGCGGTTCTGTTGGGCCATCTCCTGAAGAGATCGACGACAGCTGAGCGTCAGTTCAGAGTTGAACGTGTATGAGCCAAGGGACTTGGTTGCCGCTTGGCTATCGCTGAAAATAGTGATATCTTCTCCGATAACACGTTTGCTTAACCAGGCCGCGGCGTCCAGGATTGCCGAGACTTACGCCTGGAAGACGCTACAATGATCAGGTAGTCTGAAGGAGAGCTCAAGGTCCAAATCCCTTGAATAAACCCCTCCTCCAACTCTCCCGTCCAACTTCGAGCCGTCGGTGTATATGGAAGTGCCACCATTTGTTACGGGACACCAATCCGTCCTCTCCCAGTCTTCTCTGCTGGGAATGTTTATTTTGAAACAGCTATCCCCGACTGTAGTGGTCGCACAACTTTCTGTGCTTAGAGGGAGAAAGCTGTAAGATTCCAGAATACTGGAGTGTCCAATAGTACCCGCACCCCAACTGGAGGTTTCTCTTAGGCGCAGAGCCGATGCCGCCGCTGACTGAAACCCTTCCAGATCAAGTGGCAAAATGCCCAGAATGGCCTGGAGGGCTTCGTTGGGCGTTGTCCTTAGCGCACCGCTTATACAGATCATATTGGATCTATGGACTTTCCGCAACAGATTCAGGTATGTTGCCTTGCTCAGCGCCGGCCACTATACGACGACTCCATACAGCATGATTGGGCGAATGATGGCCGTGTAGATCCAACTGCATACTCTAGGGCTGAGCCCCCATTTTTTGCCAATGGCTCTTTTGCATGTGTAAAGAGCGATGCAAGCTTTCTTCTGGCGCTGAAGAACATTCTCCTTCCAATTCAATTTCCTGTCCAGAACTACGCCTAGAAACTTGGCCTTATCCGACAAGCCCAGGCGCGTGCCATCTAGTTCTGGTAGGCTTAGTGGCGGTATTTTGTACCGGTTGGTGGTCTATCTACGCCCAGATTAGTTAGAGCGGAGTTGATCGCCTCCGGGCTTATATTGTTGAAAGCCCCTCAATGTCTAAGAAGGCCACGAGACAGTAGTCCTTTTCACACAGCGATTTCTCAATGGCAGATACTAGGCTGTGCAGAGCAGTTGCTGTTGATTTAATCTTGGTGTATGCATGCTGATAGCTAGAGATAAGGTTGCTATAAATAGTCGTTGCGTGGTAGTCGCTTAGTATCCTCTCAAAGATTTTGAGTACAAAGGACGAGAGACTGATCGGTCTGTAATATTTTGGCTCGTAGTGGGATGCCTTCTCAGCCTTAGGGATAAACACTACACAGAGCCAAAAATGCCTAATAAAATTAATAAGATTGTCTTTATGAACGGTTTTCAGGCTCAGGGGTAGTCAAGACGGCGGAAACGAAAAAAAAAACCATACGCAAATCTATTTGGTTTAATGAGGAAATTCTTATTGATATTATCAAGTGCACTTTCTTCTTTTTTCTTTGCGATTTCTTTTTATATGTGTTATTAATAAGAAAATCTTCTCGAAATTTCTGTCAAAATATGGAAAAAAAGCTGAAAGAGGAAAACCTCTTATTTTAATAAGATGATCTTAGGATTCCTAACAATAAGATTTGACTTATTAATGTTTTCAAAGGAAAATCTTGCAGAAAACGGACCTGATTTCTTAGGGTTCTTAACAAGAAGATGATCTTAGGGTTCCTAAGAAGAAGATATGACTTATTAACAGATTTCCGCATAATTGTATGTGTTAATAAGACGATCGTAGAGTTCCTAACAAGAAGATCTGACTTATTAACTGATTTCCGCATAATTGTATGTGTTAATAAGACGATCTTAGGGTTCCTAACAAGAAGATCTGACTTATTAACTGATTTCCGCATAATTGTATGTGTTAATAAGACGATCTTAGGGTTCCTAACAAGAAGATCTGACTTATTAACTGATTTCCGCATAATTGTATGTGTTAATAAGACGATCTTAGGGTTCCTAACAAGAAGATCTGACTTATTAACTGATTTCCGCATAATTGTATGTGTTAATAAGACGATCTTAGGGTTCCTAACAAGAAGATTTGACTTATTAACAGATTTCCGCATAATTGTATGTGTTAATAAGACGATCTTAGGGTTCCTAACAAGAAGATTTGACTTATTAATGTTTTCAAAGGGAAAACATATTTCCGCATAATTGTATGTGTTAATAAGACGATCTTAGGGTTCCTAACAAGAAGATTTGACTTATTAATATTTTCAAAGGGAAATCTTGCATCATCATCAGCAGACATCATGTGGAAGAATTATACGCTGAGAAGCAGAAGTACCCGATGGCTCGATGGTAAGCACCTGTGTTCAGCATTCAATATGTGGTTAGTTCGATTCGCGGTGGAGGCAATATGGCAAGTGTGGAAGGCAATGTAAGGAAGAGTGCGGTGAGATGGCTTGAAGGAAATATAAAAAGGCAACATAACAAGGTAAAGGCAATACAAGAGAAATCTAAAACTGAATCGTAACTGATAATCTGAAGTTCTCGAAGACAATATAAGAACTCTGAAATATAATTTTTATTTTTTTATTTGAGATATTAAAAAGAAGATCTTCTCAATAATATGTGATTTCATTTTGAAAACATTAATAAGTCGAATCTTCTTGTTAGGAACCCTAAGAAATCAGTTCGTTTTCTGCAAGATTTCCCTTTGAAAAGATTAATAAGTCAAATCTTATTAACACATACAATTATGCGGAAATCTGTTAATAAGTCAAATCTTCTTGTTAGGAACCCTAAGATCGTCTTATTAACACATACAATTATGCGGAAATCTGTTAATAAGTCAAATCTTCTTGTTAGGAACCCTAGGATCATCTTATTAATACTAAGAAACAGCTATGACGCGCATTCATGCATATGTGTGTAACTTTGTATTGAAGCGTAATAAAGACGCCATTCAAACAGAAATCAGTACGTTTTTTGCAAGATTTCTCTTTGTAAAGAGTAATAAGATTTTCTCTTCAAAAATAAAAAGAACTTCTTCTTGAAGAAAATCTATAGAGATATCATATGACTTTTGTTCTGTTTTATTAGGCAGTGTTGGCTCTGTGTACCGTGGCGCTTCTCCCGGAGCCCGGAATGTGGTTGAGAGCCAGGCAGGCTGTGAAGAGAAATACCAGCCATTTAGCAGATGTCTCCAACGTGTTTATAAGTTGCGCGGGGATAATCCCGTCCGGCCCGGCAGCCTTATACTGTTCAAAGCTAAGGTGGGCAGCCCTTTCCTCAGTGATGGGTATATTTACTGCCAGCTTTGTTGCAGATGCTAGTGGTGCGTCATGCAGATTCCCCGGAAAATGTGTATTCAAGAGCAGCTCAAGGGTTTCCTCTTCCGTGCTGGTCCAGGATCCGTCAAGTTTTCGCAAATAGCTGTTTGACTTTTCGAGAGGACTCGCCTAAGTCTCGCTGTGTCGTCGACCTTTTCGACGCCAGTGCAGAAATCTCCACGAGGTCCTCTTCGCCTGTCTCAGAGCTTTTTTTGTAGGCCCTTAGTTTAGCTTTATATTCGTGCCAGTGAGGCTCAGAGCCGAGGGTCTTGGCCTTGTTAAATTGTTTCCGGCATGATTTGCGGAGCGAGTCCAAATCGTAGGACCACCAATGTGGCCTGTGTTTACCGCGTGGTTTTGGCACTGGACAAGCCTGTCCTAGAGCATTTGATAGCGCCGATGTAAATGTAGTAACAAGATCCTCAAGCTCCTCTACTGATGAGGGGCTTGTGAGGGCAGTACTGGCAGGTCTCTGTCTAATATTTCTTTGTGTAACTGCCAATTAGTTTTACGTGGATTGCGCTTCATGATAGGTTGTTCTACAATAAAGCCTAGAACCATTTCTATGTAACGGTGGTCGGAGAATGAATGTTCTTCCAGAACCCGCCATTTTCTGACCCACTCATAAGCGCCTTCACTACAGATAGTGAGGTCTATGACCTCCCTGCGGGTCTTAGTGATAAAAGTAGGCTCATTACCCACGTTGCAAATTACCAGGTTAGTTGTTAAGAGGTAATCAAACAGAGACTCGCCCCTTGCATTGATATCGAAGCTCCCCCATTGGACATGGTGAGCATTAGCGTGCAGAAATTTGACACCAGGTCTTTCACCTCCGTTTGTGGTGGGGGTTCTTCGGCGTCGTAGGGCATATAGACCGACGCCACCGTCAGGCGGGTGCTGTCGACCGTTAGACTGATAGCGGTAATATCACCATTGGTGTAGTTAGGTAGGAGAAAGGAGTTCAACTCAGACTTGACCAAAATACACGTTCTGAGTTTGCTCTCCTCGCTGGCTCGAATGAGCTTGAAGCCCTTAGCCCCCAATCCGCAGATTCTCGAGCTATTGACCCAGGGTTCTTGGATGAGGACCACATCCACGTCGCCTTTAGAAAGACGACTACTTAAAGCAGCCGAAGCCACTTTAGATTTGTGCAGATCAATCTGAAGCACCACCAACATGAGAGCGCACAGACTTCCCTGCCGTCCCCATATCGTCGAGGTTTGCTCCACCCCGGAGGTTGCCTATCAACGACGAGTTGTACTGATTAACTGCCCGATGTGGCGTTGCAGGAGTCCTGCTGCCTGTAGCGTTAGATGTTAATCGCTCAGCGTTGGCTGCTACCACCGTGACGTCGAGGACTTCCAAGTCCTGTGGGCTGTCCTCCATCTCCGAGTTGTTCACAGCACTATCGCCAAGGGACGTGGCGGATAACATGCTATCCGCATCGGAATCCTCCGCTTCCTCTTCTGGTAATTCGTTTTCCGGTTCCCCCTTAGCAGCCGAGATGGCAGCGCGCTGAGCATCACCACGATATACGTGGATAACGATCTGGCCTACGCTGTAGTGTGCTAGGCCATTGCACCTTTTGAGGGGCTCGATTGACTCTTTATTCATGGTGAACACCACCTGTCTGTCGGGCCCTACCGCATCCCCGACCAGATTGACACTCCAGTCATGCGTTGGGAGGGACGGATTCATTAGCCGCAGCATCCCGAGAATTCTCTCGGGTTCGTCAGGGATGGCCGGAATCCACGCCCTTGCCCTTGGTCGAGCTGGAATGTCCTTCCAGTCGACGACCTCTATCTTTGCGCCCTTGTAGACTTCACCCAGTTTAGCAGCTGCTGCCTTGTACAGTGCTACGGTTTTTGCATCCTCGCATGCGAGTAATTTAATCTGACCCTGGTGCCAAACCGCATCCGTTACTCGCGCCGAACTACCCAGAAATTCCGGAGCAACGTTGAGAAGAATGTTGCCGAGTTCATTTCGCACGTAACACCACCGGTCCTTGGGAATGGCCAGACGGTCATTGCCTCGGTCAAGGACGCCTATAAGGATCCTGTCCTTGGTTACCTCAGCAAAGCTTAGTTTGCCCGCTCCAGGGGTATTCTGATGCCGCTTGGGAGGGGGAATTAACTCCAGGTCCGATCTCTGGCGCTTGAAAGGGTTAACTTTTAACATCTTTGGCATGTAAGAATTTTGGAAATCCGGTATCACAGCTTTCGCTAGCTCTACCGATTTACTGGAATTCGGCGACAGTGATTCCTGCGGTACCCCTTCATACCTCTTCAGGATCTTTGCAGCCAATCTTTTCTCGTGGTATGTGAAGCGGCGGAGAGATGTCTCCCGGGAGTGCGGACCCGTAGTTGCCATCGCGGTCGCTCTCCTTGCCGACATCTCAGTGGCAGCTTCCTTCCCCTTCGAAACTCCGAGGCCAGGTCGTGAGACCGCTGCCACAGGCGTAAAGATACTGGTTTTCATATCAACGGTTGATGGGAGTTATTGAAATGTTACATTCCAAATAGATGGCGTCGGCGCGAATAGCCAATTTGTTTCCGCATGAGAGTTGCCCCAATTTGTGTTGTTATGTACCAAAGAATTAAAAAAATAGTTTAAAAATAAAATTTTTAGGGAAGAAGCAATCAATGTTTTAACTTTCTGTATTGAAATTCATCAAGAAAAAAAATGAGATTGAAATAGATACACCCATTGCCGTCAATTTTATATAATATGAAATGTTGCTTTTTAAAAAAAAATAAAAATCAAACATCTCTTTCGTAGAATTATATAATAAAAATGAGATAACTATGGTCGCCATATCTTCCAAAGTTTTAATAAAAAAAAAAAAAAAAAAAAAAAATATAAATGTTATATTGTTGTGCCATAAAATCCCGAAAAACTTAAATTTTCAATTACATATATTTATAATAAAATATAAAATGTAATTTAACAATACAATTTTTTGGGAAAACGTAATCAAAATTATATTTTTTCCATAAAATTCTAATATGTATGTTAGAGTGGTTCACAATTATGGACTTTTTGGAAATTCCAAAACGCTACCCCCAATTATTGTTCCTTATGACAAAAAAAGAGGCTGCTATTTTTTTTTTTTTTTTAAAGGTGCTTTAGTGGTCGCGCTACTCGTTTTTATAAAAAAAATGAGATGCTTGCAAATTTAACTTAATTTTAACATGTTTAAGTGCAGTAAAAATTTGCGTTTTTATGTGTTGTTATTCTGTTTTCATTGACGAATATTCCTGCAATTCAAAAGCCTTCTTGGATGAGTAGAAGGGGTTTAACTCCTGAAAGTATGTTTCGAAATTGAAAACGGTGCAACTAAAACGCCTACACTGATCTCATCGCGCATTGGTTTTTTGGATATATTTCGCATCTAGATGATTTATGACATCGCTGATTATGAATCCGATGTCAGTTTTTTTAAATTCAAAATGGCGGGTCCAATATGGCGGTGATTTTTTTGAAAACTAATTGGATTTTATTGAAACTTGGTACTCGGGGGTTTATGCGTTGTCTGATTACGAATCCGATATCGGTTTTTTTAAATTCAAAATGGTGGATCCAATATGGCGGTGCATTTTTGAAAACTAATTCGACTGTGTGAAACTCGTCACTGATGGATTTATGACATCGATTTATATGAACTAGTATCGCTTGTGATCGAAAATTCGACCAATAAAAACCTTAGAGGGTCGTGGGGTCGCTAGCCCCGTACCCCCATCCTTAAATTTCGGAGACGCCCATGAAAATATACCGCCTATACCTCAGTTTTTTCAATTTTCTTTCCATCGGTCAAACGTTTCGCTCACAGGAGGTTCCTAAAGGTTTTCATGTGGCGTATTTATTGACATCGGCATAGGAAATGCAAATTTGCAGAACTGGCATCTTATATATTATATAATAATATATATAAAAGAAATATGCACCGATGGAAAGGAAATTGAAAAAAACTGACGGTATATTTTCAGGGGCGTCCCCGAAATTTAAGGATGGGGGTACGGGGCTAGCGACCCCTCGACTCTCTAAAGTTTTTATTGGTCGAATTTTCGATCACAAGTGATACTAGTTCATATAAATCGATGTCATAAATCCATAAGTGACGAGTTTCACACAGTCGAATTAGTTTTCAAAAATGCACCGCCATATTGGATCCACCATTTTGAATTTAAAAAAACCGATATCGGATTCGTAATCAGACAACGCATAAACCCCCGAGTACCAAGTTTCAATAAAATCCAATTAGTTTTCAAAAAAATCACCGCCATATTGGACCCGCCATTTTGAATTTAAAAAAACTGACATCGGATTCATAATCAGCGATGTCATAAATCATCTAGATGCGAAATATATCCAAAAAACCAATGCGCGATGAGATCAGTGTAGGCGTTTTAGTTGCACCGTTTTCAATTTCGAAACATACTTTCAGGAGTTAAACCCCTTCTACTCATCCAAGAAGGCTTTTGAATTGCAGGAATATTCGTCAATGAAAACAGAATAACAACACACAAAAACGCAAATTTTTACTGCACTTAAACATGTTAAAATTAAATTAAATTTGCAAGCATCTCATTTTTTTTATAAAAACGAGTAGCGCGACCTCTAAAGCACCTTAAAAAAAAAAACAAAAAAATAGCAGCCTCTTTTTTTGTCACAAGGAACCATATTTCGGGGTAGCGTTTTAGATTTTCCAAAAAAAAAAATGTTTGAACCACTCTAATGTATGTATATATCTATATAGAGATTCAAAAGCTTTATAAAGCTTCACTTAATTGTAGAATTCCATATTAAAAAAATTTATTCAAGGAATTGATTATGGACAGGACCCCAAGAGCATGATAAGTTGCAGGCTGAATTGGATATCTTGAAACCGCTAGAACTGCTCGGAAAAATTCCGATGTAATAGATTTGTTTAAAATCAAATTCTACAAAGTTTTATGTTTTCATAACACTATTATTAAAATGTGAAATAGGGCAACCATGATCAAACTTTTAATTTGAAAAAATATGTCGCAACCAAAGTTGGCTGTCCTACCACCAAACAAAAAAAAAATTTCAAAAAAATAAAATAATAATTCAATATGGCTGCTGTTGTTTGAGTACCAAGCTTATTTTGAGAAATTTGTATATGTGTGTAAACTACCAACAATGGAAATATTTTGATTCTCTCTCTCTTTGAGAGTTAGAGTAATAGCGTCAAACTCATATTTCGAAGTTGGCTGAACTTCAAAGGAAACCACTCTTTATCTTCATTCTCTGCCTCATTAAACACGTCGTATTATGAGAGAGAAATTATTTTCATTCCCTCGCTCATTGAGTACTTTGAGTCCATTATCTATTATATTAATAGGCTAACAAATTTTACATATAAATATTTGCCAAGCGTAAACCCATACTAAATAAGCATACAAGTTTATGAAATGCATATGGATTTGTTGGCTTACCTCTAAGAAAATTTCTCATGCCACTTGAATTGGTTATCTGACAATCAATTTGTCAATAAAGCAATAGCCCAGTGGGAAGCGTCAGGGGGTAGTGGTCGAGCGGTTGATGGTTCGAGTACAGTTACAGCTATCGGCCAAAATTTTTTTCTTTTTTGTCATTGAAAATTGTTTTTATTTTTTATATATTTTTATATTTCTGATCTTGACTTTTTAAAATTTTTAGAAACAATATTTTTATGTTTGTGATCTCTATTTTCGAGAAAAAAAAATTTGGTGCGAATATTTTTAGTTGACGGAAAGCCATGTGAAATAATAATTTTAGATCATAAATATACATACATACCACCCATTATAGAAATGCTATAACCGCTTATACAATTTCTTTTTTTTTTTTGGTAAATTTTTCAAAAAATTACCATTAATATAAGTCTGACTGCTCTAATTTTTGAAGATGTAAGCTGCAATTTGCCAATTTTTTTCAAACATAGTGGTCTGTTTATTCTATTTCGGTAGATTATTTCGATAAACTTCACGATTTCTATCGACTGAGTTAGAGTTGCTGATAGATTCCTTATTTAAAGTCTAAAAATCGATAACATAATTATTGGATACTTAAATTTTGAACTAAACCAAGTGATAAGCGGAAATCTTAAATTTTACTGAAGGCAAGAAATAATTTCTTTTCATATGTATATATGTATTAACTTTTAAAAGGGCAGATTTGCAACCCGAGCCCCAAACAAGTCTAGACCAAATTGAATAGAATTTTTTTAAAAATCAATATATATTTTTTTCTTTAAATTAAAAGATAAATCCATATAAAGTGTCTTTTAAATATTGCTAAGTTATGGTTAAAGAAAAAAGCAGAAAACCCTCAAACTTTTTTTGACCTAACCAGAATTTGTAATTTACCCCCTCTAAAAAGTTTTAAAAACACGCCATGTATAATACATTTTTTTAAAATACAACCCATACTTCTGTAAATTGAATGTGTAACTATTTTGGTTCTCTCGCTCATTAATACTCTTTAATATTACACGAACTCATATTTCCAAATTTCCACCCCTTCAAAATAAACGTCAAGCCAATTTCATACTCATATCTATTTATATACACATATCCATATATGCGTAAACACTCCATTCTCTCGCTCATTGAGTTCAAACAGTAGGTTCGGCATTGAACTCATATGTATATTGAAAGGTAGGTTCAAGTGGCTGCAGCAGAGGCACACTTAGGCCAGTTTTGAAAGGCCCGTTGTGATACCACCAACACAAGGAAAGTCAGTCCCGGGACCCAGCCATATGGAAAATCCCTGAGTTGTTGGGATTTTCCATATAGCAGAATCCCGGGACTGACACTCGTAAACCGACACCTTACTCCTCCTCGAACCACTTAGATGACTTTATGAAGCCCATCAAGTCCTTTATGTCCAGTTCCGCGATCTGGCTTAGGCTATCTAGGAACGGAACTCCCAAAAAGCGCGTTCTCGCGCCGCTTAAAGCCGGACAGTTGCAGATGAGGTGCTCCACTGTTTCCTCCTCCTCATCATATTTGCAACTCCTGCAGCATCGTCGGTAGGGCACACTTAGCATGCATGCCTACCAATGAGGCAGTGACCGGTTAATACCCCTATCAATATGCAGATTTCCCTCCTAGTTAGGGCATAAATGCGTCTAGACCTTTTAAAGTCCCATTTTGGCCAGGTTTGTTTCGATATCCGACACCCTGGGGATTGCAGCCATCTTTCGTTGGCTTCACGGAGTGTGTGCTCCTTCAGCATTAGTTTGCATGTGGCAAACGGCATACCTAAGCGCTCTTTATCCTGAAGAACCTGCTTGGTCGTGCCCTGCCTGGCAAGCTCGGCTGCCTTACAGTTTCCTTCAATGTCCCTATGTCCCGGGACCCATATGAGGTTTACGCGGTTCTGTTGGGCCATCTCCTGAAGAGATCGACGACAGCTGAGCGTCAGTTCAGAGTTGAACGTGTATGTGCCAAGGGATTTGATTGCCGCTTGGCTATCGCTGAAAATAGTGATATCTTCTCCGATAACACGTTTGCTTAACCAGGCCGCGGCGTCCAGGATTGCCGAGACTTCCGCCTGGAAGACGCTACAATGATCAGGTAGTCTGAAGGAGAGCTCAAGGTCCAAATCCCTTGAATAAACCCCTTCTCCAACTCTCCCGTCCAACTTCGAGCCGTCGGTGTATATGGAAGTGCCACCATTTGTTACGGGACACCAATCCGTCCTCTCCCAGTCTTCTCTGCTGGGAATGTTTATTTTGAAACAGCTATCCCCGACTGTAGTGGTCGCACAACTTTCTGTGCTTAGAGGGAGAAAGCTGTAAGATTCCAGAATACTGGAGTGTCCAATAGTACCCGCACCCCAACTGGAGGTTTCTCTTAGGCGCAGAGCCGATGCCGCCGCTGACCGAAACCCTTCCAGATCAAGTGGCAAAATGCCCAGAATGGCCTGGAGGGCTTCGTTGGGCGTTGTCCTTAGCGCACCGCTTATACAGATCATATTGGATCTATGGACTTTCCGCAACAGATTCAGGTATGTTGCCTTGCTCAGCGCCGGCCACTATACGACGACTCCATACAGCATGATTGGGCGAATGATGGCCGTGTAGATCCAACTGCATACTCTAGGGCTGAGCCCCCATTTTTTGCCAATGGCTCTTTTGCATGTGTAAAGAGCGATGCAAGCTTTCTTCTGGCGCTGAAGAACATTCTCCTTCCAATTCAATTTCCTTGGCCTTATCCGACAAGCCCAGGCGCGTGCCATCTAGTTCTGGTAGGCTTAGTGGCGGTATTTTGTACCGGTTAGTGAAGAGGACAAGTTCCACTTTCCCCGGGTTGATACTAAGTCCGCAGCGAGAGGACCACCTCGAAACCTCTCGCAGTACTACTTGCATCAGGTCACACAGTGTTTGTGGGAACTTGCCTCTGAATGCAATAGCTAAATCGTCTGCGTATGCCACTATCTTCCCGCCCCCCCAGCTTGTGTCACGTAGCAACGAGTTGACTGTGAGGTTCCATAAAAGCGGGGAAAGAAGACCACCCTGGGGTCCCCTTGTGACATAGCGTGATAACTCAACCGTACCAAGTGAAGAAGCTATTTTCCTTCCTCTTAGAAGTTGGTCAATTAAACCAGTTAGAGGTCTATCTACGCCCAGATTAGTTAGAGCAGAGTTGATCGCCTCCGGGCTTATATTGTTGAAAGCCCCTCAATGTCTAAGAAGGCCACGAGACAGTAGTCCTTTTCACACAGCGATTTCTCAATGACAGATACTAAGCTGTGCAGAGCAGTTTCTGTTGATTTACTCTTGGTGTATGCATGCTGATAGCTAGAGATAAGGTTGCTATAAATAGTCGTTGCGTGGTAGTCGCTTAGTATCCTCTCAAAGGTTTTGAGTACAAAGGACGAGAGACTGATCGGTCTGTAATCTTTTGGCTCGTAGTGGGATGCCTTCTCAGCCTTAGGGATAAACACTACACAGAGCCAAAAATGCCTAATAAACTTAATAAGCTTGTCTTTATGAACGGTTTTCAGGCTCAGGGGTAGTCAAGACGGCGGAAACGAAAAAAAAAACCATACGCAAATCTATTTGGTTTAATGAGGAAATTCTTATTGATATTATCAAGTGCAATTTCTTCTTTTTTCTTTGCGATTTCTTTTTATATGTGTTATTAATAAGAAAATCTTCTCGAAATTTCTGTCAAAATATGGAAAAAAAGCTGAAAGAGGAAAACCTCTTATTTTAATAAGATGATCTTAGGATTCCTAACAATAAGATTTGACTTATTAATGTTTTCAAAGGAACCAGTCGAGCTGGATACAAATAGATAGTCGGGCACAAGTAGTTGTAACTGCATAAAGCACCGCGACTCGGTAGTCGGCGGCGTCGTCCTAACCCCCCCCCCACTATCCTTTAATTTTTTCTTTTGAGCGATTCATTGATCGCATACACCTAACCCCTGTCTCAAGACGTCTTGAGACCTGGGCGGGGTCTAAATAGGCTCATTGCCACGTTGAGTGGGGACCCAGGCGGAGTTCAAGACATCCTTGATGCTATAGGCAACGAGTCTGCCTAGTATTGTACTTTTTTTTTATTATTCATTTTTATATCACATTTAGGTCATAGTTTTGCTACTCGGAGTGTAAGCATGTAAGTAGGGGTGTGCCAGCAAGCAGTATACCGAATTTGGGGGATCATAGGGGCCTTACAGGGTCGGGTGAAGACACGCACGCTCGTGCTCACACTCCGGGAGCAATCGTAACGCCCCAAGGGCGGACAGACACGTTTAAACACACGCACATACATGTATTGTAACGCCACCTATTATTTGAATTTTTAGTTTAGTCACGATTTTTATGAAATTTTAGTTTACGAGTCTCGTGCACCGAGTGTAGACGACTAGGTGGGTATGAATATTGGGCACGGGCGTCCATGACTTGAGGTCATAGGTCGCCAACAGCCTCGAACCCTTAAGGTAAATTAAACCACACCCACATACACGTACACACTCAGGGTGCGGAACAATGGACCACTAAGTTGGATGATCGCGGGTATTTCATACGCGTACATGTAAGCGTACATATACATAAGCCTAGGGCATAAGTAAAACCCGTCGCGGGGTATATATTTTGTTCGTTTATTTAAAATTTCTCTTCTATAATTTTTTGTGAACATATCACAGGCGGATGTCCTGACAGTTGGGACTATAGGCCAGCGGCTTACGGCCAAGCGGGGTCGAGTAAGCACACACCCATACACACACACACACCGACTTCAAGACAGCATAGCACTAGCAATTGGGTGCATAAGCATAGTATAGTTTAGAGTACACCTACTTTTGTACACACTAGCATATACTTGGAACGTAAGTCAAAACCCACGAAGGGTATAAATTTACACATAGCTACATTTTTGCATATTTCATAAATGCTATACAATAAACACACCATGTATTTATAATTTGTTAATTGAAACTAGTATATCCCGTGGTCGAAATTCGACCAATTTAAAATAGTTGAAGTGAAGGAAGAGAATTACCCTCCTCTAAAGTGGCCTCTTGCTAGAGTCATGGAAACGATTCAAGGAAGTGACGGTGCAGTTCGTGTTGCCGTGCTCAAAACTACAAATGGTGTATACAAGCGATCTGTGGCGAAGCTATGCCTGTTACCCATCGACGACAACATTTTGAAAGCCTAAGCCTTTCAACGGGTGGATGATGTTTAATTACATACTATACTACTAATAATCATACTGTCTACTTCTAATTGCACTATATAGTATTAGCACTGGCTGCACTTGTTTAAGTCCGAACACTTGCACTCACAAAAAAAAAACCCGCTATATTTAAAATGCATATTTTCTGTATTTGCATTGCTTATCTTTGACAATTTGTAATTGCAAATACAAACGGCATTGTGCAGGGAAGGAGAATAGGCGACCGCTAAAACAGGTGATTTGCACAATTAGTTGGTTCGTACATATGTACATACGTACATACGTGAAGGGTTGACACCTTGCCGCGGTACGAGGGCTTAAGTCGATAGCCACAGGGCTGCGCTGCCCTTGTGATCATAGTGCCGCCGGTACTACATCACGAGAGAAGCCAAGCCTCTCTGGCGCGACGACTAAGATCTTCCCCCTCCCAATCCAGGGTGTTATGCGACCACGTGCCCATTGGACGTTTGCAGCCGGGAGGCAAATCGTGGCTGTAATCGAACGGAGCCTCTCTGATACCGGGCCGCCTCGGAGAGTAACTATGGCCTTACCGCGGCATGGGGCTCTGCCGCGGCGGACGACACATTCCCCATACTCTTCCTTTGACCCTAAACTGGCCTTGCCCGGCAAGGGGTCGTACGAACAAGATGAAAAAAAGTAATAAAAACCTTAAAAATAATGATACAACCATGTATACTGCCCAGCAGAGGAGGAAAATGCTGGAGCAAGCGAGAACGCAACGTCGGAGGACAAACTCCATTTCTTCATCAGCCGAGAGGTCGACAGCGATGGCAACTACGAGTCGATCAGCTCTGGATAATAAGGGGGCAATCCCCAAAGTAAGTACCGGTACAAACACGGTGAAGCCAACAACGGCTGATGCTAGAGCCCTAGTAAGTGCCGGTACCGAAACCAAGTCTTTAACATCTGTGACAGTGGTCTCACGACCTGGCCCCAGAGATCCAAATAAGGGAACGACCGCGATGGCAACTACGGGTCGAAATTTACCCCAAAAGACATCTCCCAGTCGCTCTGAGTACTTGGACAAAAGAGCGGCCGCGAGGATACTGAAGAAATACGAGGGTATTTCACAAGAGACGCTATCGCCGAATGCTAGGAAGACGGTGGAGATGGCTGAAGCTATCTTACCGAACTTCCAAAGCGATTACGCGCCAAAGAAGGTTAATATAAATCCCTTCAAACGCCAGAGATCGGACGTGGATTTAAAACCTCACCCGAAGCGGCAGCAACACGCCCCCGTAATGGGTAAACTCAGCTTTGCTGAGGTGACTAGGGATAGGATCCTCATAGGCGTCATTGACCGAGGTAATGAAAACTGGGCCATCCCTAGGGATCAGTGGCGGTTCGTCCGGAACGCTATCGGTAATGCCCTTCTCGACATTATGGATGAGTCTCCGGGTGCCACTCCGATGGGTTCTGATGCGGGATGGCACCAGGGCCGAATCAAGGTATTCGCTTGCGAGGATGCAAAAACTGTTGCACTGTACAAGGCAGCAGCTGCAAGACTAGGTGAGATCTACCAAGGGGCAAGAATCGAGGTTGTCGACTGGAAGGACATCCCGGCTCGGCCAAGGGCAAGAGCGTGGATTCCTGCTATCCCTGCTGAACCTGAGAGAATTCTCAGGATGCTGAGGATCATGAACCCGTCTCTCCCGACGCAGGACTGGGGTGTAAATCTGGTCGAGGACGCGGTAGGGCCTGATAGGCAAGTGGTCTTCACCTTGAATAAGGAGGCACTCGAGCCCCTTAAACGGTGCAATGGACGAGTGCACTACGGCATGGGTCAGATCGTGATCCACGTATACCGCGGCGATGCACAGCGCGCTGCTATTTCGGCTGCACCGGAGGACTCGGACATCGCAGTGCCGGAAGGGGAGTCGGAGATGTCCGACTCGGAAAGTATGGTATCTGCCACGTCAAATGGCGAAGGAGCAGTGAACAGCTCGGAGATGGGAGACAGCCTGCTGGACGGGGAGGACCTCAACGTCACAGTGATAGCAGCTACTCCTGAGCGCACCACAGTTGACACTGCCACAGTTAGGAGGATCTCTGCCACGCCAAACCGTGGTCTGAAGAAATCGTCGTTGAAAGATAAGCCTCCAGACGAGGTGGAACTCGACGATACGGCGGTGGCAGGGAAGTCTGAGCACTCTCATGTTGGTGGTGATTCAGATAAACCTGCACAAATCTAAAGCAGCCTCGGCCGCTTTAATCAGTCGTCTCTCTAAAGGCGACGTAGATGTGGTCCTCATCCAAGAACCCTGGGTCAACAGCTCAAGGATTTGCGGTTTGGGGACTAAGAGTTATAAGCTTATTCGAGCCAGCGAGGGGGGCCGGGTTAGAGCCTGTATTTTAGTTAAGTCTGAGCTGAATGCATTTCTCTTGCCCAACTATACCAATGGTGACGTTACAGCTGCCAGTTTAACAGTCGACAGTACCAGTCTGACGATTGCGTCGGTCTATATGCCCTACGACGCCGAAGAACCTCCGCCACAGAGGGAGGTAAAAGACCTGGTGGCAAATTTTTCCATGGGTCATCTTATTATCGGAACTGACGCCAATGCTCATCACGTCCAGTGGGGAAGCTCCGATATCAATGCTAGAGGAGAGTCGTTGTTTGACTATTTGTTAACAACTAACCTGGTAGTTTGCAACGTGGGTAACGAACCTACGTTTATTACTAAAACCCGTAGGGAGGTAATAGATCTCACTATTTGCAGCGAAGGCGCTTATGAGTGGGTCAGAAAATGGCGCGTTCTCGATGAGCACTCATTCTCCGACCACCGGTACGTAGAAATAGTTCTAGACTTTTCTGTTGAGCAGCCGGTTATGAAACGCAACCCACGTAACACTAACTGGCAGCTACACAATGAAATACTATCTAGGGACTTACCAGCACTGCCCCCACAAGTCCCCTCATCAGTAGGGGAGTTGGAGGATCTGGTAAAGACCTTTACAACGGCGCTCTCGAATGCCTTAGAGCAGGCTTGCCCAGTGCCAAAACCACGCGGTAAACATAGGCCGCATTGGTGGTCCTACGACCTGGACTCGCTCCGAAAATCATGTAGGACACAATTTAATAAGGCCAAGAGCCTTGGCACGGAGACTCAATGGCTCGAATATAAAGTTAAACTCAGGGCCTACAAAAAAGCTCTGAGGCAGGCGAAGAGAGTATCGTGGAGAAATTTCTGCACTGGGGTCGAAAATGTCGACGATACAGCGAGACTTAGACGAGTGCTCTCAAAAACTCAAACAGCCACAAGCTATTTGCGCAAACCTGACGGATCCTGGACCAGCACGGAGAGGGAAACCCTAGAGCTGCTCTTGAATACACACTTCCCAGGGAACTTGCAGGAGGAACCCGTAGCACCTACAACAAACCTGGCTGTATACATACCCATCACGGAGGAAAAGGTTAGGTGGGCGGTTAAGAGCTTCGAACCGTTCAAGGCTGCCGGGCCAGACGGGATTATTCCCGCACAACTCATAAACACGCTGGAGACATCAGCCAAATGGCTGGTATTTCTCTATACAGCCTGCCTGGCTCTTAGCTACATTCCGTGCTCCTGGAGAAGTGCCACGGTAGTGTTTATTCCTAAGGCG
The DNA here is from genome assembly GCA_964058755.1 of Campiglossa producta. Lineage (NCBI taxonomy): Eukaryota > Metazoa > Arthropoda > Insecta > Diptera > Tephritidae > Campiglossa > Campiglossa producta. The sequence continues at coordinate 4,178,802 of CAXKVI010000006.1, forward strand.
GGGAAGGCGTCTCATTACGAGCCGAAGGACTACAGGCCGATCAGTCTCTCATCCTTTGTGCTCAAAACCTTCGAGAGGATAATAAATGACTACCTCTCCTCTACTATTGATAGCAACCTGATCTGTAGCTATCAGCATGCATACACCAAAGGGAAATCTACAGAAACTGCGCTTCACAGCCTAGTTTCTGTTATTGAAAAATCGCTGTATGAAAAGGAGTACTGTCTTGTGGCCTTTTTAGATATTGAAGGAGCCTTCAACAACATAAGCCCTGATGCTATAAACACCGCTTTAACAAGTCTGGGCATAAGCAGGTCTCTTATTGGACTTATTGATCAACTGCTAAGGGGTAGACGAATAGTTTCATCACTGGGCTCGGTTGACTTATCACGCTATGTCACAAGGGGAACGCCTCAGGGTGGTGTTCTCTCCCCGCTTCTATGGAACCTCACTGTCAACTCGATGCTGCGAGACACAAGCTGGGGGGGCGGGAAGGTAGTGGCATATGCAGACGACTTAGCTATAGTATATAGGGGCAAATTCCCACAAACCCTGTGCGACGTGATGCAAGCAGCACTGCGAGAGGTTTCCTCATGGTGCTCGCGCTGCGGACTGAGCATCAACCCGGGAAAAGTAGAACTGGTTCTTTTCACCAACCGCTATAAGATACCACCGCTAACACTACCAAAACTGAATGACGTGCACCTGAACCTGGCTGACAAAGCCAAGTTCTTAGGCACAGTTCTGGATAGGAAACTAACCTGGAAGGAGAATGTTCTTCAGCGCCAGAAGAAAGCGTGTATTGCACTCTACACATGCAAAAGAGCCATTGGAAAGAAATGGGGGCTCAGCCCCAAAATATGCAAATGGATCTACACCGCAATCATTCGACCAATCATGCTCTATGGAGTTGTGGTATGGTGGCCTGCGCTGAGCAAGGCAACAAACCTTAATCTGCTAGGTAAAGTACACAGATCTTGCATGATCTGTATAAGCGGTGCGTTAAGAACAACGCCCAATGAAGCACTCCAGGCCATTCTTGGCATTTTGCCACTCGATCTGGAAGGGCACCGGGTAGCAGCAGCATCGGCTCTACGTCTAAGGGAAACGTCCGGCTGGGGTGCAAGCACTACTGGACACGCCTGTATTTTGGGATCCTATAGCTTTCTTCCGCTGAACACGGATCGTTGTGCGACCACAACAGTCGGAGATAGCTGTTTTAAAATCAACATTCCCAGCAGGGAAGAATGGGAGAGCACGGATCGGAGTCCCGCCACTCATGGCGGCACTTCCATTTATACTGATGGCTCGAAGTTAGACGGCAGAGTTGGAGGAGGGGTTTATTCAAAGGATCTGAACCTTGAGCTCTCCTTCAGACTACCTGATCACTGCAGTGTCTTCCAGGCTGAAGTTTCAGCAATCATGGACGCCGCGGCTTGGATAGGCCAACACACTATCGGACACGACATTTTTATATTCAGCGACAGCCAGGCGGCCATCAAATCCCTTGGCTCTTATTCGTTCAACTCTGAACTGACGCTCAGCTGTCGTCGATCTCTACAGGAGATGGCCCAACAGAATCGCGTGAACCTCACATGGGTCCCGGGGCATAGGGACATTGAGGGAAATTGTAGGGCAGACGAACTTGCGAGGCAGGGCACGACCAAGCAGGTTCTTCGGGATAAAGAGCGCTTAGGTATGCCGTTTGCCACTTGCAAGCTTATGCTGAAGGAGTACACACTCCGCCAAGCCAACGAAAGATGGCTGCAATCTCCAGGATGCCGGATATCCAAAGAAACCTGGCCGAAATGGGATCATAAAAGATCGAGACAAATTTATGCCCTAAGGAGAAGAGAAATCTCCATATTAATAGGCGTATTGACTGGGCACTGCCTCATTGGTAGGCACGCAGAAAGACTTGGTGTGCCCTACCGACGATGCTGTAGGAGTTGTAAGGATGATGAGGAGGAGGAAACGGTGGAGCACCTCATCTGCAACTGCCCGGCTTTAAGTGGCGCGAGAATGCGCTTTTTGGGAGTTCCCTTCCTGGTTAGCCTACGCCAGGTCACGGAGCTGGACATAAAGGACCTGATGGCCTTCATCAAGTCATCTAAATGGTTCGAGGAGGAGTAACGGTGTCGGTATAGGAACGTCAGTCCCGGGATTCTGCTATGTGGAGAATTCCGTTAATACCGGGATTTTCCATATGGCAGGGTCCCGGAACTGACTTTCCTAGTGTTGGTGGTATCACAACGGGCCTTTTAATACTGGCCTAGGTGTGCCTCTACGGTAGCCACTTGAACCTAACCTAACCTAATGAAATTTATATATGTATACATATCGAATTAATTTGTATGAGGGCGATGATTTAAATAGCCATGTCTGCTCAATTTTTCTTTTCCCTTCTTCTTCTTTACATGGATTTCAACATCGTCACATCAACTACGGTAAAAATAAAAATTACATTTAACATTAAACATTTGGTTTTTTATTTGAGAGGCAATTTGGTGTCAGCTACAGCTTGAATTTCCCTGTACCATAGAGGCTTTGCAGCGGTTTGTATGTATTTCATTTTGGTTTGAAGGTTTGGCGAAGGGCATTTGATTAACTTTATTGGAACAATACTTATTCAACGATATATCAAACTTTGCAATCGGATTATAAATAAAAAAGTTGTGAATAAAAATCGATTTTGGCTGTTTTTGGGACTCTCGCAGGACCAAAATTTTTATCATCCCAAATTCACCGCAGGGTCATCTTTCATTCTAGTGGGGGTAATTGCAAACTTTTTTTTCGACCCGGTCTAATGCATACCTTCTTCACTGACCACGTGACCTAAATATTTTAAACTTTTCTTAAAGAACTCACATTTCTCCGGGTTTAGTTTCAAATTGGCTCGTCTCAATCTTTCAAAAACTTCTTTCAGGTGGGTGATATGCTCTTCTAGTGTCGTACTGGCGACTATTACGTCGTCTAGGTAGGCGAACGCGTGTTCCAATTCTGGGCCAATGACTCGATCGAGTACTCTCTGAAATGTGGCTAGGGCAGAGTGTAATCCAAACGGCATCACTTTCGACTGGTACAATCCTCGTGCGGGCACCGTAAATGCTGTGAACTACTTACTACTCTCTTCCATCGGGATTTGCCAATAACCGTTTTTGAGATCCATATCTAATCTATCTAAAATGTGTTGTATTCGGGGTAATGGATAGGCTACTGGTACTGAGAGAGCATTGAGTTGTCGGTAGTCGACGCAGAGTCTCCATTTTCCGTTCTTCTTTCGGACCAAAACTATCGGCGCGCTGTGTGGGCTACGGGATGGCTCGATGCAACCATTCTCTATGAGCTCGTCTATCTCCTTGTTTATTATATCTTGCATCTTTGGGTTCTTTGGAAAATATCGTTGTTTTATTGGCCGATCATCGCGCATTACTATCTTGTGGGTGGTCATGTTCGACAAGCCGGACATCTCTTCGAAAATCTGTAACTCGTGTTTTGAGAAAGTTACTCACCGCCTCGTCCGTGCTCTCCTCTGCAAGTGGGGCTTCTTGCTCACGCCTCACTGTCTCCTTGCCGCTTTTGTTCTCCTCCCGGTCTACCATGGTCGTACATGTCACTGCGGTCTGTTTCTTACCATCCACTTGTAATACTAACGCCTCTCCGCCACACTTTAGCTCCAGTCTCGACTTTGCCAGATAGTCTGTGCCAATCACCACGCTGTCCACTAGCCCAGGCAAAACTAACAACTCGCTCGTATGCTTTTGTTCGCCGAATTGTATCTCTGCCTCCACCGCCTTGATTATCCTCTGTGCTCTACCATCGCCCATTACCACCCGTGTCTCCACTTGCTTGAATCTGCGCACGTCCAACATCGATGCTACCTGTTCGTTCACGAAGCTCCTTGTCGCCCCCGTATCGATTGATGCCATCATCTCGTGTCCCTCTAGTGTGATTGCAGCCAAGATTCGCCCTTGGGTCTGCCTAAATACATTTGTAATGCACGAGTATTTGTTGTTGGAGACACGACCCCTCGTTCTTAATGGGGTCTCTGGCCATTTCCCGACTGTCTTCTACAGCAGTCACGCGTCAACACGCCTGGTCGGCCACACTGCCAACAAAATTCACGGCGCTCGTTGCGGCATCCATATGCAAAATGCCCGCTCTTCCCGCATCTCCTGCACGCGCTTCTTGGGTCTATGGTCGCTTGCTGTGGTCTATTCGTGCTACTTTCTGCACCCGTGGTATTCTGCCTTTGGTGTTCCTTCTCTCGCTCGCCCGCTTGCATATACTGATATCTTTCATCCGGTCTTCGTGGTAAAAATGGTTTATATTGGAAATATATTCGGAACAGTAAGGAAAAACACACTTGTTTGCTCGAACGAAAATATGCGAGTCCGCTTATTTCTTTTTTTATTCACTTTAGATAAATGTGTGTACATGTAGAAAGGTTTAAGATAATATAAAAAGAGAATACAGGGATGCATTTTTGCGTACTTATTATAATGTAATTTCAACACTCCTCTTCATTATACATAAGTTCTGAATGCAGGACCCTTTTTATATAGTTAATTCATTGTAAGTCCAAGTAATGTTGTACATTTGTTATGATTTACTTTATAAAGATTTTTGGTAAACACATCTGCTACCATATCTTTAGTGCAACAATATTTTAATTCAATTACTTTATTTTTATAACATTCTCTGATATGGTGAAATCTATCGTCAATATGTTTGCTTCTATTATGGTAAATAGGTTTTTTAACAAGATTCATTGCGCTTAGATTATCCCCGTAAATATCAATAGTATTCAGTTTAAATTGTAAATTTAATTCATTAAAAAGTTTTTGTAAATATATAGCTTCTTTTGCCGCTGCCGAAAGAGCCATGTACTCGGCCTCTGTACTGCTTAATGCAACTGACGTTTGCTTTTTGCATTCCCATGAAAACGCTGCGCCGGCTAAGAAGAAGACGTAACCAGTGTTCGATTTTCTGTCGGAAGGGTCTCCAGCCCAATCTGCGTCTACATAGCCCTTGATTTGCTCACCAGATTTTACGTATTTTAGCTTTATATCAGACGTCGCATATAAGTAACGTAGTACATGCTTTGCTGCTGTCATGTGTTCCTTATGAGGGTTTGCATTCCTCTGTGATAACCTGCAAACGGAGTGAAGAATGTCTGGTCGCGAACAAATTGCTATATGCATTAGAGAGCCGATTACAGACTGGTACTCGGTAGTGTTAACGCTTTCACACTTGTCATTGTTGCAGTGTACTTGGTAATTGACTTCTAATGGTGTAGCAACACTCCGGCATTCACCCATATCAAACGCTTTCAGCTGTTTTTGTTTGTGAACTTTCATATGGCTTTGCATGACACTTGCTTTTTAAACAATTTATACAGCTTTCTTCATTTACTGCCGAGTCAAACTTTAATCCATGAACTAATTGTTTACTTTGTAATTCACGCAAGCTTTGCATATTTAGATGTCCGTAGCGTTCGTGCCATTTCATAAGCTCATGTTTACCACTGTTAGAGAAAAACAATTTTTTGCTGGGCATCTCACTCAGAAACAAATTATTAAATGGAGCAGCTTTTATTAATTGTTTACCTTTGCACATAATAAGAGCACAATCTTTACGGAAAATTACATTACAACCATTTGCTATAGCTTTTCCAACCGATATAAAATTACATTGCAGCTCGGGTACGTATAACACTTCTTTCAAATGAATTTGTTTCTAGTCATGTTCAATACGACGTTTCCACGGCCACTAGACTTCAGTACTTTACCGCCGGCAATCTCAATTACTTCGCTGTGCGACTCAAATGAGTCAAACAAATTTCTATGAGCACACATATGAGTTGATGCGCCGCTGTCTAAACACCATGCAAATTCACTCATACCATTGTTGGCTGCAACAAATGCGGCGAACGAACTTACTCTTGAGTGATTTTCTCGATTATTCTTGGCATGAGTGTTTTCTTTGGTTTTCTCGTTACAATTTGCTGCGTAATGCCCCTTTGTACCGCATCTATAACACTTGAAGTTATTGGTTCTCATCACACGCTTCGGCCCGCTATTACTTCTCTTATTAAAATTATTGTTTTCGCCGCGAGCCACGAAGGCTTGAGCACCTTCAACGATGTGCTCGTTATTCTCACGTCGAGCGAATTCCTCAACAATTTTAATTTTTAGAACTTTGAAGCTGGGAAGCTGGTCGCGCGATTCAAGGGCAACAACAAAATTTTCGTAAGAACTTGGTAGACTGGCCAACAACATTATTGAACAAAGTTCTTCTTGGAATGTGATACCGTTTTCGGACAATTTATCCGCTACGTCGCTAAAGTTCATAATATGCTGTTGGATGCTGTCACCTTCCTTCATGCGGAGATTTAATAATTTTTTGAATAGAGTTACCTTTCGTACAGGGCTTATTGGTTCGTGTATTTCTTTCAACACTGTCCAAATTTCCTTAGCAGTAGCACATTTCTTAACATTGTTGATTTGCGAAGCACTTACAGACAATATCAATACCGCCATTGCTTTCTCGTTCTTGCTGTTCCATTCTGACAAAGGTGTACATTCCTCTGGTTTCACAAGATCACCAGATGTTACCGTCCACAACTCTTGATGGATTAATACACTGCGAATCAGCACGCACCACGTATCGTAATTGTTTCCATCCAATTTGTCGATATTATACATCGAACTCGCCATCTTACTCATTTTCATGCGTCAGAGCTTTAAATTTTTATTCTACGCACTGGTAAATGCTTGGGCACATAACCTATTGGAAATATATTCGGAACAGTAAGGAAAAACACACTTGTTTGCTCGAACGAAAATATGCGAGTCCGCTTATACATCGAACTCGCCATCTTACTCATTTTCATGCGTCAGAGCTTTAAATATTTATTCTACGCACTGGTAAATGCCTGGGCCCATAACCTATTGGAAATATATTCGGAAGAGTAAGGAAAAACACACTTGTTTGCTCGAACGAAAATATGCGAGTCCGCTTCCGTGTGTACATGTAGAAAGGTTTAAGATAATATAAAAAGAGAATACAGGGATGCATTTTTGCGTACTTATTATAATGTAATTTCAACAGTTTAGCTCTTGGTCGGAGTGGTTCTTTTTCTGGCGTAATGTTGTCGTAATCCCCGACCAGGCTCACGAATCCTTCTAGGCTAGTGAATTCACTCCTCTTGACGTAAAGCTGGTACTCCCGCGGGGAATTTCTGTACATCCTGTCCAGCTTCTTCTCATCGGTGCGCCGCATCAGCCCCTGTAGGGATAAGATGTATTCTTTAAACGCCTCACCTGGTCGCTGGACTCGCCGCCGTATTTCGTCATCCAAATTTTCAAAATAGCGTGAGTTTAGAAAGAACTTTAAGAAGTCCCTTTTAAAGGCATCCCACTCCTGTCAGTGCCTGTTGTTATTGCGATACCATACGAGCGCCTTGTCCTTCAAGAGCTCCGGTAGCGCTTTTGGGATGGAGTCGCGACCAACTTCATAGCTATCGGCCAGCTCCTCCACCCGTTCGATAAAAGATAGCGGGTCCTTGCCGCCGTCATTCTTTAGACCCCACTTACGTACCCGGCCCATTATATTTGCGTGTGATGCTGGTTGGTACACCAGATATGGTTGTTGCTACCACGACCGGGTTCTTCTCCTCGACTGTTTTATTCGCGGCTGTAACGCCACTACCACCTGGTAACACGAATTGGTCGCCCAGTCTTGGAGTTATTGGTCATGGATGGTGGAGTGCCAGCTCGTTGAAGCGAGCCTCAAGATCTGAATCGCTACCTTTGGATTGGATGAAGCGCGCCAAGCGCTTCCGTAGCTGCTCCATCGTCCCACTGCTCTCCAGCTCGAACTCTACTGCGAATTTCAGGCTGAGGTAATATACCCACGTTACTCTCGCCATGGTGCCTCTTGTTGATTCCAGTATCTTTGCTTATTCACTTGTTGGTTTCCCCTGTGTGTTCACCGCTGAATCCTTTGTTATTGTCCTCGTATGCTTTAATTACTTGTGACCTCGTATTTTAGAGTCCCTGCTCGGGTGCCATTTGTGACGGACTTTTCCTTAAAGCCGGGGTTAAGCTCAGTCCGTCCAGGGTTCCCGTGGACTAGAGAAATCCCTAACGTCTCCCTGGTTTTTTTAGTTTAAAAATATAAAAATTCAGTTTATAAATTAATTAAATTCAAATGCTACGCTTGTAGCTAATTTCAAGCTACCTTGAAGGTGGTGGAGGTAGATAACCACTACCAACATTCCAAAAATACCTTATTCTACGATAGCGGAGTTAGTAAACCACCACTTATCTTCTAGGCGGCGGAGGTAGGAAACCACCACCGTAAATAACTCAAATATTCCTAAGGTAGGAAACCACCACGAATCTTCCAAAATAATCAAAAGTAAAAGCTGCGGAGGTAGGAAACCACCACTGTGTATACGCTTGAAACTCGTGAGCTTGCAAATCCCAGGAGTTCCTTCACTGTTGAACAAGGCGTCAACAAGCTACTATGCCTACTAATGCTCGCCTCGAAGGCGGACAGTTATTTTCCAAATAAAATCTATATTCTACCTTATTTACATGATTTACATGTGAATATACATATATATGTCATATATATATGTTCTTTGAACAGTATTTTCTCAATATAAACTTCCCATATATGCATCATCTATATATATATTTGCTAGCAGGTTAGAACTACTCCAAAAGTTGTACGCCTTACCTTATAAGTTCTGATTAAATGACGAACCGAAATTTTAAAGTTAATTTATATTTATTTAATAAAACTACTTTGTGACTTTGAAATCAAATTACAATTTTAAGTACGTCTGAATCGTTTGATGGCGAATATAAAAGAAACGGAATGCGAAAAGAGGAAAAGATAAACTAAATGTTAATGCAAATATGTAGAAACGATTTGGAATAGATTACAGCAGGGTGCCACAGTACTCCCCTTCTAGATGCAGCTATCTGTAGCGAAGTGGAATGTTTATTCGTCTACCACTGCGAGTGGATTTACTTGCTGTTGTTGTTGGGATTTCATCTTCAACTTGTGGAGACGTGATTATTTCGCTGAATTCGTTGTTGTCAACACAAGTTGGTTCATGTTGATCTGCATTTTGCCTTGTTTGTATTTCTCCGTCATTTTGCGTTGAGTCGATAATTTCACTGCTTTCGTCGTTTGTTATGAAGGCTGGTTTAAGCCGATCTATGTTGACATTGGTTTCTCGACCGCGTACTAATATTTTGAAGTGTTTAGGCGATCGTTTAAGTACCGGGAATGGTCCGTCGTATGGTCGAGTAAGTGATGGGCGGATCGAATCGTTACGCAAGAACACATGTGTGGCTGAATGCAGAGACGGTGATACAAATACTTTCGAAGTTGTGTGATGCGTTGTTTGCGTTGGCCGCAGCTTCAACATTGCTGATTGGAATTGTGCTACTGTTTCGGTTGTGACTTTTGTGATTTTTGTTTCTTGTAGAAATTCGCAAGGGATGCGTAATGTTGTTCCGTATACGAGTGAGGCCGCACAAGCATTAATATCCCGTTTGAATGCAACACGAAGACCAAGAAGAATTAAAGGCAGATGGTGTACCCACTTGTTTGGATCGTGACATAAAATCGCTGTCTTGAAGCTCCTGTGCCATCTCTCAACTATGCCGTTTGATTGCGGATAGTACGGTGTGGTTCGCAAGTGGTTTGTTCCGATAACGGCCATCAATTCGGTGAAAACAGCTGACTCAAATTGTCTTCCTCGGTCTGACGTTATTCGCTCTGGGACTCCGAATCGAGCTATCCAATGTGAGAGTAGTGCTCTAGCGACGGATTCCGCAGACATGTCCGGTATTGGCGCTGCCTCTGGCCAGCGAGTGTATCTGTCGATCATGGTTAAACAGTATCGTTGTCCTTCACACAATGGTAACGGACCAACGATATCAATGTTGACGTGGCAAAAACGTTCTTTTGGTGGCTCGTACTTCGCAGGTTGTGATTTGGTGTGACGGTGAATTTTTGCGCGTTGACAATCTAAGCAATTACGAACAAATGTTGCAGTATCTTTTCTAATGCTCGGCCAAACAAATTTTTGTGTCATTAATTTGACCGTTGCACGTACACCTGGATGTGATAGGCTGTGCACTTTCTGCAGCAACGTTTTGCGAAATTCTTCTGGAATATACGGTCGAACGATTTTTGTTGAAGTATCGCATACCAGCTGCTCAGTACTGTTGGGAATAGGAAAAAGTTTTAAATTTAGTGAGTTTTTAAGCGTACCTGATTTGTGAAGTAAATTTTGCAGATGTGTATATTTTTTCTGTGCCATTGCGATTTTACTGTAGTCAACTTTTTCGTCGAGAGATTGGATGCGTGACAGTAGGTCTGCGGTGACGTTTTCTTTTCCGGGAGTATAACGAATGTCCGTGGAAAACTGTCCTACGAAATCCAGCTGACGAAGGCGACGGGGTGAAGCTTTTTCCGGCTTCTGTTGAAATGCGTATATAAGTGGTCGATGGTCAGTTACGATGTAGAATTTACGTTCCTCGATCATATGGCGAAAGTGACAAACGCCTTGGTATATAGCGGTCAGCTCACGGTCGTAGGTGCTGCATGCTCGTTGCGCGTTGCTTAATTTCTTCGAGTAGAATCCGAGCGGTTGCAAACCCCCACCAACATTTTGGTGAAGTGCGGCGCCAACCGCCGTATCTGAGGCGTCAACGAATAAAGCTATCTGCGCTGGGATCGGGATGTGCTAGTAGCGTTGCTTTTGCAGCGTTCAAATGCAGCTTCGGCTTCGGCGTTCCATACTATTGGTGTGTTGTCGTTCTTTTTGTTACCCACGATTAGTTGGTGTAGGCACGCTTGGTACGACATTGAGTTTGGCAAAAATTTGCGGTAAAAATTTACCATTGCTAAGAAACGTTTCAACTCTTTTGCTATTGAAGGCTTAGCAAAGTCGCGAGTTTGCAGAAATTTTTTCGGGCAATGGATGTATTCCTCGAGCGTCGACCAGATGACCTAGGAACTTCAGTTCCGTTTTTCCAAACTCACATTTCGAAGTGTTAATTGCTAAATTAAAATCGCGAAACGTTGGAAAACTGTTCTTACATCACGACGATGCTCTTCCATTGACTTTTATGCAATGCAAATGTCATCGATGTAAGGCAACACAAAGTTTAGTCCACGTAAAGCTTCGTCGATTAGCCTTTGAAAAGTTTGGGCGGCGTTGCAGAGGCCGAACGTCATGAAAGTGAATTCATATAGGCCCAAAGGAGTTGTTATTGCCGTTTTTGCGATGTCGTCTTCGTGAATGGGAACCTGATGAAACGCTCGTTGGAGATAGATCTTTGAGAATACAGTCTTACCTCGTAAATGTGCAGTGAAATCTGCGATGATCTTAAAGTTCCAAACAAGAAGATATGATTTATTAACTGATTTCCGCATAATTGTATGTATTAATAAGATGATCTTAGGGTTCCTAACAAGAAGATTTGACTTATTAATGCTTTAAAAAAGAAATCACATATTGCCACCACCGGAAACGAACTAACCACATATTGAATGCTGATCACAGGTGTTTACCATCGAGCCATCGCGTACTTCTGCTTCCCAGTGTCTAATTGCAGCTTTGTTCTATATGATGTGTGGTTATGGTGATGCAAGATTTCGTTTTGAAAACATTAATAAGTCAAATCTTCTTGTTGGGAACCCTAAGATCGTCGTATTAATGCATACATACCCTAAGATCATCTTCTTGTTAGGAACCCTAAGAAATCAGTTCGTTTTCTGCAAGATTTCCCTTTGAAAACATTAATAAGTCAAATCTTCTTGTTAGGAACCCTAAGTGATCTTATTAATGCATACAATTATGCGGAAATCAGTTAATAAGTCATATCTTCTTGTTTGGAACCCTAAGATCATCTTCTTGTTAGGAACCCTAAGCAATCAATTCGTTTTCTGCAAGATTTTGCTTTGAAAACATTAATAAGTCAAATCTCCTTGTTAGGAACCCTAAGATCATCTTATTAATACATACAATTATGCGGAAATCAGAAATCAGAACCCTAATACGGCTGATACATTAGCGCAAATTCCGTATTATCTCCGCTTTTGGGAGTTAACTTGAGCATAATCTTCATTATAAAGTCCCAAAAATGAAGAAGATTGAGCGGCCACACCAAATGTTCGCTGGCAACACTCTCCAGATAAATAAACAAAAACTGCAAGAAAACGCATATTTCTTGCAGTTTACCGCTATTTGCCGCTAGAAATAGTAAGGGCAACTACCAAAAGTACGATTTACCACTACTGCACACTAGAGTCGCTATAAAATAAGAAATTCCCCGTGACATCTAGTTTTAAATAGCAAGTAATACCACACAAAGCACTAGATGGCGGGATTGTTAATCTTCAAGATTTGAGCAGTTTTAAAAAATTTAAGAATAGCTGACAGATAGGCGTCGCTCTGGTTTGTAAAATCCGACTATTGACAGCTAGATGTCGCTGAAGTAGGTAAAAATATGGTGCAATAACAACTGGAAAATTTAAAAAAAAAAACACTATGTAGGTCATGCACCTAGCTTGGTGGTCAGTTTAGTAAGAATCGCGGTTAGGTTGGCAACCCAACAGAGGCGCGCCGACGCCAGCAGCACAAATCCACGCTAACACGGGGGATAACGGGACACGGCGACCCGTAACCGGCCCGTTATCACGCCAGACATCGAAGCACCAAGCCAACAGTACCTGTACCGAAGGCAATAAATTGAATTATTTGAAATTATATAATTGAATTATAGTTAAGTTAAGTAATATTCAATAAAGTTGAGAATACGACTTGCAAAAGGGCCCCAAAGTATAAATTTATTGTACAAGAACCCTGGACACGGCGAGTTTACCCCAGCATTTGATAAGAAGCATAGGGGCAGCAAAAGCTTCGTTACAATTGGCGCCCGAGCAGGGAACCTGCAAGTGGTACATCCAACTAGAGTCTAGAGCATACAGGCAACGCACGTGAGATCCGCAAGCGCATAGGGACAAAAATTTCGGTTAATGGAGACCACATACGAGACCACAGAGGACACGTCAGGCGATGAAAATGAACGGAAGACACAGACTCCCCCGGACCTCGGTGAGGGAGCCGGTAACGCACCTCAAGGACCACCGGAGAGGAGTTTTTCGACGATCCCAACGCAGAACACGCAACCCCTACATCAGTACCCACCATCAGCAAATTCCATACCCCACAATTACGCGAGAGCCCACGGCGATCAAGTATCGGGCCTGGTAATCGCACCTGTTATCGATCAGGTACGGAAGTGGTCAGTAAAGAATGATGGTGGACGGGACCCGCTAGCACTCGTTGAACGGCTGGAAGAATTGGCCGAAGTATACACGGTAAACCGAGTCCTCCTCCCAAAAACTATGCCCGAATTACTGTATAACACCGCCCTCCAGTGGTATCGCAACAACAACGAGCACTGGAGCAACTAGGCGGCTTTCAAGCGAGACTTCCTATGATTTTTCTTACCGGCCAGATATTTCGAGCGTCTAGAAGACGGCATACGACAGCGTAGACAACACGCGCGAGAAAAATATAAGGATTACTTTTTGGCAATCCAATACTTAATGCGGCACGCCGGGTACAGTAGCGAGCAACGGCTGGAGAGGATATTTCGCAACAGCCATTCCGACTACCTACACGTCAGAATTACCACGGCGCGAAATGACGCGACAAAAAGTAGGCGAGAAAGCTACGGTCCCAAGAACGAGACAGTCGCCCAACCAGCAGCCGCCACGAGATACAACTCCGGACACCCAGCGTCACCGCCCAGCTAGGACATCTAACAACGGGTGCAGGAGGTGTGGCCGAGAAGGACACTATGCTGATAGGTGCCAAAATCCGAAAAAGTTATTCTGTTGGGAGTGCGGTCGGCCAGATGTACGAACAATAGAGTGCTGCCGTCGACGTTCGGGAAACGAAAGGGGCAGTCACCAAGGATAAGGCGCGGTGAACCCACAGACCCAGCGCCGAAGTACCAGTAGCCATTCGTCAGGATCGTGGCCGCCTCTACGCCCTCGTCCAACTTAGTGGGCAGCCAGCAGAGGCCATCATCGACGCCGGAGCCTCCCGAAGCTTCGTATCAACCGTAGTAGCAGAGCGCATGGTTAGATCAGGAGAGGGAGAAAGAGTAGCCGCAGCCCTTCAAATAACTATGGCCGACGGTACCAGCAGCGAAATTTTCGACGCCATAAAGACCGAAGTACGCCTCGGGAAGTCATCCCACCGCACCATTCTACACATAATGCCCGGTGTCATTGATGACATTATAATCGGCCTATACACCCTAGGCGGCATGGGAGCCACAGTATCCTGCGGAGGAAGCCGCATAATTTTAGCCGACCCATTTGGTAAAAACGAAGTCATACCACGTGAAACCGTACCACAAGCGGCGGAAGATAGAGAAGGGCCCGTTACAATTGGTGTTCCACCCAAGAAGAGCGGAAAGAAACGCACACGAGGAACAAGGGGAAGCCAAACTAGAGGTGAGAAGACAGACAGGGCAACTCCGGACAACTTCATCACACAAACCACCGAGAACGGAGCCGGCTCAAGCTGCCGCCTCAACAACAACCTGGGCCGATTGATAAAGTCAACACGCTCAGTTTCCAGCAATGAAAATAACTGCGTCACCTTCGAGTCTTCTGAGACATGGCAAATTTTACCAGAAAACCCAAACCACCAAACACCACTCAGACAACGGAGTAGCTCTAACCAGATCCGGGATGTGCACCAAAACCACTGCGCGACGGCTTTCATCACACCCCCCTAACAAGGTAATGCTGTGGGGGGCAAACATAGCGAACTTCAAGGCGAAGCAGAACTTATACGGGAGTTCCTATCTGAAGAACTCAACAAGTTCGAGAAGATGACCGGGATGACTAACGTAGCCGAGCATAGGAGCAATATGACAGACGACCGCCCCATAAAACAGCGGGACTTTCCACGCAATCCAGCCATGCAGAGCATCATAAATACTGAGATCGACGAGCTCCTGGCGAAGAGGTGCATCGCGCCATCCCGCAGCCCACACAGCGCACCGATCGTATTAGCCCGGAAGAAGAACGGTAAGAGGCGGTTATGCGTAGACTATCCGCACCAGCAACGTTCCAGAGAGCGCTCGACCAGGTCATAGGCCCAGAGATGGAACCACATGCCTTCGCTTACCTGGACGATATAATCGTTATAGGCTCCACGTCGGAGGACACATGTAGAACCTACGAGAAGTACTGCTACGGCTACAGCGCGCCAATCTGCGAATAAACCCTGCAAAAACCGATTTTCCCCTGCCACGCATGTGACCAAACTTCAATATACGCTGACTTGGCACACGCGCGTTCGATCAGGTTGTACTGAGCGACCCAAATGTGGGAATCGATCAGTCAGCAATATTGGGCAACACGCGCAAGCTATCGATTGGGAATTGCAAGGCCAGCACTATGCTGGTTAGACGAAGAGCTTAGTTCGTAAGTAAAATGTAAGTTAGGAGTTAGTAAATTTTTGGAGTGCAAGAAGCACTGAATAAATTGTTCACCTCAATTCATAAACTGTGCGTTTTAATCAATAAAGGTGAACCGTTGTTGTTCACCCAACTTTAATTTTTTGAGAGTTCCTTATAGAAGGAACTTAAGTTATACATATTTAAACTTTCTGTGCTGGTGCTTCTTTGTCCATTCGCATAACATGACCCAGCCAGCGGAGCCTTTGAGCTTTAATCCGCTGAACTATGGTCAGGTCTGCGTAAAGCTCGTACAGCTCATCGTTAAATTTCCTTCGATACTCGCCGTTGGCATCACGGGAAGGACCATAAATCTTTCGGAGAACTTTTTTCTCAAATACTCGAAGGACCATCTCATTTTCTCTTGACACTGTCCATGATTCCGAGCCGTACATCAGGACAGGTATGATGAGAGACTTATAGAGCGTGATCTTTGTTTGTCGAGAGAGGACTTTACTTCTCAATTGCCTACTCAGTCCAAAGAAGCACTTGTTGGCAAGGGTGATTCTCCGTTGGATTTCTAGACTGATATTATTTTCGGTGTTAATGCTGGTTCCCAAATGAACGAAGTCTCTCACCGTTTCAAACTTGTAGCTATCAACGGTGACTTGGCTGCCAAGGCGCAGGTGCGCCGATTCTTTCTTTGATGACAGCAGATACTTCGTCTTGTTCTCGTTCACCGCAAGACCCACTTTTTTCGCTTCCGTATCCAAACCAGAGAAAGCAGCGGCTGTTAAGGCCAATGATATCAATATCATCGACATACGCCAGCAACTGCACGCTCTTGTAAAAGATTGTGCCATTGCGGTTTAGCTCTGCTGCTCGAATTATCTTCTCTAGAATCAGGTTAAAGAAATCGCCCGAAAGGGAGTCGCCCTGTCTATAGCCTCGTTTGGTTTCTAATGGCTCAGAGAGGTCCTTCCCGATTCTGACGGCGCTGTTGGTTTTGCTCAACGTCATTTGGCAAAGCCGTATAAGCTTTGCAGGGAAGCCAAATTCAGACATGGCGGCACACAGGCAACTCCTTTTTGCGCTGTCAAAAGCGGCTTTAAAATCGACAAAGAGATGGTGTGTGTCGATTCTTTTATCATGGGTCTTCTCCAGGATTTGGCGTATCGTGAAAATCTGGTCGATGGTAGACTTACCAGGTCTAAAGCCAATCAGTTTGTCTACGATGGGCTTCAGCCTTTCACACAATACGCTAGAAAGAAACTTATATACGATATTAAGAAGACTAATTCCGCGGTAGTTGGTGGGGTTAGCAGGATCGCCTTTCTTCTGGATTGGGCAGAGCACACTTAAATTCCAATCTGTAGGCATGTACTCCTCTGACCATATTCTGCACAAGAGCTGATGCATGCTTTTTACCAGCTCTTCGCCTCCGTGTTTGAACAGCTCGGCGGGCAGTCCGTCTTTCCCAGGCGATTTGTTATTTTTGAGTCGGGATATAGATATCTTCACTTCATCATAGTCAGGTGGTGGGAAGACTTTTCCATTGTCAGGGATTGGGGTATCGGGTTCGACGTCACCCTCGCAATTTAGCAGTGAGGAGAAGTGCTCCCTCCATATATTAAGTTTATTCTGTACGTCGGTTACCAGGTCGCCATTATTGTCCTTATAGGAACTTGCCCCCGTCTTTAAACCTTCCGTCATCCGCCGGATCTTTTCATAGAATGTTCGGGCATCATTCCTGTCAGCCAGCATCTCAAGCTCCTCACACTCACGCCTTTCGGCTGCACGTTTATTTTTTCTGAAAAGGCGTCTCTCTTCCTTCCTCGCCTCACTATAGCTTTGCCATACACTGCGGGTTGCGCCCATTCGCAACGTCTCCCTGTATGCAGCGTCCTTTTTGTCCCTCATCGTACCAGTTATTCTTGCGGGCTCGCTGAAAGCCTATAGTGGCCTCAGCGGCGGTACGTAATGGTTTAGAGGTATGCTTCCATTGCCCGGTAACATTGTTAGGTCGAGGATTGCTCTCCGATAGCAGGTGTGAGAGTAGAGTGGAGAAATTATCAGCTGCCTGTGTCGTGCGCAGCTTCTCGACGTCAAACTTTCTTTCCGTTACTGTGCGCACTTTCTTCGCTACACAGAGGCGTGTGCGTATCTTGGCTGCAATAATATAATGGTCTGAGTCGATATTGGGACCACGTAGAGTACGCTCGTCCAGAACGGTTGAGCTGTGTCTGCCGTCGATCATGACATGATCAATCTGGTTTCTAGTTCTTTGATCAGGGGACAGCCATGTGGCTTGGTGTATTCGCTTATGCTGGATCCTGGTACTACTGATGACCATATTGCGAGCAGCGGCGAAGTTAAACAACCTAGTGCCGTTGGGGGATGTTATATCGTGGAGACTGAATTTTCCAACTGTAGGACCAAAGACTCCTTCCTTGCCCACCTTGGCATTAAAGTCGCCGAGCAAGTTTTTGATACCATGCTGGGGGGCATCGATCATAAGTCTGTTCAAGTTTATCGTAGAAGGAGTGAAGGACTCCTCGTCGTCCGTCTCCTCAGTCGGCGCATAGGCACAGATAAATGTTATGTTGAAAAACCTCGCCTTGCGGATCGCAGCGAGACGCTCGTCCACAGGAGTGAACTCTAATACTTGGCGGCGAAGTCGTCTGGCTTTGCCGCGTGTCTGGCCACTATAGTATACGTCACATGGACCGATGGTCCTCTTTCCTTGCCCCGTCCATCGCAATTCCTGCAGGGCGGTGATGTGGGCCTTTGCGCCTACGAGTACAACAACCAGTCGGGCAGCGGTACCGCTCCTTGAAAGGGTCCGGACATTCCCGGTACATGGCCTAATATCCAAATCATTATGCCTTATTCGTTTTGCCGGGTCGTCAACATTAAAGGGGGTTCTCATCCGAGGCTTTGAATTTGTTTTCATTGGAATTAAGTTTTTTACGTGGCGGGTCCTACACCCAGCGCACAACCCATTTCGGGGTAGTACCGGTTTACTGGCAAAAGTAAATGTTTAACTAAAATATATACATATTATATTATAGAAAAAAAAAAATTCAATTAATTAGAAAAAAAAACTTTCTTATGAAAGGTGCTTAAAAGGACATTAGCAGGAAAAATATGTGTATTGACAATTTTCTCCTGATACAATTCTTAATAAAATTGTTTGTTATTATTTCTCTATAAAATACTTGTTCACGAGATTTTTAGTACATTTAGAGCTTTTAGGTCAAAATGCACGGAATTTTTTCACTACAGATGGCTAGACTTTTTTAAATATCTTGTCCTTTATCCCCAAACTTCCTGATAATGCATTTGGAGGAAATAGAATTAGAACTTTGACCCCAAAACTATCCCATATGGCACGTTTTTAGAAATTTAAAAACAGTTTTTTCTCAGTTTTACGTCAACCAACCATTGCAAAAATGCTAGTAAATTTAAAATGCAATGTTATTATTAAAGTGCGGTTAATATCCTACCAAACTATGTATAGCTTATCTGATCCATCATTTTCCAAGTATTTTATTTGACCATTACAAAAAAAATAAGAATAAAAAATTAACTTCAACTTATTATAAGTCCTTGAAAGGACACCCGCAGGTACAAAATTAATATGGGCAGTTTACTCCTGACTCCAATCTAAATAGATCTCGTTATGTTATTGTTTCTCCTAAAATTACTAGTTTAGGAGATATTGGCCAATAAAGACATATTCCATTTTTTAGTGCATTTTTAGCCTTTAGGTTAAATTTCCATGTCATTTTTTTACTACAGATGTGCAGTTTTTTTACAGATCTTATTTTTTATCCCCATTTTTTCAAAAATTGCGTGTGGAGCGAAGAAAAAAATTTTTTTTTTTTGTGGGTGTTCTACATACATATGTATATTAAAAAAGATGTGTTTTAATGCCGAAAATTTGTCCTCCTTTTTCGCCAAAAATTTCGATCGTCTCAGTAATTTTTATGATTTAGTGCATTTGTCCTCTTTTTCGCTCGAAAATTATGGTCACCTTATACTTGTTACACCAACATTGCTTGTTTGATTTCGTGGGATAATTGCTACTATGTTCGTTAATGCGTGTATTTTTTTATGTTATTTTTTTGTTGTATATGTATTGGCGACCGCCGTAGTGTAGCGGTTAAGTGTTCGGCCTTCTACACCTAGTCGTGGCGGTTCGATGCCCGGCAAAAGTAACATCAAAAAAAAAATTATTTAGAAAAACAATTTTTCTAAACGGGGTCGCCCCTCGGCAGTAGTTTGGCAAACTCTCCGAGTGTATTTCTGCCATGAGAAGCTTCTTTGCAAACAATACATTTGCTTTGCAAGTGCCGTTCGGAGATGAACTCAAATTATCCAAATAAAAACGATAAACCTAAAAAACAAACAACGCCAAATTTCACTCCTCAGCAAAGGAGAGCTATGGAGGAACAGGCGAGAAAGCAACAACAACGCCGGAGGACAACCTCCGTTCCACAATCAAGGGGGGGATCGACAGCGATGGCAACTACGAGTCGGTCAACCAACCCTCTATCGACTAAGATTGACTTGATGGGAGCTAGCACCAGTGCGGTTGCCAACGCAACTAAGCGGACAACGGCAGATGCTAAACTCCCATCAACCGCTGATATGAAAACCAGTATCTTTACGTCTGTGGCAGCGGTCTCACGACCTGGCCTCGGAGTTTCGAAGGAGAAGGAAGCTGCAACTGAGATTTCGGCAAGGAGAGCGACCGCGATGGCAACTACGGGTCCGCACTCCCAGGAGACATCTCCCCGCCGCTTCACATACCACGAGAAAAGATTGGCTGCAAAGATCCTGAAGAGGTATGAAGGGGTACCGCAGGAATCGCTGTCGCCGAATTCCAGTAAATCGGTAGAGCTAGCGAAAGCTGTGATACCGGATTTCCAAAATTCTTACATGCCAAAGAGGTTAAAAGTTAACCCTTTCAAGCGCCAGAGATCGGACCTGGAGTTGAATCCCCCTCCCAAGCGGCATCAGAATACCCCTGGAGCGGGCAAACTAAGCTTTGCTGAGGTAACCAAGGACAGGATCCTTATAGGCGTCCTTGACCGAGGCAATGACCGCCTGGCCATCCCTAAGGACCGGTGGCGTTACGTGCGAAATGAACTCGGCAACATTCTTCTCAATGTTGCTCCAGAGTTTCCGGGTAGTTCGGCGCGAGTAACGGATGCGGGTTGGCACCAGGGTCAGATTAAATTACTCGCATGCGAGGATGCAAAAACCGTAGCACTGTACAAGGCAGCAGCTGCTAAGCTGGGTGAAGTCTACAAGGGCGCAAAGATAGAGGTCGTCGACTGGAAGGACATTCCAGCTCGTCCAAGGGCAAGGGCGTGGATTCCGGCCATCCCTGACGAACCCGAGAGAATTCTCGGGATGCTACGGCTAATGAATCCGTCCCTGCCAACGCATGACTGGAGTGTCAATCTGGTCGGGGATGCGGTAGGGCCCGACAGACAGGTGGTGTT
This sequence comes from Campiglossa producta, assembly GCA_964058755.1. Classification (NCBI taxonomy): domain Eukaryota; kingdom Metazoa; phylum Arthropoda; class Insecta; order Diptera; family Tephritidae; genus Campiglossa; species Campiglossa producta. The sequence goes on from CAXKVI010000006.1 coordinate 4,199,833, forward strand.
CACCATGAATAAAGAGTCAATCGAGCCCCTCAAAAGGTGCAATGGCCTAGTACACTACAGCGTAGGCCAGATCGTTATCCACGTATATCGTGGTGATGCTCAGCGCGCTGCCTTCTCGGCTGCTCCGGGGGAACGGAAAACGAATTACCAGAAGAGGAAGCGGAGGATTCCGATGCGGAAAGCATGTTATCCGCCACGTCCCTTGGCGATAGTGCTGTGAACAACTCGGAGATGGAGGACAGCCTACAGGACGAGGAAGCCCTCGACGTCACGGTGGTAGCAGCCAACGCTGAGCGATTAACAAGCAAGACTCCTGCAACGCCATATCGGGCAGTTAATCGGAACAACTCGTCGTTGATAGGCAACCTCCGGGATGGGGCAAACCTCGACGATATGGGGACGGCAGGGAAGTCTGTGCGCTCTCATGTTGGTGGTGCTTCAGATTAATCTGCACAAATCTAAAGTAGCTTCGGCTGCTTTAAGTAGTCGTCTTTCTAAAGGCGACGTGGATGTGGTCCTCATCCAAGAACCCTGGGTCAATAGCTCGAGAATCTGCGGATTGGGGACTAAGGGCTTCAAGCTCATTCGAGCCAGCGAGGAGAGCAAAGTCAGAACGTGTATTTTGGTCAAGTCTGAGTTGAACTCCTTTCTCCTACCTAACTACACCATTACCGCTATCAGTCTAACGGTCGACAGCACCCGCCTGACGGTAGCGTCGGTCTATATGCCCTACGACGCCGAAGAACCCCCACCACAAATGGAGGTGAAAGACCTGGTGTCAAATTTCTGCACGGGTAATCTTATTATTGGAGCGGACGCTAATGCTCACCATGTCCAATGGGGGTGCTCCGACATCAATGCCAGGGGCGAGTCTCTGTTTGATTACCTCTTAACAACCAACCTGGTGATTTGCAACGTGGGTAATGAGCCTACTTTTATCACTAAGACCCGCAGGGAGGTCATAGACCTCACTCTCTGTAGTGAAGGCGCTTATGAGTGGGTCAGAAAATGGCGGGTTCTGGAAGAACATTCTTTCTCCGACCACCGTTACATAGAAATGGTTTTAGACTTTATTGTAGAACAACCAATCATGAAGCGCAATCCACGTAACACTGATTGGCAGTTACACAATGAAATATTAGACAGAGACCTCCCAGTACTGCCCTCACAAGCCCCCTCATCAGTAGAGGAGCTGGAGGATCTTGTTACTACATTTACATCGGCGCCCTCAAATGCTCTAGGACAGGCTTGTCCAGTGCCAAAACCACGCGGTAAACACAGGCCACATTGGTGGTCCTACGATTTGGACTCGCTCCGAATATCATGCCGGAAACAATTTAACAAGGCCAGGAGCTTCGGCTCTGAGCCTCATTGGCACGAATATAAAGCTAAACTAAGGGCCTACAAAAAAGCTCTGAGACAGGCGAAGAGAACCTCGTGGAGAAATTTCTGCACTGGCGTCGAAAAGGTCGACGACACAGCGAGACTTAGACGAGTCTTCTGGAAAAGTCAAACAACCATCAGCTATTTGCGAAAGCCTGACGGATCCTGGACCAGCACGGAAGAGGAAACCCTTGAGCTGCTCTTGAATACACATTTTCCGGGGAATCTGCATGATGCACCACTAGCACCTGCAACAAACCTGGCAGTAAATATGCCCATCACTGAGGAAAGAGTAAGGTGGGCAGTTAAGAGCTTTGAACCGTATAAGGCTGCCGGGCCGGACGGGATTATCCCCACGCAGCTTATAAACACGTTGGAGACATCAGCTAAATGGCTGGTATTTCTCTTCACAGCCTGCCTGGCTCTCAACCACATTCCGGGCTCCTGGAGAAGCGCCACGGTAGTGTTTATCCCTAAGGCGGGGAAGGCATCCCACTACGAGCCAAAAGACTACAGACCGATCAGTCTCTCGTCCTTTGTACTAAAAACCTTTGAGAGGATATTAAGCGACTACCTCTTAACGACTATTGATAGCAACCTTATCTCTAGCTATCAGCATGCATACACCAAGGGTAAATCAACAGAAACCGCTCTGCACAGCCTAGTGTCTGTCATTGAGAAATCGCTGTGTGAAAAGGACTACTGTCTCGTGGCCCTCCTAGACATTGAGGGGGCTTTCAGCAATATAAGCCCGGAGGCTATCAACTCCGCTCTAACTAATCTGGGCGTAGATAGACCTCTAACTGGTTTAATTGACCAACTTTTAATGGGAAGGAAAATAGCTTCTTCACTTGGTACGGTTGAGTTATCACGCTATGTCACAAGGGGAACACCCCAGGGTGGTGTTCTTTCCCCGCTTTTATGGAACCTCACAGTCAACTCGTTGCTACGTGACACAAGCTGGGGGGGCGGGAAGATAGTGGCATACGCAGACGATTTAGCTATTGCATTCAGAGGCAAGTTCCCACAAACTCTGTGTGACTTGATGCAAGTAGCACTGCGAGAAGTTTCGACGTGGTCCTCTCGCTGCGGACTTAGCATCAACCCAGGGAAGGTGGAACTTGTCCTCTTCACCAACCGGTAGAAAATACCGCCACTAAGCCTACCAGAACTAGATGACACGCGCCTGGGCTTGTCGGATAAGGCCAAGTTTCTAGGCATAGTTCTGGACAGGAAATTGAATTGGAAGGAGAATGTTCTTCAGCGCCAGAAGAAAGCTTGCATCGCTCTTTACACCTGCAAAAGAGCCATTGGCAAAAAATGGGGGCTCAGCCCTAGAGTATGCAGTTGGATCTACACGGCCATCATTCGCCCAATCATGCTTTATGGAGTCGTCGTATGGTGGCCTGCGCTGAGCAAGGCAACATACCTGAATCTGTTGCGGAAAGTCCATAGATCCAATATGATCTGTATAAGCGGTGCGCTAAGGACAACGCCCAACGAAGCCCTCCAGGTCATTCTGGGCATTTTGCCACTTGATCTGGAAGGGTTTCGGTCAGCGGCGGCATCAGCTCTGCGCCTAAGAGAAACCTCCAGTTGGGCTGCGGGTACTATTGGACACTCCAGTATTCTGGAATCTTACAGCTTTCTCCCTCTAAGCACAGATCGTTGTGCGACTACTACAGTCGGGGATAGCTGTTTCAAAATAAACATTCCCAGCAGAGAAGACTGGGAGAGGACGGATTGGTGTCCCGGAACAAATGGTGGCACTTCCATATACACCGACGGCTCGAAGTTGGACGGCAGAGTTGGAGGAGGCGTTTATTCAAGGGATTTGGACCTTGAGCTCTCCTTCAGACTACCTGATCATTGTAGCGTCTTCCAGGCGGAAGTCTCGGCAATCCTGGACGCCGCGGCCTGGTTAAGCAAACGTGTTATCGGAGAAGATATCGCTATTTTCAGCGACAGCCAAGCGGCCATCAAATCCCTTGGCTCATACACGTTCAACTCTGAACTGACGCTCAGCTGTCGTCGATCTCTTCAGGAGATGGCCCAACAGAACCGCGTAAGCCTCATATGGGTCCCGGAACATAGGGACATTGAGGGAAACTGTAAGGCAGACGAGCTTGCCAGGCAGGACACGACCAAGCAGGTTCTTCAGGATAAAGAGCGCTTAGGTATGCCGTTTGCCACATGCAAACTAATGCTGAAGGAGCACACACTCCGTCAAGCCAACGAAAGATGGCTGCAATCCCCAGGGTGTCGCATATCGAAACAAACCTGGCCAAAATGGGATCTTAAAAGGTCTAGACGCATTTATGCCCTAACTAGGAGGGAAATCTGCATATTGATAGGGGTATTAACCGGTCACTGCCTCATTGGTAGGCATGCAGAAAGGCTAGGTGTGCCCTACCGACGATGCTGCAGGAGTTGCAAAGATGATGAGGAGGAGGAAACAGTGGATCACCTCATCTGCAACTGTCCGGCTTTAAGCGGCGCGAGAACGCGCTTTTTGGGAGTTCCGTTCCTGGATAGCCTAAGCCAGATCGCGGAACTGGACATAAAGGACTTGATGGGCTTCATAAAGTCATCTAAGTGGTTCGAGGAGGAGTAACGTTGTCGGTTTAGGACTGTCAGTCCCGGGATTCTGCTATGTGGAAAATCCCAACAACTCAGGGATTTTCCATATGGCTGGGTCCCGGGACTGACTTTCCTTGTGTTGGTGGTATCACAACGGGCCTTTCAAAACTGGCCTAAGTGTGCCTCTGCGGCAGCCACTTGAACCTAACCTAACCTAAATACCTTGTTAAAAAACTACTTTATATATGTTATACTGTGTGAATCTTAGTAACCAGGCTTACATGTTACTTTTATTTTAATTTTTAGTGAAATTTTGAAAAGTATAAAAAATTTTACACCAAAAAATTTTTGTGCGCCTTTTTTTGTAACGTAAGTGACGTACCTAGGCTCGCGGCAGAAAGAGAGGGAGCCCCGGTGGGGCCACTCTGACATACTTGGTTTAAGGGCTCACCGAGGTTTTTGCGTAGCGTCTGTTCACCATGAGGTGCGGCTGCAAGCGGGCGTCTGTCTTGAAGCAAGCGGCTCGCTATATAAATGTGTAAATATTTTCCAAAACCCCGAAACGGGTTGTGCGCTGGGTTTGGGACCCGCCCGTAAAAAACTTAATTCCAATGAAAAAAAATGCAAAGCCTCGGATGAGAACCCCCTTTAATGTTGACGACCCGGCAAAACGAATAAGGCATAACGATTTGGATATTAGGGCATGTACCGGGAATGTCCGGACCCTTTCAAGGGACGGTACCGCTGCCCGACTGGTTGATGTCCTCGTAGGCGCAAAGGCCGACATCACCGCCCTGCAGGAAATGCGATGGACGGGGCATGGAAAGACGACCATCGGTCCTTGTGACGTATACTACAGTGGCCAGACACGCGGCAAAGCGCGTGGTGTAGGATTCGTGGTGGGAAAGAGACTTCGCCGCCAAGTATTAGCGTTCACTCCTGTGAACGAGCGTCTCGCTGCGATCCGCATCAAGGCGAGGTTTTTCAACATAACATTTATCTGCGCCTATGCGCCGACTGAGGAGACGGACGACGCAGAGAAGGACTCCTTCTACTATAAACTTCAACAGACTTATGATCGGTGCCCCCAGCATGATATCAAAATCGTGCTCGGCGACTTTAATGCCAAGGTGGGCAAGGAAGGAGTCTTTGGCCCCACAGTTGGAAAATTCAGTCTCCACGATATAACATCCCCCAACGGTACTAGGTTGATTGACTTCGCCGCTGCTCGCAATATGGTCATCAGTAGTACCAGGTTCCAGCATAAGCGAATACACCAAGCCACATGGCTGTCCCCTGATCAAAGAACTAGAAACCAGATTGATCATGTCCTGATTGACGGCAGACATAGCTCCACCGTTCTGGACGTGCGTACACTGCGTGGTCCCAATATTGACTCTGACCATTATCTTGTCGCAGCCAAGATACGCACACGCCAGTGGCGTGCCTTCCATATAAGCCGAAAAGCCCGGCTTGCCTAGCTAATCCTCTATGAGCTACAATATGTTTCAAAAATGTATCGTAACAATTTCTTTAACGTTTACATTTGGTTTCACTAACTGCCAATAGCATAAACATATAAATAAAGCTCTTCCTGCCATCTGTCGGCTGATAGCAAAATAATTAACATAAAATTTTTTCAGCGCATATGATGGCATCTCTTACTTGCTTACTTAAAATAGCCTTTAACCGCCTAGGCGATGATTGCCATCTCGCTTTTACTTATTGGCTTTTACCTGGCTTTCAAATCCCTTACTAAAATGTCTTTTTGAAGCTACAGTTTTTTTGAATTTAGAAGAAATTTTGTATGCAACTACGAAGCCAGCTTCGTGCTGTTGTTACTATAAGCTTTAAAGCCAAACTGGATATGTATATACATATCTACAATGTTAATGTGCAAAGAGCTCTACTCAAAAATTATTGGCGCATATTTTAAAGTAGAAAAAAGAATTCAATAGTGGTGATTGCTGTAATATTTTTTTTTTTTGCTAGGCATTATAAAATATAAAAAATATTTTTTAGGTTTCTTAGGTCCACTTGCACGACGCCGAGTTATCTTTTTAGCTCAGAGTTAATTTGACATTAACTCTGAGTTAAAAATATAAATTTTCGTTGTGCAAGTGAGCCTTGGCTTCTGCGATGCATGTAAATGGGAAATAGTGCAAGTAAACCTTTTCCCTTGGATTGGAAAAGCTTAAAAAATCTGCGAAACAATAACTTGCCTATTGAAGAAACCTAAATGTTTAAGTTTTTCCCCGTGTGCAAAAGTCGATAAATATCTATCCTGAACTCTTCTTCTTCGTCTGAAATGTTCTTTTGTTGGGGTTATAAGGACTGGGGCTTGCCTTGATTGAAACACGTAGGCACGCCACTGGCACACGCCTCTGTGCAACGAAGAAAGTGCGCACAGTAACGGAAGGAAAGTTTGACGTCGAGAAGCTGCGCATGACACAGACAGCTGATAATTTCACAACTCGACTCTCACACCTGCTAGCAGAGGGCAATCCTCGACCTAACGATGTAACCGAGCAACGGAAGCATATCTCTCACTCATTGCGTACCGCCGCTGAGGCCACTATAGGGTTCCAGCGAGCCCGTAAGAACAACTGGTACGATGAGGAATGCAAAACTGCCTCGAAAAAAAGGACGCTGCCTACAAGGAGACGTTGCGAACGGGCGCAACCCGCAGTGTATGGCAACAATATCGTGAGGCAAAGAAGGAAGAGAGACGCCTTTTCAGAAAAAAGAAAAGTGAGGCCGAAAGGCGTGAGTGTGAGGAGCTTGAGATGCTGGCTGACAGGAATGATGCCCGAAAATTCTGTGAAAAGATCCGGCGGATGACGGAAGGTTTTAAGACCGGGGCAAGCTCCTGTAAGGACAATAATGGCGACCTGGTAACCGACGTACAAAGTGTACTTAAATTATGGAGGGAGCACTTCTCCTCACTGCTAAATTGCGAGGGAGACGTCGAACCCGATACCCCAATCCCTGACGATGAAAAGTCGTCCCACCACCTTACTATAATGCAGTGAGGATAGCTATATCCCGGCTCAAAAACAACAAAGCGCCTGGAAAAGACGGACTTCCCGCCGAGCTGTTCAAACACGGAGGCGAAGAGCTGGTAAAAAGCATGCATCAGCTCTTATGCAGAATATGGTCAGACGAATGCATGCCTCCGGATTGGAATTTAAGTGTGCTTTGCCCAATCCACAAGAAAGGCGATCCCGCTAACCGCACCAACTACCGCGGAATTAGTCTTCTTAATATCGCATATAAGGTTCTCTCTAGCGTGTTGTGTGAAAGGCTGAAGCCCATCATAGACAAACTGATTGGACCTTATCAGTGTGGCTTTAGACCTGGTAAGTCTACCATCGACCAGATTTTCACGATACGCCAAATCCTGGAGAAGACCCATGATAAGAGAATCGACACTCACCATCTCTTTGTCGATTTTAAAGCCGCTTTTGACAGCGTAAAAAGGAGTTGCCTGTATGCCGCCATGTCTGAATTTGACTTCCCTGCAAAGCTTATACGGCTTTGTCAAATGACGTTGAGCAATACCAACAGCTCCGTCAGAATCGGGAAGGACCTCTCTGAGCCATTTGAAACCAAACGAGGCTTCAGACAGGGCGACTCCCTTTCGTGCGATTTCTTCAATCTGATGCTGGAGAAGATAATTCGAGCAGCAGAGCTAAACCGCAACGGTACAATCTTTTACAACAGCGTGCAATTGCTGGCGTATGCTGATGATATTGATATCATTGGCCTTAACAACCGCGCCGTAAGCGCTGCCTTCTCTGGACTGGATAAGGAAGCGGAAAAAGTGGGTCTTGCCGTGAACGAGGACAAGACGAAGTATTTGCTGTCATCAAAGAAAGAATCGGCGCACCTGCGCCTTGACAGCCATGTCACTGTTGATAGTTACAAATTTGAAACTGTGAGGGACTTCGTCTATTTGGGAACCAGTATCAACACCGAAAATAATATCAGTCTAGAAATCCAGCGGAGAATCACTCTTGCCAACAAGTGCTACTTTGGACTGAGTAGGCAATTGAGAAGTAAAGTCCTCTCTCGAAGAAAAAAGATCACGCTCTATAAGTCTCTCATCATACCTGTCCTGATGTATGGCTCAGATTCATGGACAATGTCAAGAGAAGATGAGATGGCCCTTGGAGTATTTGAGAGAAAAGTTCTCCGGAAGATTTATGGTCCTTCCCGTGATGCCAACGGCGAGTATAGAAGGAAATTTAACGATGAGCTGTACGAGCTCTACGCAGATCTGACCATAGTCCAGCGAATTAAAGCCCAAAGACTCCGCTGGCTGGGCCATGTTATGCGAATGGACAAAGAAGCTCCAGCACAGAAGGTTTTCCTATCGTCGCCTGAATTCGGCAGCAGAGGAAGGGGGAGGCCTCGACTGAGATGGAAACAACAGGTGGAGGATGACTTGAACTCCCTTGGGGTTTCCAATTGGCGTCCGTTATCGCTAAAAAGGAATGACTGGCGTGCTTTGATACGAAACGGCCAAAATCGCTTAGGCGGTTAAGCGCCAATAAATGATGATGAAGTGACGAAAATAAGCATTTTATTGCATAAAATATATAGTTTTCTGCCAATCAAGTTAAATTCTTCGAATCTCCATCTACAAGGTAACTACATAAACTATATAAAGTAAATTTGTTTTTAAAATAGTATACAATGTAAAAAAATCCGTTGCGCTTTTGTAACGTCAGTGACGAACGCTTACGTTCTTACCCACTTTTTCAAACAAACTTTATATTTTTGCGGATTTTTGTTATTTTTTAGAACTATTTACGATGCCTCAGTCGGGAGCTGATAGAATGAAAAAAAAAATGAGGGAAAAGCTCAAAACGGAAGGGAAGTATGAGGACTACAAAGTCAAAATAAAGGAGTTTGCCAGAAAAAGCCGTGGTAAGAAAAAACGTTTGATTGAGACCCTACCTTATAATAAAAAGAACTCCTTGCTGGACGCACAAAAACAAAAAGTTCAGAAACGCGTAGAAAAGCACAGGCTAAAGAAAAAAGGAATGTCTGATATTAACCCTGTTCCTTCGTTGAAGTTTAATGTCCCATCAGTAGGAAAGGCAGCCGCTCGTACTCGCAGAACATTGCCACTCTGTCCTTTGAAAAGTAAGGAGGTTCTCAAAAGGCTTTTAGCCGAATGCGAGATTGATGACGCTTTAAATTGTTTGCAACCTCCAAGCAAAAGTGGTTTGAACGAGGAAGTCAAACAAAAAATATTAGATTTTTATGAATGCGCCAGCATCAGTAGACAAGCTCCGGGAATTAAAGATTTTGTAATAATCAGAACAAAGAATAAGTTTAAGCTTAAGCTTCAGGTTCGCCATTTATATACATCAGTTTCAGAAACTTTTTTTATGTTTATCGAAAAATTTCCCAATACACTCATGACTTCATAAAATCAGTCATTTGTAAACACCCTGCAGAAGAATGCTGGCTGCATACTTGCGACAATTGCAAACATGTATTGCAAAACAAATTTTCGCAATACGTTAACGCATACAACGGCGACCATTCAAAGGTAACTTGGTATGAGTGGAGGGATAATCAAGGCAAAATCGGAAAGACATTGAATAATGGCACACTCGAAGATCTAGTTGTATACACACTAAATCAGACTCCAAAGTTTTTCGAGCATTCGTATATACGTGCATAGCGCAGGATGAGGTCCAAAGCTTTCATTGGGTGCATCCGCAAATTACTTTATTTACTGCATCTCTGTGGCGCACATGCGCACAGCATTCCATAGTATTAGTTTCGGACAATCGCAACCACGACAAGACAACAGCTCTGGTTTATCTCAACAAAATATTAGAGAACTTGCCAGAATATATAAACGAAGTAAGAATATAATCAGATGGGCTGGTATCGCAATTTAAAAATCGGTACATCTCCGAATTGTCCGAAATAAAGTTTTAAAAAGGGAGTGCCTTGTATTTAATTCTAAACAATTTGCTAAAGCTGCAAAAGGGTCCACGGTAAAGGTAATAGCTATTGCAAATGACGAAATCGAATGTACCGTTGATAAGTTGAACTTAAAGACTGTGTTCGACAACGCGCCTGCAATTGCAGGCATATCAAGCGTACATATGATGTACTGGTCCAGCGGAAACTTGAAAACTTCCAAACTATCTTCTTATAATGACGTATACGGAGAGGACAGTGCAAGTGACGAAGAAATTCCATTGGCAAATTTATTCATTTTAATTTAATATTATTTATGAAAAGATGTTTGTTTTATATTCATACACTATCTCTAATATACCTTTCCAATTATCTATAATATTCAAAATGTTATCTTCTAAAACTTAATTAAATAAAAAAGCTTTAACGTGCTCCAAATTTCGATAAGAAAGCATTTACTTATTAAATAATAATTTGGTGGTAATATTTCTATTAAATCGGAAAGATCCTCTGTATATATATATCGAATGTCTAAGTATAAATATTTTACACAATAGACTCGAACAATATTTTGTGGTTAATACAACACGTTTCTTGTAATACAATTAGTACTTGGCGTATGAGCAAAACCAGCTTAAAAAGTCTTAACTGAGCAAAGGACACCTAAAGATAAACCCTTTCACGATTTTCTGCAATAAATCAATTGACCTGTCTGTTATCACGTCCATAAAAGGAAAACTAGTCGGCTTATTTTCTGTTACTTCGGAGGTAACGTCAGTGACGAATTTTATGTAACGTCAGTGACGGTACATAATTAACTATACATTTTACATCTCTATAAAAGTCCTAGTTACAAAGATTGTTATAAAGACTTCATTCAATTTCTAATAATCTCCCAAACATTGGAATTTAATTCTGTCGAGGGGTTTCGCAGAAATTTGGATAAATCACCGGCGCCCAAAACCCATTGTCCTAAAATTGTAACGTCAGTGACGACTGAATTTTAGTCCGCTTTTAGTATGCTTTTAGAATTTAAATTAAAAGTTTAGGCATAACAGCTTTGAGTAGCTAAACTCCAAGTAATAAACCATTTTTCGTGTATTAGAATGTGCAATTCGAGTTTGAATCATAAAATTTTACTTGCGATGTAACGTAAGTGACGGTGGAATTTCCCACATTCCTTTTTCCTAAGATTTCTTTTCTGGTCATTTCCTTTCCTTGCCTTTCCCTTCCTTACCTTTCCTTGCGTTTCCTTACTTTCTTTCTTTTCCTTTAGTTTTCTTTCTTTTCCATTCATTTACTTTACTTATTTTTTCCCTTTTGATTACCTTCCTTTGCTTTATTTTTCTTTCTTTTTATTTTTATTTATTTTCCATACTTTCCTCCACCCTACCTTCTTTTCCTTTCTTTTTTTGTTCCCTTTCTTTGCCTTTCTCTATTTGCCTCTATTTTTCATTCCTTTACTTTTATTATATTTCCTTTCTTTCCCTTCCTTTTTTCTTTTCCAATACTTTCCTCTCCCTGCCTTTACTTGCTTTTGATTTTTCTCCCTTTTTCTTTCCTTACCTTTTTTCTTTTATCGATTCCTTTCCTTCCCCATACATTCCTTTATTTTATACTTTTATTTATTTCATTTTATTCTATTTATTTATTTTATATTATTCCTTTCCTTTCATTTCCTACAAATTTCTTTCTTTACTTTCAATCACTTTTCTAATTTTTATTTTACATTTTTTGTTTTTAATTTTATCAATTTTCCATTGTAGCTTATTTTTGATTTTATTTCAAAACATCAAGTCTGAGCTAGCATTTGCTTCTCTGAATACCTAGTACGTATTACCTACTCACAGATTTGGTTTTTGTAAACACTGTTTGTAGCTACGCTCAATAATGAGCCAGCCCCATGTTTATTACTGCTGCCAACACAACTCTTTTTCTCACACGCGGGCTCTCCCCACCAGCTATGAATGCAAACAACAATGTAAGTGGTCATAACTACACACATAACAGCGGCTCTATAAAGTGAAGCGTGTTTAGCATTTGTAGTGGTGTGACTTTCAAATCATATTATAATTATTTTTTTTTAATTTTTGGTTTGTTGTCGCACACCCCGCTCGGGGAGACCTATCGATACATATCAAATTTTATATACCTTAGAATTGTGGTTATTGCAAAAAAGGGATATAGATAACCATTCGTTTCGGACTGGTCGAATTTCAAAATTTGAAAAACGTAATTTTTAGGCTTACCCTATTATTGCTGTACAAATGTTTCTATTACGAGAGTAATTTCTTTAAAAGTAAATAATAAATCATATAGCGAGTACCTGGCATTAAAAAACTGGTACTGAAAATATGTAATTTTTATCTTCTTTTGTCAGTTTTAGCTGGCTCTGGCGTCTTCGTTGTTTTGAGTAGCCACTAAATTTTTTTCAGAAATTAAGAGTACATAGCCTAGAAGAAACTAACCCTTCCATAGGCCAAAAAACTCACTCCTTATAGATAAATGATTATCTCAAAAGTTGTAAGTTTTCAAAAATCTTGTTTTTTACGCTTAAAAACGGAAATCTTTCTCAAGAAATAAAAATACGAATTTCTCTTGGACGCCAGTCCTGACCTTTAGCTTCTAATATCTCTACATTTCGTTTTGTTATTTTCATATTAAGGGTATCTGCTGATGGATCTCCTAAACCAATATAATTTTTTTTTTTTTTTTCAAAGTAAAGTTTCGTATAATTTTTGAGACTTTTTTCAAGCAACCTTTCACAGTATGAAAGCTGACGTTTCCAACTTTCCAACAAAAAAAACCGCGTGCAATTATCATAACTACCAAACTATTTACATATATTTAAAAATTAATTGCGGCATTATATGAATCTGTTCCTTGAAATTTTACAAAAATTATATAAGTTACTAGCTGACCCGGCAGACGTTGTTCTGCCACAAATTTATTTCCCTGCATGTTTCTCTAACTCGATCCCTATATCTATTTTAATCCATATATCTATTTCCTTCGTATAGAAGGAACCACGCACCCTTTTTCGTTATACCCAGGAGGTGGCAGGGATTGATCTTATATCACTCCTCACAAAATTTCAGTGGTCTAACATGAATACTTCCAGAGATATCGACTATGAAGTATTTCCTTTGTATGGGAGGTGCCACGCCCCCTTTTTGGTTAACCCCCAGGTTTATGGGTGAGAATGGTGTTGTTATCCTATAGCTCTGTACCAATTTCCAGGAATAACAAACAAACCCCCCAAAGGAAGTTTATGATTTGGTTCAGCCGTTTTCGAGTTTTAGCGTGACGACTGAACACCATTTCATTTTCATATATATAGATTTTCAAATAGCTGTAACTAGTTCAAGAGTTATGATAATTGCACGCGGTTTTTTTTTTTGTTGGAAAGTTGCACGCTTAAACTCTAAGACTATATAATGGTTGCATGAAAAAGTTCCAAAAATGATGGGAAAATTTACTTTGAAAAAAAAAATTATATTGGTTTAAGAGATCCATCAGCAGAGAACCTTAGTATGAAAATAACAACACGAAATGTTGAGGTATTAGAAGCTAAATGTCAGGAGTGGAGTTCATGAGAAATTCGTATTTTTATCTCTTGAGAAACATGTCCGTTTTAGAGCCTGAGAAACACGATTTTTGAAAACTTACAAATTTCGATATAATCATTTATCTATAAGGAGTGAGTTTTTTTGGCCAATGGATGGGTTAGTTTCTTCTAAGATATGTACTCTAAATTTCTGTAAAAATTGGGTGGGTACTTAAAACAGTGAAGACGCCAGAGCCAGCTAAAATTTACAAAAAAGGATAAAAATTACGTATATTTAGTACCAGGTTTTTAATACCAGGTACTCGCTATATGTTTTATTATTTACTTTTCAGAAACTACTCTCTTTTACCTTTAAAATGGCGTATCACAGGTAAGGATATATCCAATAGAAACATTTTTACAGCAATAAAAGTGTAAGCCTAAAAATGACGTTTTTCAAACATTGAAATTCCACCAGTCATATGGATTGGCACGTATATATATATATTTGCTTTCCTCATATATTTCCCCACTCATTGTTTTCCTAATCTATATATGAAGAAAGCAAATACTGGAAAAATTAAAAAAAAAACCATGTACCTAGCTTGGTGGTCAGTGTAGTTAGAATCCTTCATCGCGATTGAAAAAATAAATAAATTGCGGTTAGGTTGGCAACCCTAGGTTGCAATCCTGATAGAAATTATCATATTGAGAATACGGCCAAAAATACCTTTCATTTGATAGAAATGTTGGCATGTCTTGCTCAATATTAAAAAAAAATGAAATAGGTGGTAACCCTAAGTGGAAACCCTGCTTGAAATTGTTTTATTTAGAATAAGGCCAAAAATACCTTTCACTTGATACCAACAATGGCATATCTTGCTCAATACAAAAAAAATTTAGATATGGGCAACCCCGTAAACCGTCCCAAGTGGCAACGCCCATGTATGTAATCTTAAAATGAATCATACCATCTATATACCAAATTTCATTAAAATCGGGCAGGCGGTTTCCGAGATATAAATAAAATGTGGTAAGGTGGCAACCCTAGGTGGCAGGTGAAAATCCTTCAGGGTGTTTGGCCGGTTAGCGGCGACAACGAAAACCTTGTACTTTTTATAAATATAGATCAAAAACAAAAACTAAAATGAAAAAATGTTCAACCACAATTTTAAATAAATAGGTTTAAAACCTCTGCGATTTTTAACCTAATTTGAATTTATTTCACTCAGAAAATGTGGCTTTTGTGTTTTGGATTTTGATTTTGGGGATTTTGATTTCCCGAATTATTAAAATTCTGCATGACAATAATGGCAACGTTACATCGTCTGAAGACGTATCTTCGAACAACTTTGAGTGAAGATCGGCTGTACCGCATAGCTTCACTAAAAATACATCGGGATGTTGAGATTGATGTGCAATTGGTTTTGGATGAACCTTTTTTGGTACCCCGACGAGTGCGTTTGTTGAATGATAGCCAATAATTATGGTGTTTTTTGCTATTTTCCTTTTAACAGCTAATAAATATTCAATTGTTCACTATTAAAAGTCTTTCATTATTTTGCTTCCCGTTACTACTTAAATTTTTATTGAGAACTGCCATAAATTCCATACACTATGACAAAAGAATTTGTTACCTATCAAAAATCATAATATTCTCTGAGCATACAAGAGCTCAAGCCCCCAACTGAGACAATTCCTGCACACGAACCTGTAACCACCCTAATAGCGCTGATACATTACAGCAAATTCCGAATTAACTACGTTTTTGGGAATTAACTTGAACTTAATTTTCATTATAAATTCCCGAAAATGAATAAGATTTGAGAAACCTAAATTATGATTTAGCCGCTACTGTCACCGATATATAAACAAAATTAGTAAGAATACACAGAACTTCTTTATAGTGAATTCGAAGGGACCCGAAAATCACTTCACTATATGGAAACTTCATTACATAGAAACTAAGAGGTTTTTCTTAAATTTCCTTGAAATATTGAGTATGCTTAGTTTTAGATCCACCACTTCTTTTTAAATTTTCAACATGACTTAACAAATCAGTTTGAGAGTTGAAAACATTAATTTGTAAGTACCTATAACTGAACTGAAAAGAAAAAATATTTAAACAAAAATTCACTATACGGAGACAAAAACGTACGAGGTTTGACTTTCTAGCTGTAAAATTTGTTCATTATATAAAAAACTTCATTATATGGCGTTCATTATAAAGAAGTTCGACTGTACTACCAAAATGACGGACTGCGAAGTAGCAGCGATTGGAATTTGCGCCGCAGTTAAAACGCTAGCAGCAGCAGCATCATTAGGCAGCGGCAGATTAGCAGCAGTATCAGATATAGTTTCAGCAGCATTGGCAACGACGTCGACAGAGCCTATAGCACCTGTTGGGGCGTCTGTAGAAGCTGGCTGCGTTGATTTAGCAGTGTTGTTGTATAGATTTACAAAATTCTCAAACTGAGCGAACAAACCAGACAGTGTCGAATTATTCTCGTTAAGCTTAGAGTGCAAGTCACGAACCTCGGCTTGAAGATAATCTATTTTTTGATGTAGCCACTCGTTATCAGTACACGGCATTGCACTTGTATGGCTTGTTGTTGTAACAACAAGTTATGCGAAGTCAAAGACTCGTCTTGTTGAGCAGGAGCACACAAACCACAGATGTAAATATTTTCACCATTATTTAGTATTAGACATACAAAATAAAACACCTTATTAGTCGCTTAAAATATTTATTTGTTTGTTGTTTTTATTTATGCAAAACAATTGTTTCGACACAAGCGACGTGTCATCATCAGTTGCTAGTTTTCAACTGAGCTCGGCAGGCAAGTTACCAACAACACAATTTAGATGAAAAATTTCTCGGCATTTTTCACATTGTACTGAAGTTTGGGTGCGCTCAACCTTAGTGCCACAAAAACACGGCGTAATAATCCAAATGGTTAAATATGAAAACACAGGAAAAGGCTAAGCGTGTCCGACACGGAGCGAATCGTCATAGACGCGTATTAGACGCTACATTCGATTTTTGTACGCTTTGTTGCTGAACACATATATTTGCATGAAGAGCTGCACACGAATCGGCAGCTGCACGAAAGTGGCAAATCATGAAAGCTACATGCTGCTCAGCGTATGACAATGCTGGTCGCCAGGCGTCGTACGCTTAGAAAAGAGAAAGAAGAAGCATTTGTTTACATTTTTCATTTTCGATTTTTGTGTGCCGTGGCTTTGCTTTCTTGTTTCAAATAAAATTAATTGTTTCTTTTGAAAGAAAAAATAGAAAATGTGTACAATCGGAAGTAGTATGGGTTAATAATGTGCGGAAAATATATTAATTAATTAAAATTGCAATTTTGACTGTTCTTTGTGTGCTTTTTTTCTGCAGCGTCGTGTGCAGATCTTGAGACGCAGGGAAATTCGTGCTCAGTGAAATGACGAGTACGCGTCTATGACGATGCGCCTCGTCTGCGGACTGCCTAACAGAGTCAATGTTTTTAACACAAATTTAATTATTATGCGCCATTAAATAAAAATAAAACCTCGAATTGAATTTGTGAAAAACTCGGAGCACGGCAAAAACACGTCCGTTCACAACTTTGTAAATACAATAAATAGGCTAGAAATCCGATAGATGTCGCCAAAAAAGAAAAATTCTCAGCGACATCTAACTTTAAACCGCAAGAAATACAACCAAAACATATATTGCTTTGCGTCACATTTATAGGTTTGGCAAAACCGCGCAAGCCCGAAAAAGTATCCCACAATGATCGCGAAAATATACAAGGAACAAGTAAGGAAGTCTAAGTTCGGGTGAAACCGAACATTACATACCCAGCTGTGCACATAAAATGCTGTTATTCTTTGTTTTGTATACCTAGTTTCGTAAATCTATCTCACACCGTTCTGAAGTTGTTAGCAGTCGAATTTAAAAATTGCTTGACTCAAAAGTGGGCGGTGCCACGCCCACTTTCCAAAATTTTGAAAAAATTATGTAAAGAATATGAAAGTTGATGTATGTACCAAATTATATTATTATAGCGAAATCAGTTAATTAGATATGGACTTTTCAATATTTCCACCTCCTTTCAATATGACTTTTATGAAAAAGTAGGCGTGGTCGCGAAGCGATTTCGTTTATTTTCTATAGCTGAATTTACCACAACAATAGTATGTCCTCTACGAAATTTCGTTATACTAGCATAAACTGTTCTGAAGTTATTAAGAGTCAAAATTTTAAAATTTCTTCAAATATACGTGGGCGGTACCACGCCCCCTTTTCAAAAATTTTTATAAAATCGGCCTTAGAACATCTAAATCAATACATATTGCAAATTTTATCATTGTAGCTGCTTCTAATATTGAATTAACCCATTTTATACGTTTTTCGAAATTTTCGATATCGAAAAAGGGGCGTGGTTATGGTCCGATTTTACCCATTTTCAATAGTAATCTATTCTGAACCCAAATAAGTACGCATGCCAAATTTGCTCAAGTTATCGTGTTAACGGACAGACGGACGGACGGACAGACGGACGGACATGGCTCAATCAAATTTTTTTTCGATCCTGATCATATTGTTATATGGAAGTCTTTATCTATCTCGATTCCTTTATACCTGTACAACCAACCGTTATCCTAACAAAGTTATAATACCCTGTGTACAAGTACAGCTGGGTATAAAAATCAGCTGATTATGTTATCGCACGTAAAAAGATAAAACTTGGTCAAGTCTCTTCGCTGTCCAAAATGAAATGTCACGCAACGCGACGCTAAATTCGTTTCTGTTTTTAGCTTCAATCTTCAATGTTGTGTGTATCAGGATAAAATTTGGATCTGATAAAAGAAGACTTATAAGTATGTGTATTAGAGTGGTTCAAAATTTTTTTTTTTTGGAAAATCTAAAACGCTACCCCGAAATATGGTTCCTTGTGACAAAAAAAAGAGGCTGCTAATTTTTTGTTTTTTTTAAAGGTGCTTTAGAGGTCGCGCTACTCGTTTTTATAAAAAAATTAGATGCTTGCAAATTTAATTTAATTTTAACATGTTTAAGTGCAGAAAAAATTTGCGTTTTTGTGTGTTGTTATTCTGTTTGCATTGACGAATATTCCTGCAATTCAACAGCCTTCTTGGATGAGTAGAAGGGGTTTAACTCCTGAAAGTATGTTTCGAAATTGAAAACGGTGCAACTAAAACGCCTACACTGATCTCATTGCGCATTGGTTTTTTGGATATATTTCGCATCTAGAAGGTTTATGACATCGCTGATTATGAATCCGATGTCAGTTTTTTTAAATTCAAAATGGCGGGTCCAATATGGCGGTGAATTTTTTGAAAACTAATTGGATTTTATTGAGACTTGGTACTCGGAGGTTTATGAGTTGTCTGATTACGAATCCGATATCGGTTTTTTTAAATTCAAAATGGTGGATCCAATATGGTGGTGCATTTTTGAAAACTAATTGGACTGTGTGAAACTCGTCACTGATGGATTTATGACATCGATTTATATGAACTAGTATCGCTTGTGATCGAAAATTCGACAAAAAAAAACTTTAGAGGGTCGAGGGGTCGCGAGCCCCGTACCCCCATCCTTAAATTTCGGGGACGCCCCTGAAAATATACCGTCACTTTTTTCAATTTCCTTTCCATCGGTGCATATTTCATTTATATATATTAATATATAATATATAAGATGCCAGTTTTGCCAAACTTGCATAGGAATCCGATGTCAATAAATACGCCACATGAACCTCCTGTGAGCGAACCGTTTGACCGATTGGAATGAAATATGCAAAGCTGGAAAGAAAATTGAAAAAACTGAGGTATAGGCGGTATATTTTCAGGGGCTTCTCCGAAATTTAAGGATGGGGTACGGGGCTAGCGACCCCTCGACCCTCTAAAGTTTTTTTTTCGAATTTTCGATCACAAGCGATACTGGTTCATATAAATCGATGTCATAAATCCATCAGTGACGAGTTTCACACAGTCCAATTAGTTTTCAAAAATGCACCACCATATTGGATCCACCATTTTGAATTTAAAAAAAACGATATCGCATTCGTAATCAGACAACTCATAAACCCCCGAGTACCAAGTTTCAATAAAATCCAATTAGTTTTCAAAAAATTCACCGCCATATTGGACGCGCCATTTTAAATTTAATAAAACTGGCATCGGAATCATAATCAGCGTGTCATAAACCTTCTAGATGCGAAATATATTCAAAAAACCAATGCGCAATGAGATCAGTGTAGGCGTTTTAGTTGCACCGTTTTCAATTTCGAAACATACTTTCAGGAGTTAAACCCCTTCTACTCATCCAAGAAGGCTATCGCATAGCAGGAATATTCGTCAATGAAAACAGAATAACAACACACAAAAACGCAAATTTTTACTGCACTTAAACATGTTAAAATTAAATTAAATTTGCAAGCATCTCATTTTTTTATAAAAACGAGTAGCGCGACCTCTAAAGCACCTTAAAAAAAAAAAAAAAAAATAGCAGCCTCTTTTTTTGTCATAAGGAAGAATAATTCGGGGTAGCGTTTTAGAATTTCCAAAAAGTCCATAATTTTGAACCACTCTAGTGTGTATCCATAGCGTTAGGTGCACTTTAGTGTTGAAAAGGATGCTTCCATTCAACTATAGTAATGCATAGTGACCGAATTGGGTTGTTAACGCCCAAGCAAAACAATACACTTTGTGGTCGGTCAGGTTGTGGCTTCCCCCCTCGTCTTTGTGGTCGCTTCTGTACAACTGCACTAGATATCTTTTGGTTATTGATTCCACCACCAGTTATTGTGCCATTTATAGTTTCAGCTATGTTAGATGTTCCAATATAACCGCCATCGCTTGTTGGGCCATTCGCTGTTAAAGAAGGAGAGTTCGAGGATATTAGTTTTACTCTTATTTTAAAAGTGTTTTTATCAGAGACGGAATATAATTATTATTCTTCATTATTTCGACTAAAAAAATCAGAATGTTCTAAACTTCGCAAAACAATTTTACAAATACCACCATACTTGTACAAGTATAACCTTTAGCAATCTGCAATGATTTATATTTTTTGAGTTTCATCCATATTAATCAAAGATAACACAGTGGAACAAAATTGACCAAAGTTAAAATACCTGGGAAGTAATAGTATTTTTGGGTATATCTCGGCGAATTAAGAAGAACTGCGCACAATAAATTTGCCGGACACCTCCAAAATCTTGAGTTAGGAGTCAAAAACCGGGTTTTCATACCTTGGAACACTTATGAGCCTATATCTTAGGTAACTTCAACCCGATTTTAATTTTTTTCTTGATTTCGATAGAAGAGATATATACTTTTCTAACTATCTATATGTATATGAACCGGAAAGAAGTGGTAAAACACAAACCTTGAGCGTTATTCAACAGCAAATTTGGTTACGAGTGCAATGAAAGTTAATTTTCTCAAAAAAGTTGAAAACTAAATTAAAAAAATTATTTTGCCATATAATTTGAAAATTTACGTATACCACTAGGTACTTGGTTTTTTATATGTAAATTTTCAAATTATATGGAAAAAAATTTAAGAAAAAAAAACTTTTTTAAAATTAACTAAAAAGTAGAAAATAACTTCACTGTAAAGAAATATAACACTTTATGAGTTCATTTTAACCTTTAACGATAATTTGGCTTCTTCGTCTGCGACAAAACAATTCCATATCTTCCAGTCCATATCACAGTTCCAATATTATTAATAAAAGCGTGTTACATTGTATAGCAAGACAAGAAGGTCCTAAATGTTCGTAATTATACCTTCTAATCTAATTATCTATCTAATTATACCATTAAAATTTAACACGCTTTTATTAATAAAACTGGAACTGTGATATAGACTGGAAGATTTAAAAATTTAAGTGTAAAGTTTTAAACTTAAAAATATATAATCTTGTACAATATGGAATTATTTTGCCGCAGGCGTAGAAGCCAAATTATCGTTAAAGGTTAAAATGAACTTATAAAGTGTTATATTTCTTTACAGTGAATTTATATTTTACTTTTTAGTTAATTTGATTAACCAATAATAAAAGCTTATTTTTTTTTTAAGTTTTTTCATTAATTATATTTTTTCCTTTTTAGTTCGGGTTATCAACAAGAAATATACCTATAGGCTTGTTCTTAGGAGTACATAATGCTATGGAAACACACACTAAATCTTATTTAATCAGATCGATATTTTATCCTGAACCACAAAAATTTAAGATTAACAGCATATAATTGCGAATTTGGGCTCTATTAGTGTGTATGCAGCACAGGAAGGCAATGCACGAAATTCCACTAATAATAATGCTGATACCTACATTTGCGTAAATTCCGAATTAACTCCGTTTTTGGGAATTAACTTGAGCATAATCTTCATTATAAATTCACAAAAATTAAGGCGATTTGATCAGATTTAAGAAATTTGCACTGGCAACACACTTCAGATAAATATACAACAGCAAGAAACACAAGTAAATTGAGGGTAGCTGACTGATAGATGTCGCGCTGGTTTGTAAAATGCGACTATCGGCAGGTAGGTAAAATATGATGCAATAACAACCAAAGAAGTAATCCCCAATGCTGTTAGGTTAGGTTAGGTTCAAGTGGCTGCCGCAGAGGCACACTTAGGCCAGTTTTGAAAGGCCCGTTGTGATACCACCAACACAAGGAAAGTCAGTCCCGGGACCCAGCCATATGGAAAATCCCTGAGTTGTTGGGATTTTCCACATAGCAGAATCCCGGGACTGATACTCCGTTACTCCTCCTCGAACCACTTAGATGACTTTATGAAGGCCATCAAGTGCTTTATGTCCAGTTCCGCGATCTGGCTTAGGCTATCCAGGAACGGAACTTCCAAAAAGCGCGTTCTCGCGCCGCTGAAAGCCGGACAGTTACAGATGCGGTGCTCCACCGTTTCCTCCATGTATGCATGCTGATAGCTCGAGATAAGGTTGAGAGGTAGCCGCTTAGTATCCTCTCAAAGGTTTTGAGTACAAAGGACGAGAGACTGATCGGTCTGTAGTCTTTTGGTTCGTAGTGGGATGCCTTCCCAGCCTTAGGGAAAACACTACCGTGGCGCTTCTCCAGGAGTCCGGAATGTGGTTGAGAGCCAGGCAGGCTGTGAAAAGATATACCAGCCATTTAGCTGATGTCTCCAACGTGTTTATAAGTTGCAAGGGGATAATCCCGTCCGGCCCGGCAGCCTGGCTTAGGCTATCCAGGAACGGAACTTCCAAAAAGCGCGTTCTCGCGCCGCTGAAAGCCGGACAGTTACAGATGCGGTGCTCCACCGTTTCCTCCATGTATGCATGCTGATAGCTCGAGATAAGGTTGCTATCAATAGTCGTTGAGAGGTAGCCGCTTAGTATCCTCTCAAAGGTTTTGAGTACAAAGGACGAGAGACTGATCGGTCTGTAGTCTTTTGGTTCGTAGTGGGATGCCTTCCCAGCCTTAGGGAAAACACTACCGTGGCGCTTCTCCAGGAGTCCGGAATGTGGTTGAGAGCCAGGCAGGCTGTGAAAAGATATACCAGCCATTTAGCTGATGTCTCCAACGTGTTTATAAGTTGCAAGGGGATAATCCCGTCCGGCCCGGCAGCCTTATACGGTTCAAAGCTCTTAACTGCCCACCTTACCCTTTCCTCAGTGATGGGTATATTTACTGCCAGGTTTGTTGCAGGTGCTGGTGGTGCGTCATGCAGATTCCCCGGAAAATGTGTATTCAAGAGCAGCTCAAGGGTTTCCTCTTCCGTGCTGGTCCAGGATCCGTCAGGTTTTCGCAAATAGCTGATGGTTGTTTGACTTATCGAGAGGACTCGTCTAAGTCTCGCTGTGTCGTCGACCTTTTCTACGCCAGTGCAGAAATTTCTCCACGAGGTTCTCTTCGCCTGTCTCAGAGCTTTTTTCTAGGCCCTTAGTTTAGCTTTATATTCGTGCCAATGGGGCTGAGAGACGAGGCTCTTCGCCTTGTTAAATTGTTTCCGGCATGATTTGCGGATGAGGGGGCTTGTGAGGGCAGTACTGGTAGGTCTCTGTCTAATATTTCATTGTGTAACTTCCAATTAGTGTTACGTGGATTACGCTTCATGATTGGTTGTTCTACAATAAAGTCTAAAACCATTTCTATGTAACGGTGGTCGGAGAATGAATGTTCTTCCAGAAACCGCCATTTTCTGAACAACTCATAAGCGCCTTCACTACAGATAGTGAGGTCTATGACCTCCTTGCGGGTCTTAGTGATAAAAGTAGGCTCATTACCCACGTTGCAAATTACCAGGTTGGTTGTTAAGAGGTAATCAAACAGAGACTCGCCCCTGGCATTGATATCGGAGCTCCCCCATTGGACATGGTGAGCATTAGCGTCCGCTCCAATAATAATTTTACCCTTTCACCTCGGCCTTTCCACTTCGGCGTCATAGGGCATATAGGTTAGGTTAGGTTCAAGTGGCTACCGTAGAGGCACACCTAGGCCAGTATTAAAAGGCCCGTTGTGATACCACCAACACTAGGAAAGTCAGTTCCGGGACCCTGCCATATGGAAAATCCCGGTATTAACGGAATTCTCCACATAGCAGAATCCCGGGACTGACGTTCCTATACCGACACCGTTACTCCTCCTCGAACCATTTAGATGACTTGATGAAGGCCATCAGGTCCTTTATGTCCAGCTCCGTGACCTGGCGTAGGCTAACCAGGAAGGGAACTCCCAAAAAGCGCATTCTCGCGCCACTTAAAGCCGGGCAGTTGCAGATGAGGTGCTCCACCGTTTCCTCCTCCTCATCATCCTTACAACTCCTACAGCATCGTCGGTAGGGCACACCAAGTCTTTCTGCGTGCCTACCAATGAGGCAGTGCCCAGTCAATACGCCTATTAATATGGAGATTTCTCTTCTCCTTAGGGCATAAATTTGTCTCGATCTTTTATGATCCCATTTCGGCCAGGTTTCTTTGGATATCCGGCATCCTGGAGATTGCAGCCATCTTTCGTTGGCTTGGCGGAGTGTGTACTCCTTCAGCATAAGCTTGCAAGTGGCAAACGGCATACCTAAGCGCTCTTTATCCCGAAGAACCTGCTTGGTCGTGCCCTGCCTCGCAAGTTCGTCTGCCCTACAATTTCCCTCAATGTCCCTATGCCCCGGGACCCATGTGAGGTTCACGCGATTCTGTTGGGCCATCTCCTGTAGAGATCGGCGACAGCTGAGCGTCAGTTCAGAGTTGAACGAATAAGAGCCAAGGGATTTGATGGCCGCCTGGCTGTCGCTGAATATAAAAATGTCGTGTCCGATAGTGTGTTGGCCTATCCAAGCCGCGGCGTCCATGATTGCTGAAACTTCAGCCTGGAAGACACTGCAGTGATCAGGTAGTCTGAAGGAGAGCTCAAGGTTCAGATCCTTTGAATAAACCCCTCCTCCAACTCTGCCGTCTAACTTCGAGCCATCAGTATAAATGGAAGTGCCGCCATGAGTGGCGGGACTCCGATCCGTGCTCTCCCATTCTTCCCTGCTGGGAATGTTGATTTTAAAACAGCTATCTCCGACTGTTGTGGTCGCACAACGATCCGTGCTCAGCGGAAGAAAGCTATAGGATCCCAAAATACAGGCGTGTCCAGTAGTGCTTGCGCCCCAGCCGGACGTTTCCCTTAGACGTAGAGCCGATGCTGCTGCTACCCGGTGCCCTTCCAGATCGAGTGGCAAAATGCCAAGAATGGCCTGGAGTGCTTCATTGGGCGTTGTTCTTAACGCACCGCTTATACAGATCATGCAAGATCTGTGTACTTTACCTAGCAGATTAAGGTTTGTTGCCTTGCTCAGCGCAGGCCACCATACCACAACTCCATAGAGCATGATTGGTCGAATGATTGCGGTGTAGATCCATTTGCATATTTTGGGGCTGAGCCCCCATTTCTTTCCAATGGCTCTTTTGCATGTGTAGAGTGCAATACACGCTTTCTTCTGGCGCTGAAGAACATTCTCCTTCCAGGTTAGTTTCCTATCCAGAACTGTGCCTAAGAACTTGGCTTTGTCAGCCAGGTTCAGGTGCACGTCATTCAGTTTTGGTAGTGTTAGCGGTGGTATCTTATAGCGGTTGGTGAAAAGAACCAGTTCTACTTTTCCCGGGTTGATGCTCAGTCCGCAGCGCGAGCACCATGAGGAAACCTCTCGCAGTGCTGCTTGCATCAAGTCGCACAGGGTCTGTGGGAATTTGCCCCTATATACTATAGCTAAGTCGTCTGCATATGCCACTACCTTCCCGCCCCCCCAGCTTGTGTCTCGCAGCATCGAGTTGACAGTGAGGTTCCATAGAAGCGGGGAGAGAACACCACCCTGAGGCGTTCCCCTTGTGACATAGCGTGATAAGTCAACCGAGCCCAGTGATGAAACTATTCGTCTACCCCTTAGCAGTTGATCAATAATTCCAATAAGAGACCTGCTTATGCCCAGACTTGTTAAAGCGGTGTTTATAGCATCAGGGCTTATGTTGTTGAAGGCTCCTTCAATATCTAAAAAGGCCGCAAGACAGTACTCCTTCTCATACAGCGATTTTTCAATAACAGAAACTAGGCTGTGAAGCGCAGTTTCTGTAGATTTCCCTTTGGTGTATGCATGCTGATAGCTACAGATCAGGTTGCTATCAATAGTAGAGGAGAGGTAGTCATTTATTATCCTCTCGAAGGTTTTGAGCACAAAGGATGAGAGACTGATCGGCCTGTAGTCCTTCGGCTCGTAATGAGACGCCTTCCCCGCCTTAGGAATAAACACTACCGTGGCACTTCTCCAGGAGCACGGAATGTAGCTAAGAGCCAGGCAGGCTGTATAGAGAAATACCAGCCATTTGGCTGATGTCTCCAGCGTGTTTATGAGTTGTGCGGGAATAATCCCGTCTGGCCCGGCAGCCTTGAACGGTTCGAAGCTCTTAACCGCCCACCTAACCTTTTCCTCCGTGATGGGTATGTATACAGCCAGGTTTGTTGTAGGTGCTACGGGTTCCTCATGCAAGTTCCCTGGGAAGTGCGTATTCAAGAGCGGCTCTAGGGTTTCCCTCTCCGTGCTGGTCCAGGATCCGTCAGGTTTGCGCAAATAGCTTGTGGCTGTTTGAGTTTTTGAGAGCACTCGTCTAAGTCTCGCTGTATCGTCGACATTTTCGACCCCAGTGCAGAAATTTCTCCACGATACTCTCTTCGCCTGCCTCAGAGCTTTTTTGTAGGCCCTGAGTTTAACTTTATATTCGAGCCATTGAGTCTCCGTGCCAAGGCTCTTGGCCTTATTAAATTGTGTCCTACATGATTTTCGGAGCGAGTCCAGGTCGTAGGACCACCAATGCGGCCTATGTTTACCACGTGGTTTTGGCACTGGGCAAGCCTGCTCTAAGGCATTCGAGAGCGCCGTTGTAAAGGTCTTTACCAGATCCTCCAACTCCCCTACTGATGAGGGGACTTGTGGGGGCAGTGCTGGTAAGTCCCTAGATATTATTTCATTGTGTAGCTGCCAGTTAGTGTTACGTGGGTTGCGTTTCATAACCGGCTGCTCAACAGAAAAGTCTAGAACTATTTCTACGTACCGGTGGTCGGAGAATGAGTGCTCATCGAGAACGCGCCATTTTCTGACCCACTCATAAGCGCCTTCGCTGCAAATCGTGAGATCTATTACCTCCCTACGGGTTTTAGTAATAAACGTAGGTTCGTTACCCACGTTGCAAACTACCAGGTTAGTTGTTAACAAATAGTCAAACAACGACTCTCCTCTAGCATTGATATCGGAGCTTCCCCACTGAACGTGATGAGCATTGGCGTCAGTTCCGATAAGAAGATGACCCATGGAAAAATTTGCCACCAGGTCTTTTACCTCCCTCTGTGGCGGAGGTTCTTCGGCGTCATAGGGCATATAGACCGACGCAATCGTCAGACTGGTACTGTCGACTGTTAAACTGGCAGCTGTAACGTCACCATTGGTATAGTTGGGCAAGAGAAATGCATTCAGCTCAGACTTAACTAAAATACAGGCTCTAACCCGGCCCCCTTCGCTGGCTCGAATAAGCTTATAACCCTTAGTCCCCAAACCGCAAATCCTTGAGCTGTTGACCCAGGGTTCTTGGATGAGGACCACATCTACGTCGCCTTTAGAGAGACGACTGATTAAAGCAGCCGAGGCTGCTTTAGATTTGTGCAGGTTTATCTGAATCACCACCAACATGAGAGTGCTCAGACTTCCCTGCCACCGCCGTATCGTCGAGTTCCACCTCGTCTGGAGGCTTATCTTTCAACGACGATTTCTTCAGACCACGGTTTGGCGTGGCAGAGATCCTCCTAACTGTGGCAGTGTCAACTGTGGTGCGCTCAGGACTAGCTGCTATCACTGTGACGTTGAGGTCCTCCCCGTCCAGCAGGCTGTCTCCCATCTCCGAGCTGTTCACTGCTCCTTCGCCATTTGACGTGGCAGATACCATACTTTCCGAGTCGGACATCTCCGACTCCCCTTCCGGCACTGCGATGTCCGAGTCCTCCGTGGATCACGATCTGACCCATGCCGTAGTGCACTCGTCCATTGCACCGTTTAAGGGGCTCGAGTGCCTCCTTATTCAAGGTGAAGACCACTTGCCTATCAGGCCCTACCGCGTCCTCGACCAGATTTACACCCCAGTCCTGCGTCGGGAGAGACGGGTTCATGATCCTCAGCATCCTGAGAATTCTCTCAGGTTCAGCAGGGATAGCAGGAATCCACGCTCTTGCCCTTGGCCGAGCCGGGATGTCCTTCCAGTCGACAACCTCGATTCTTGCCCCTTGGTAGATCTCACCTAGTCTTGCAGCTGCTGCCTTGTACAGTGCAACAGTTTTTGCATCCTCGCAAGCGAATACCTTGATTCGGCCCTGGTGCCATCCCGCATCAGAACCCATCGGAGTGGCACCCGGAGACTCATCCATAATGTCGAGAAGGGCATTACCGATAGCGTTCCGGACGAACCGCCACTGGTCTCTAGGGATGGCCCAGTTTTCATTACCTCGGTCAATGACGCCTATGAGGATCCTATCCTTAGTCACTTCAGCAAAGCTGAGTTTACCCATTACGGGGGCGTGTTGCTGCCGCTTCGGGTGAGGTTTTAAATCCACGTCCGATCTCTGGCGTTTGAAGGGATTTATATTAACCTTCTTTGGCGCGTAATCGCTTTGGAAGTTCGGTAAGATAGCTTCAGCCATCTCCACCGTCTTCCTAGCATTCGGCGATAGCGTCTCTTGTGAAATACCCTCGTATTTCTTCAGTATCCTCGCGGCCGCTCTTTTGTCCAAGTACTCAGAGCGACTGGGAGATGTCTTTTGGGGTAAATTTCGACCCGTAGTTGCCATCGCGGTCGTTCCCTTATTTGGATCTCTGGGGCCAGGTCGTGAGACCACTGCCACAGACGTTAAAGACTTGGTTTCGGTACCGGCACTTACTAGGGCTCTAGCATCAGCCGTTGTTGGCTTCACCGTGTTTGTACCGGTACTTACTTTGGGGATTGCCCCCTTATTATCCAGAGCTGATCGACTCGTAGCTGCCATCGCTGTCGACCTCTCGGCTGATGAAGAAATGGAGTTTGTCCTCCGACGTTGCGTTCTCGCTTGCTCCAGCATTTTCCTCCTCTGCTGGGCAGTATACATGGTTGTATCATTATTATTAAGGTTTTTATTACTTTTTTTCATCTTGTTCGTACGACCCCTTGCCGGGCAAGGCCAGTTTAGGGTCAAAGGAAGAGTATGGGGAATGTGTCGTCCGCCGCGGCAGAGCCCCATGCCGCGGTAAGGCCATAGTTACTCTCCGAGGCGGCCCGGTATCAGAGAGGCTCCGTTCGATTACAGCCACGATTTGCCTCCCGGCTGCAAACGTCCAATGGGCACGTGGTCGCATAACACCCTGGATTGGGAGGGGGAAGATCTTAGTCGTCGCGCCAGAGAGGCTTGGCTTCTCTCGTGATGTAGTACCGGCGGCACTATGATCACAAGGGCAGCGCAGCCCTGTGGCTATCGACTTAAGCCCTCGTACCGCGGCAAGGTGTCAACCCTTCACGAGGGCATAGGGCATATAGACCGACGCCACCGTCAAACGGGTGCTGTCGACCGTTAGACTGATAGCGGTAATATCACCATTGGTGTAGTTAGGTAGGAGAAAGGAGTTAAACTCAGACTTGACTAAAATACACGTTCTGACTTTGCTCTCCTCGCTGGCTCGAATGAGCTTGAAGCCCTTAGTCCCCAATCCGCAGATTCTCGAGCTATTGACCCAGGGTACTTGGATGAGGACCACATCCACGTCGCCTTTAGAAAGACGACTACTTAAAGCAGCCGAGGCCACTTTAGATTTGTGCAGATTAACCTGAAGCACCACCAACATGAGAGCGCACAGACTTCCCTGCCGCCCCCATATCGTCGAGGTTTGCCCCATCCCGGAGGTTGCCTATCAACGACGAGTTGTTCCGATTAACTGCCCGAT
The DNA here is from genome assembly GCA_964058755.1 of Campiglossa producta. Classification (NCBI taxonomy): domain Eukaryota; kingdom Metazoa; phylum Arthropoda; class Insecta; order Diptera; family Tephritidae; genus Campiglossa; species Campiglossa producta. The sequence continues at coordinate 4,229,777 of CAXKVI010000006.1, forward strand.
ATGGTGTTGCGGGAATCCTGCTGTCTGTAGCATTAGATGTTAATCGCTCAGCGTTGGCTGCTACCACCGTGACGTCGAGGACTTCCTCGTCCCAATGCTGTTAATCTTCAATTTTGTGTGTTTCAGGGTAAAATTTGGATGTGATTAAAGAAGATTTATTGGAGATAATCTGGCAACCTCTTTAGCTAAACGACGTGTTTTTGATCGCTCTTATAGTTTTTTGTTTATTTTACTTTTTTTAACAAGTTAAATATTTTTATAATCCCTTAAACTGTGTTCAATATAAAGAAATATTCAGCAATAAGTGGATTACATATAAAGTAGCCGTGTATTTTAATAATATTTGTGCATTTTCGTGCGGTTCAATCAATCTTGTTTGTGCAACAACAATAATTCTATACAAACAATAGTTACCAACAATAGTTACCAACAATAGTTTAACATTGTTGTTGGTATTTACTAACTGCAAGTCATTTGCGTGCTTTCTTTTTGTTTTCCTTGCATCCACTGTTTCGTTGTTTAGCACTCAGCTGTTCTCCAGTTGTGCAGTGCTCCAAAATAACTCGCGGTAATAAACTTGCTTTTCAGCTGCACTTGCTTATTTTATTTTATTGCAGTTTGTGAATTTAATTAATTAATTCACTATGTTGGATTGTTGTTATAAAAAGTGCCCTTGCCAGAAGAAAATATCAGAAGCCGAAGTTTATGTTTGTTGTTGGCTTTGTGAAAACATGGCTCACGTGTCCTGTGCTGGATTCACAAATCTAGGTGGGCGAGTAGTGGATCTAATATCCAGTAAAGTTGGACTCACTTGGAGCTGCCATGATTGCCGCACGGTAGAAAATGAAATGCGTGCTTTCATGAGACAAACTCAGAAAGACTTCAGCAACATCTTCGCCGGTTCCGTGATCTTCATGATATATTCAAAGCATTGGATACTCGTTAAGGTGGAGTGAAATGTTTTTTTTTGAAATTCAATTGGCCTGACCCCCAGAACGGTAGCTTTCTACCCCATAAATAAGCCTGCAAAATTTTATTGACCTACTCACATGTTTCGATTTGCCCCCAGCCGGTCAAAGTTGAAAAAAATAGCACGATTTAGTACAAATGTGAAATTTAGAAAATTGTAAAATCAAAAAACGAAGTATGGGGATTGATAAACCTGGTTGAGCTGAGTATAACTGTGAATTTTTTTTTTTGGAAACAACAACAGCAAAAGTTATTAAAGGTGGAAGTTCATATAATGCATTTTTTAAATTGCAATTACTTAAAAACTACTTAACCGATTTCGGAAATTTTTTTACCATTCGATAGGTATTTTTATTCCCTTTAATTTGATATACAAAAGTAAGGGGGGTAAAAGGGGGTTTGACCCCCGAAGGGGGGAGTTATGTAACCCACTGGAAAATTGTGTAGCTATAAAAAAAGCTTGGTTTTCAACAGTACAATCCCAATTTTTTCTTTTATTTTTTTCTTTTTGAGTTGGCGGTACTCGCATTTGTTTCCTCAGCTGATTTTATTTCTCATTATCTTGCATTTCATAATATTCTTGTATTTACTTTAAAGTTTACATTGAAATTAATTTTTGCCCTACCTGCAGAAAGCAGCCTTTGCAACTAGTGCTAGTTTTTATGAATTTTTATTTATTGCGGTTTGGATTTAACGAGTTTTTATAAAGACAATTCGTAAGTAAATTTTACTAATCTTTTATATTCTGTATGTATATTGTAATTGAAGTTGACTAACTAATATTCTCAATGTCTCAAGTAACAACGCGACGAATGACCAGCTGTCCTATATTTGGTTTTCCGGAAGAGTTACCTCTATCACAATTACCCTCATATTGTAACGTTTTGAAATATTATTTCTACGTTAAGCGTGAACTGAAACCAAAGAAACCAAAGAAAATAAGAAACAAACCGCCTGTTCACGACGTATCCGTAAAAGTTGCTTCCCGAGTTTTACAAATTTGGCATAAAGTATCGTTGAAAACTGTAAGCTTTCAAACGGTTCAAAAACTTATTCGTTCTTATTATGAAAAGTATAGAAACATAATGAAACCATATAAACGTCGCAAAACTAATAAAAAATACCAAGGTAAGATTCAAAAATTTAGATCCGAGACCCATGCATTATTTGATATCAGTAGTTGTAAATGTAAAATTATGACTAACTGTAAATGTGAAGAAAACTGTCGGGTACCTGAGGAGGTAATTAGTTTTTTACTTGATCAAAGGACCACGAGAGAAATGATGATTGGTAGCGTTGATTTGGTTGCATATCGACAGAAAGAAGACTTTGAGAAGCCATGTTCCTCTCATTCTTTGTATGAGAGTGAGCTTGAAGAAGACACCGATTGTGAGCTTGAAGAAGACACCGATTGTGAGCTTGTAGAAGACACCGATTCCTCCGAGACTTCCAGTCTTAATTGCGATAGAATCTATATGCCATTAAAAGATCCAAATACAGACGCTGAGGCACCTCTAAAGAAAACACGGTTTGCCCTACCGTCTCTAGCCCTTGCATGCGATCGCACTGGCGTTTCTGATAGATCTGCAGCCATTATAGCTTCGTCTGTTCTAGCAGACATAGGCATCATTTCAACAAACGAGCAGAGTTTCGTTATAGATCGCTCAAAGGTGCACCGTGAAAGAGTTAAGACAAGGTCTTCTTTACAGAATATGAATCCTAAAGAAAAGCTACGTGGTCTTTACTTTGATGGTAAAAAGGACAAATCTTTAGTTCTTGTAAAAAAAGAAGGAAAATATTATAAAGAGCAACAAACTGAAGACCACTACATAATTCTGTCGGAGCCAGGAAGTGATTATTTTGGGCATGTCACATGCGAATCGGGAACCGATAACTCACTTGAGGAGTAAATCAGTAGATTTAAATGCTATAGCTGTTATTGGGTGTGATGGGACAGTAGTCAATACCGGTTACAAAGGTGGTGTTATTCGTCTCATGGAAGAAGAGCTAGATAAACCATTACATTGGTTTGTTTGCCAGTTGCATTCAAATGAGCTTCCACTGCGACATTTGTTGTTATATTTGGATGGAGAAACTGCAGGACCCAGGTGTTTTTCAGGACCGATTGGAGTTCAATTAAAATCGTGTGAAACTATGCAGATCGCTAAATTTCCACTTATTTCTACGACACTGCCTAAAGTTGACAAAAGTGACTTAAGTACTGACCAAAAATATCTCTTTGAAATAATGACCGCCATCAGTACGGGTGACTTTTCTACAGATTTAGCAAACACGAAACCTGGACCTCTCAACCATTCAAGATGGTTAACCACAGCAATTAGAATTTTAAGGTTGTATGCTACCAAAAGTGATCCCGAAGAAAACTTGCATATACTGGCTACTTTTGTTATGAAAGTTTATGGTCAAATGTGGTTTACCATTAAATTTAATTCATCTTGTACAAACGGAGCAAAACATTTGTGGAAAACAATAAGTTTGTGTCATTACTTAAATAGCAGCTTAAAGAAAGTTATTTATCCTGTGCTTCAACGTAATGGATATTTCTGTCATCCAGAAAATCTTCTTATCGCCATGCTTGCAGATGAGAGAAAAGCTATACGTAATCTAGCATATCAACGTATTTTAAAAGCAAGGTCAGAGGAAAGGCCGGGGTTACGTAAGTTTACAGTTCCTGAAATAATATTTGATGCTCCCGATTATACTGAAATAATTATTTGGAAAGACTGTCAAATAACTGAACCACCTTTGACTTTAAATATTTCAAATGAATCCCTTAAAAAAATTGTTGAAGGTGAGCTCATCTTACAAGAGCTTATAGAAGAATTTCCTTGCCATACCCAAGCCGTAGAGCGGATGCATTCAGCTGGTAACAGAAGCGTCCACTAAAGTTTGAGGAGAAAATGCACGTGATGGTTTCATAAGAGCACGATTATTATCCCGACAAAGGATGCCTTCCTTTCATACAAAAAATCAATTTAAAGTTTAGTTTTAACTTTCTGCGCTTGTAAAGCTTTTACTTATTCACATAATTAGAAATAGACTATCTTTAAACAAAAACTGTAAAACATCAAATTAAATTTGTTATCTTTAATTATTATACGTAATTTTTCTATTATATATAATAAAACAAGTTACAAGTACGATAATTAGGCATATCGTTGATATATGAAGTTTAAAATCAGCTGAGGAAACAAATGCGAGTACCGCCAACTCAAAAAGAAAAAAAAAGAAAAAATTGGGATTGTACTGTTGAAAACCAAGCTTTTTTTATAGCTACACAATTTTCCAGTGGGTTTCATAACTCCCCCCCTTCGGGGGTCAAACCCCCTTTAACCCCCCTTACTTTTCATACATAAAATGTATATAAAATTAAAGGGAATCAAAATACCTATCGAATGGTAAAAAAATTTCCGAAATCGGTTCAGTAGTTTTTATGTAATTGCAATTTAAAAAATGCATTATATGAACTTTAACCTTTAATAACTTTTGATGTTGTTGTTTCAAAAAAAAAAAATTCACATTAATACTCAGCTCAACCATGTTTATCAATCTTCATACTTCGTTTTTTGATTTTACAATTTTCAAAATTTCATATTTGCACTAGATCGTGCTTATTGGTCTCAACTTTGACCGGCTGGGGGGCAAATCAAAACGTCATCCTATCGCCATAAAATTTTGAGGGGTTCATTAACTCGTATAAAGGCAGGTTTTTTTTTGCTATTACGTTAAAAAAAAAAAACAAACAAAAAATCTCCATATGTTTTCACTTCACCTTAATACTCGTTTCAAAAAATTGAGAATTCTTTCTGAATCACCTAAGCGGAAAAAATGCAATCCAACCAACAATAATAATAATAAAAAAAGTATAAATGATGACCCTAACTCATTTTCAAGTTTGCCTCAGAGTAGTGCCCAGACGCCTGTGCTGGATACCAACACTCCAGCCAATGTTGTCACAAACGATGTAGTGATTGAGTCTTCGGGTGTTTCTTCTGATCGTCAGAGTAACAGACCCGCAATTTTGATTTCGGAGCAGGTTAGAGCAGTGTCGAACAACAGTGGCACCGGTGTTGCTTCCGCTTTTCCCATTTCGCCCAATTTAATTTCCTTAGCCTCACCAGTAACACCAGGACCCATACCTGTGTCAAAGACTCTGCTAACTTCGGTTACAGAGACTCTCTCAGTCGCTGTTGCTACAACTGTCACTGGTACCATCCCAAAAACAACTCTTGTTCTACCTGCCCCTCCGCTTTCAACTTCGCGTATAGTGACTTTGCCAGCCTCTGCCGCCACAACTAAAACTACTAATGTTTTAGCTGTCCCCCGTCCAACAGCGGCTCAGTCCAGACTGGTTTCCAATGGTCAATCCGTTACCCCCAGGCAAGTGACTGCCGTACCACCTCGTAGGGCCATTTTTGTAACAAGGCTACATAATTCGTTGGACGAGACTGACATTATGGATTATGTTTGCTCTAATCTTGGTATTGTACCTAGCAGGAGCATCAATGTTTATAAGTTTAAGTTTAGCTATGCCAGAGATATTTCATCATTCCGAATATCTGTTCCTGATGAATTCTTTGATACGGTGCTCTCGCCTGCTTTTTGGCCGAAGTATTCCGTAGTTCATTTATTTAAAAAGAAAACACCTGCACCCGAAACTGCATTAGAAAGTTCAAAAAACTGAATGATCGACACTGCAGGGGCAGTACAAAAGAAATTCTTGACTCTTCCTTTGTCGTTACTTATCAAAATGTTCGTGGTTTACGATCTAAATTGGTTCCCTTCCATCTTAATAGCTTTACTTTTACTGCACACGTATTAGCTTTTACGGAGACCTGGTTAAAGCCAGATAATTTTAATTCCGAGGTTTTCTCAAGTAAATATGTTGTTTACCGGTGCGACCGAAACTCCAGGGCTGGTGGTGTTCATTATTATCTTCTTCTCAGCATGGTTTCATACGTCAAAGATCATCCACCACCAACTTGCTTGAGTTTGCCTCCCTAGTAATAGACGGATTTATGAAGAAACAGCAAACGGATGTCATCTATACTGACTTCAGTAAGGCATTTGACTGTGTTAATCATGAGCTTCTTATTCATAAACTAGACCTGATGGGTTTTCCATTTCGTCTTTAAACATGGCTGGCAAGCTATCTTTCAAACAGGACTCAACAAGTTCTGTTTAAATACAAACTTTCAACGTCGATTGTGGCATCTTCCGGGGTGCCGCAGGGCAGCCATTTAGGCCCATTGCTTTTTTCTCTGTTTATTAACGACTTACCTCATATTATCTTACATTCCAGAACCCTGATGTATGCGGACGACGTAAAGCTCTGCTTTTCATATTGTCAGACTGACACGGCCTCCTTGAGTCTTCTTCAGGCTGATTTGGACTCTTTTCAATTATGGTGTTCAAGAAATTTACTTGATTTAAATATCGCTAAATGTAAACAAATGACATTCCACCGTGTGAAGCCAGTCTTAAAACCTTATTTGCTAAATAGTACCCCTTTGGAGCGTATCTCTACTGTAAACGATCTAGGGGTTCTTTTTGATCCTAAATTGAGTTTTAAAATGCATATCTCGTCTATCGCTAATAAGGCGATGGGTGTACTTGGATTCGTCAAAAGGTGGGCTAAAGAGTTTGATGACCCGTATCTTACTAAGGTTCTTTATACATCTTTGGTTCGTCCAATTCTTGAATATTGCTCATGTGTGTAGTGATACAGGGCATCAAATTCATATAAATCGAATTGAGTCAGTTCAAAAGCAATTTTTGATCTTTGCGCTTCGCGGCCTTACTTGGGACTCTAATCGTCACCTCCCACCCTACAGAAGTAGGCTTCTTCTCATTCACTTACCGTCTCTGGAAAATCGAAGAATATTACTCGGGGTAATGTTCCTCCTCAAACTGATAATAGGCGAGGTGGATTCTTCCGACCTTCTTAGTCGATTGAAATTCGCTGTGCCTGTTAGGATGTCCCGACATTATGTTCCATTTCACTTACCCATTTTTCGCCAAAACTTTGCTAAAAATGATCCCCTGCGCATTTGGTGCTCATATTACAATGACTTGCACAGCTGTTTTAGTGCGGAATGTAACTTTGCTTCTTTACGTAATGCAATACTTGATTTTTTAGCCTGACATCGCTCTCGAAAATATGCACACACATTTTATCGAGTAATGAAGGATTGGAAACGAATGCTTTTCAACTTTGGTCTAGCAGTTGATTGGAATCGAATGCATTCCAACAACGTAAATATTTCGATTTGATACACGTCCTGCCACTTTTGCGCAGATTCCAATGTAATACTTTCTTTGGTCTTCTACTTACTGAGTTGATTGGAATCGATTGCATTCCAACAACATTAGTAATCTTTGGATTGGCGTCACGTCCTGCCATTTTCGGCGTTGATCGGAATCGAATGCATTCCGACAGCACACTGATCGGAATCTCTATGCATTCCGACAGCGTGCTGATTGGAATCTAGTGCATTCCGACAGCGCAACAGGGGAATCAGGTGATTTCCCCTTTAGTATAGTCCTATTTTTGTTTAATTAAATTGTTATTCATTTAAATATATGTACGTATTGAATTAAGATTATATTTTATCTACAACACATTCTGTAAATTTATATGTACTTTTTAACTTTTCTACTTTGTATATATCTTTTATGTCGACCGCTTTTTGTCTGTGTCGACTTTAAATAAATAAATAAATAAATAAATAAATAAATAAATAAATAAATAAACAAATAAATAAATAAATAATCTTCGTGTGTGTATCCATAGCATAATGCACATTCTCGAAGCATGAGTTAAGCTGGAATTATTGGTGATGTTTGTCGTAATGCTGTAGTCGTATCCCTAACGCAACCCTTTGCGATACATTTTTATCGATTATTGGTGCGGTAACCGTAAACAGCTGATTGACTGCAAAAACTCAGCTATGAACACAATCTTAATTAATATTTTCTTAAAAAATGTAAAATGATAACTCACCAAATAGCAAAAACCAATAAATTCGAAAAATTAATTCAAAACAAATAAATTAAATGAACAAAAAAGGTAATCAGCTGTTTACGTTACCGCGGAAAACCAAAAACCAATTGGTTGGCTACGATCCGGTTACGACCTTAGCGTTACGATATGGCACCAATAATCGATTGCATTAAATACCATAAGGTTGGTCGAATCAGCTGATTGGATACGACTACTGCGTTACGACAAACATCACCAATAATTCCTGCTTTATGGTACACAAAGCCAAAGGTACCTAATAAAAAAGAACAAAAATGATAAGATATCTGCATAGTTTTTTTTTCAAGAAGATGTGCTTCACACTATTGTAGAGACAATCTTTTTAATGTTTTTAAAGGGAAATCACCTATTAAGAAAATTTTCTTTTTAATATTTCAAATGAAAAATAAAATGATTTTGCTTCACAGAGAATCGAACTTACAATTATCGGAATGATAAACCCATCTGTTTACCATCAGGCCATCGCTTACTTTTGCTTGCCAGCGTCTAATTATTGATATCTGTATAGTTATTAAAGTTTTCAAAGGGAAATCACACATAATTGAGAAGATTTTCTTTTTAACATTTCAAATTAGGAAAAAAAAGAGTGTTAAAGCAGATGATTAGTACTTAAGAAAATACCTAAAAATTAAATATAAATGAAATGTAATTAAAATGAATTTAAATTGAAAAATAATTATACTTACCTAAATACTTATACTTACCTTATATTATTCTATTACTTACCTTAGAATTAAAATACACTTATCTTGTTTTCCCCTTTAATGATTTCATTTACTTACCTTAACTTTTAGCACCACCCTAATGTAAGTAAATGCATGATTACAGTCTGTATTCTAATGTACCTATGTGCATGCGGTGTGTGTATAGTACACTGTATACCTACTAGCAAGCGCGGCTTTGTCCACGCTCTCTTGTACCTATACACACATACGTATGCTCATAGGTGTCCGTTTTGACATTGGAATTGGAAGTTGACAAACTGTAAATTCAATATAAGAAAATATGATAAAAAGAAGAAAAGGAACAATTAATTTCACAGTCTATGTGTAATCAAGATCGGCGGTGTTTTAATGCGAGTGACAGGCAATAGTTTAAATTATTAATTTGTGCTCCCCTAAATAGTGTTAAATATTTACTTGGCGAAAGTAAACTTTATTACTAAAAATTATTAGTAAATTTTCATGGCGCCCGTGCAGGGACTAAGTGCAAATTAAAAATTAAAATATTAGATACAATAAAGGTTGTTAATAACACAGTACAACAAAATTTGAATTTTTGTTTGCAACAGAGTCACCATGGTACTTTTCTGAAAGGCGGCATCGCATAGATAATTAATTAATTATAATTAACACTGTGAAAAAGTGCAAGTGAGTGCTTAATTAAAAAAATAATTTTTCAAATAAAATTTTGAACAAAAAATTTTTAAATACAATTAAATAAAAATTTATGATATGAAAATGTGTTTTTTGAGAAAAAAAAAAACACATTTTCATACAATCCCGAAAATTGCTTGTTAATACCGTCGGTATTTACAGCAATAGACTACAAGTCAAAAGCAACAAAGAATTTATGATATAAATATTTCAAAAAAAAAAACAACAAAACAATTAAAACATTAAATAATTAATTGCCTGTCGCGGTCGTGTGGGCAAAAACAAAATACATACTTAACATTGAAGTGCAGTGCAATGGCAAATGGTGAAAATTTATCTTAAATAATTAATTCTTTTAAATATTTAAATACATACATAAAATTTTAAATGTGGTGAAAATACTTACTTACTTAAAGTGTTTTAAATAGTTACATTTTCAAAAAAATAATAAAAAATTACAATAAAAAATTTTAAAGATTATAAACACACTACAGCAAATAAAATTTTTTTTTTTAAATTAGTGCAAATAGCCAACAACCTTACCTACCTGCGCACTGATATATATACCTCTCGGTACCTACAGTAGCCTGTAAAATAGTTGTAGTGCCAGTGTGAGAAACCTAAAAAAGATAAAGCAAATAAATTTTACATCAAATGGTGTATTCTAATAAAAAATTAAAGAGGTTTACTTACCCACAACTGCGTGTCAACAATAATTGCAAAAAAAAAGATATTAATTTGGTTTACTCACCTGCAAAAAGGGCAAAGTGAAAAAACAAAAGGTTTAATAAAAGGCTATTTGCGCAACAACCTGTGCTGCACACACGCACAGCTACATACATACAAAATTGCTGCTGCCTAGTCGGTGCCGATTTTCTCAATATCGTTCCTGTCATCAAGGACTTGGCCACCAAAGGTGCTACCACATGAAGTGCAACTGCTTACTGTCTCAAAGGGAAGTTGAAGCTGGAAACGAACCAGTCCATGAAGAACAGGTATTGAGTGCTAACAATTAAAAAGCTGTTGAGGTTGTTGTTATTGTTAAATTGCTGCAGAGATCACCCAACAAGCTTTAATTTTTGGCATATCTTGTATTCACTTTGAAATTAAATTGTTTATATATAAATTTCGTGAAACAAGATTTCGGGATTGTTTAGTGAAAAACTACCTCGTACAATTTCCAACAAGGCTCCGATTACCATTCTGTCAAATATTTTTCGAAAGCTATACAGCGCCTATGCGCCGACTGAGGAGACGGACGACGCAGAGAAGGACTCCTTCTACGATAAACTTGAACAGACTTATGATCGCTGCCCACAGCATGATATCAAAATCGTGCTCGGCGACTTTAATGCCAAGGTGGGCAAGGAAGGAGTCTTTGGTCCCACAATTGGAAAATTCAGTCTCCACGATATAACATCCCCCAACGGCACTAGGTTGATTGACTTCGCCGCTGCTCGCAATATGGTCATCAGTAGTACCAGGTTCCAGCATAAGCGAATACACCAAGCCACATGGCTGTCCCCTGATCAAAGAACTAGAAACCAGATTGATCATGTCTTGATTGACGGCAGACATAGCTCCACCGTTCTGGACGTGCTACACTGCGTGGTCCCAATATTGACTCTGACCATTATCTTGTCGCAGCCAAGATACGCACACGCCTCTGTGCAACGAAGAAAGTGCGCACAGTAACGGAAGGAAAGTTTGACGTCGAGAAGCTGCGCATGACACAGACAGCTGATAATTTCACAACTCGACTCTCACACCTGCTAGCAGAGGGCAATCCTCGACCTAACGATGTAACCGAGCAATGGAAGCATATTTCTCACTCATTGCGTACCGCCGCTGAGGCCACTATAGGGTTCCAGCGAGCCCGCAAGAACAACTGGTACGATGAGGAATGCAAAACTGCCTCGAAAAAAAAAGGACGCTGCCTACAAGGAGACGTTGCGAACGGGCGCAAACCGCAGTGTATGGCAACAATATCGTGAGGCAAAGAAGGAAGAGAGACGCCTTTTCAGAAAAAATAAAAGTGAGGCCGAAAGGCGTGAGGGTGAGGAGCTTGAGATGCTGGCTGACAGGAATGATGCCCGAAAATTCTATGAAAAGATCCGGCGGATGACGGAAGGTTTTAAGACCGGGGCAAGCTCCTGTAAGGACAATAATGGCGACCTGGTAACCGACGTACAAGGTGTACTTAAATTATGGAGGGAGCACTTCTCCTCACTGCTAAATTGCGAGGGAGACGTCGAACCCGATACCCCTATCCCTGACGATGGAAAAGTCGTCCCACCACCTGACTATGATGAAATGAGGATAGCTATATCCCGGCTCAAAAACAACAAAGCGCCTGGAAAAGACGGACTACCCGCCGAGCTGTTCAAACGCTTTGCCCAATCCACAAGAAAGGCGATCCCGCTAACCGCACCAACTACCGCGGAATTAGTCTTCTTAATATCGCATATAAGGTTATTTCTAGCGTGTTGTGTGAAAGGCTGAAGCCCATCGTAGACAAACTGATTGGACCTTATCAGTGTGGCTTTAGACCTGGTAAGTCTACCATCGACCAGATTTTCACGATACGCCAAATCCTGGAGAAGACCCATGATAAGAGAATCGACACTCACCATCTCTTTGTCGATTTTAAAGCCGCTTTTGACAGCGTAAAAAGGAGTTGCCTGTATGCCGCCATGTCTGAATTTGACTTCCCTGCAAAGCTTATACGGCTTTGTCAAATGACGTTGAGCAATACCAACAGCTCCGTCAGAATCGGGAAGGACCTCTCTGAGCCATTTGAAACCAAACGAGGCTTCAGACAGGGCGACTCCCTTTCGTGCGATTTCTTCAATCTGATGCTGGAGAAGATAATTCGAGCAGCAGAGCTAAACCGCAATGGTACAATCTTTTACAAGAGCGTGCAATTGCTGGCGTATGCCGATGATATTGATATCATTGGCCTTAACAACCGCGCCGTAAGCGCTGCCTTCTCTGGACTGGATGAGGAAGCGAAAAAAGTGGGTCTTGCCGTGAACGAGGTATTTGCTGTCATCAAAGAAAGAATCGGCGCACCTGCGCCTTGGCAGCCATGTCACTGTTGATATTTACAAATTTGAAACTGTGAGGGACTTCGTCTATTTGGGAACCAGTATCAACACCGAAAATAATATCAGTCTAGAAATCCAGCGGAGAATCACTCTTGCCAACAAGTGCTACTTTGGACTGAGTAGGCAATTGAGAAGTAAAGTCCTCTCTCGAAGAACAAAGATCACGCTCTATAAGTCTCTCATCATACCTGTCCTGATGTATGGCTCAGATTCATGGACAATGTCAAGAGAAGATGAGATGGCCCTTGGAGTATTTGAGAGAAAAGTTCTCCGGAAGATTTATGGTCCGTCCCGTGATGCCAACGGCGAGTATAGAAGGAAATTTAACGATGAGCTGTACGAGCTCTACGCAGATCTGACCATAGTCTAGCGAATTAAAGCCCAAAGACTCCGCTGGCTGGGCCATGTTATGCGAATGGACAAAGAAGCTCCAGCACAGAAGGTTTTCCTATCGTCGCCTGAATTCGGCAGCAGAGGAAGGGGGAGGCCTCGACTGAGATGGAAACAACAGGTAGAGGATGACTTGAACTCCCTTGGGGTTTCCAATTGGCGTCCGTTATCGCTAAAAAGGAATGACTGGCGTGCTTTGATACGAAACGGCCAAAATCGCTTAGGCGGTTAAGCGCCAATAAATGATGATGATATTTTGTTCACGGTTAGGCCCTTAAAAACTTTCGACATTACGTCTAGTTTTCCTAAGTAAGGTATTTTAACCTTCTACCTCTTGATTTGCACCATTTTTTCGATAGTTTAGTGAAGTTTCAGCAATTTTTTTTTCGTTTTCGTATTATTAAGTTGAAAACTCCCAAACTATAATTTTGTACAAAGTTACTGTGCATAGCGAATCAAGATGAGTAAAAGTGAGAATCAGGTGTATGACGCCACATCTTTAAAAAGACATAGGACAATTTTAAAAACAAGCATAGCTAGAATAAAAACGGGGATTCTCGATAATTCAATTTCATCAGATCCGTCGGAAGTTGAGTGTCGACTTGAAATGCTGAACAGTTACAGCGAAAAGCTTCTGGTGTGTCAGTCTGAAATAGAAGAGATCGATGAAGATGATGGCACTCGTGATAGCCTGGAAGATTTAATTGTTGGAACCAAGGCTATGTTAAAGCCCATATTGTCAGAGAGCAACAAATCAAAAGCTGCTGACAGCTGCTTCACAGCTCAAGACTTCCGAAAATGTCGCTGCCCAAGTTTCGAGGGCAGTATTCAGAGTTTAAAAACTTTATGAGTTTGTTTGAGAGCCTCGTGCATGACAACACTGCGCTTTCAGACATCGAAAAATTTACACATTTAGTTTCGTGTTTGTCTGGTGAAACTTTAGGAACGGTGAATGCCTTCCAAATGTCAAGCCTGCAAGCCTGAAAAAGGTATATGACAATAAATGTCTAATATTTACGAGCACAGTTTCAAAACTGTTTGAGCTGCCGAAAATCCAAAAGCCATCGTCGCTTTCGCTGCGGTCCATGATCGACACCGTATCAGCTGTTTATGACTTCCTATTGTCTTTGGCTGATGACAAAAATAATTCAAATGCGATGCTTATACATTTCGTTATGTCGAAGGTTGATCGCATTACGCGGTCAAAATGGGAGGAATAACTTGAGTACGACAAGCTTCCGCTGTGGAGTGAGTGCGAAGCGGCTCTCAAAAAGAGATACCAGCACCTCTCGTCTGAAGAAGCGTCGACATCGGCAAAATCGCAAGACACCCGAAGTCAAAGCAACAAGAGTGCTGAAAAGCCAAGGTCGTCCTTTGTGCCTGCGAAAGCGAATCCAACTACGTGTTTTCACTGGAACTCCAAAGACCACTTTTTGACCACCTGCCCTAAATTTAAAACTCTCTCTCCTCAGCGGAGATTCGATTTCGCGAAATCGGTCCCATTGTGTATTACGCAAGGGACATACGGTTTCTAAATGCAAATTAGAACGGTGTCGATAACCAATACCCGATATCGTTCGATACAACACCACAACCTTCGACCTCACAAGCTATGCACACAGTGAGCGTGCTTGATCGCGTTATGTTAGCGACAGCAGTGGTCAAGGTAAAAACTTGTTCCGGTGATTATGTGTCAGCTCGTGCTTTACTTGAGTCAGGATCTCAAGTTAATTTTATGACTGAAGAGTTGGCACAAAAGCTGCGAATTCGGCGAGAGAAGGCGGCATTAAATGTCATCGGGATTGGCAATGCCACCCAAAAGGTTAGGTCAAAAGTGAGTGCAGTCATAAAATCCCGAGTTAACAATTTTGAGTTTCTCGCAGATTTTTGGGTAATGGGAGCGATTTCGGCAAATCACCCAGATCGCGCTGGGTTGGAAAATTCCAGCTAATATTGAATTAGCTGATCCTGGTTTCCATAAGTCCTCAAAAGTCGATCTTTTGTTGGGAGCCGAAACATTTTTCGATCTTTTGTCGGTTGGTCAAATTAAAACCGACCCAAGGTTTCCAACACTTCAAAAAACACTTTTGGGTTGGGTTATTTCAGGCAAATACGTCTCCCACCAAAGTGAATATTCCGAAGTTAGCAGTGCTTTATGGAAAGCCGAAGATGATTCCGAAGCAATTGATGAAATTGTCCAAAGACTCTGGGTAATGGAAGAAATCCCTTTGGAATCACAGGCTACAAAGTACACTGCCGAGCAAATGGAATGCGAAGACTACTTCGTTAAGACTACTGAAGTCTTACCGTCGGGACGCACAGCGGTTCGATTAGAACAAGCTAGCGGGACAAAATTATTTTTTGACATTTTCTGTTTCGTATGTAGTCACTTATTACAATTATGCAACTTATTTCAGATGTTATTCTCTTTTTCTTTTTAGGGGTCAAAGGCCCCAAAAATCAGTTTTTTGCAATTATCTCGTTAATGAGAGCTTATAACATTTCTCGTCTTTGTCAAAGTTGTAGCCAGGAACACTTACCACAAGGCCTTCCTGGAAATTTTATCATCAGCTCTCCCGGTTCCAGGTCATAGCCGGAAAACCCCGACCCTCGTACCAAATTTTGGGTCATCCTAGATTCAATGACACAAATTTGATAAACTTTTATATTAAGATAAGAATTGTCGTTGATAATAAGGTAATTAAAAAAAAATTGGAAAATGTGCGTGGCACCGCCTCTTTTTAAAAGCAGTTGGACGCTACAACTCCGGTAATAATTAGCATATGGCAAAAAATGGTAGTGATATAACTCATAGAATATTACATACAAGTTCCTGGCAAAAATAATCCAAATTCGGTTCATAAACACGCTCACAATTTGACAAAATATACACCAAACAAAAATGTTTACTACCGCACATAACAGATAAAAACCATTTTGTTCATAATATATTTCATTGAAAATTTATAGTAGTTATGAACCGATTTACCTCATTTTAGACAGAAACAAGAAAGGCGATCCCGCTAACCCCACCAACTACCGCGGAATCAGTCTTCCTAATATCACATATAAGGTTCTTTCTAGCGTATTGTGTGAAAGACTGAAGCCCATCGTAGACAAACTGATTGGACCTTCTCAGTGTGGCTTTAGACCTGGTAAGTCTACCATCGACCAGATTTTCACGGAACGCCAAATCCTGGGAAAGACCCATGATAAAAGAATCGATACTCACCATCTATTTGTCGATTTTAAAGCCGCTTTTGACAGCGCAAAAAGAGTTGCCTGTATGCCGCTATGTCTGAATTTGACTTCCCTGCAAAGCTTATACGGCTTTGCCAAATGACGTTGAGCAATACCAACAGCTCCGTCAGAATCGGGAAGGACCACTCTGAGCCATTTGAAACCAAACGAGGCTTCAGACAGGGCGACTCCCTGTCGTGCGATTTCTTCAACCTGATGCTGGAGAAGATAATTCGAGCAGCAGAGCTAAACCGCAATGGTACAATCTTTTACAAGAGCGTGCAATTGCTGGCGTATGCCGATGATATTGATATCATTGGCCTTAACTGCCGCGCCGTAAGCGCTGCTTTCTCTGGGTTGGATAAGGAAGCGAAAAAGTGGATCTTGCGGTGAACGAGGACAAGACGAAGTATATGCTGTCATCAAAGAAAGAATCGGCGCACCTGCGCCTTGGCAGCCAAGTCACCGTTGATAGCTACAAGTTTGAAACGATGAGAGACTTCGTCTATTTGGGAACCAGCATTAACACCGAAAATAATATCAGTCTAGAAATCCAGGGGGGAGAATCACCCTTGCCAATAAGTGTTACTTTGGACTAAGTAGGCAATTGAGAAGTAAAGTCCTCTCTCGACAAACAAAGATCACGCTCTATAAGTCTCTCATCATACCAGTCCTGATGTACGGCTCGGAATCATGGACAGTGTCAAGAGAAGATGAGATGGCCCTTGGAGTATTTGAGAGAAAAGTTCTCCGGAAGATTTATGGTGTAAATTTAACGATGAGCTGTACGAGCTTTACGCAGACCTGACCATAGTTCAGCGGATTAAAGCCCAAAGGCTCCGCTGGCTGGGTCATGTTATGCGAATGGACAAAGAAGCACCAGCACAGAAAGTTTTCCTATCGACACCCGAATTCGGCAGCAGAGGAAGGGGGAGACCTCGACTGAGATGGAAACAACAGGTGGGGGTAGACTTGAACTCCCTTGGGGTTTCCAATTGGCGTCAGTTATCGCTAAAAAGGAATGACTGGCGAGCTTTGATACGAAACGACCAAAATCGCCTAGGCGGTTAAGCGTCATTATGACGCACAGCGGTTGGATTAGAACAAGCTAGCGGGACAAAATTATTTTTTGACATTTTTGGTTTCATATGTTGTCACTTATTACAATTATGCAATTTATTTTGGGCAGAGGTTTTTTATACCTTTCATGAACATGAAATGGTATTATAACTTTGGTCCGATGTTTGTAAGTATGAGAAGAAGAAGAGATCGACCCATCAATAAGTATACCGAAATGATCAGGATGACGAGATGAGTTGACTTAGCCATGTCCGTCTGTCTGTCTGTCTGTTTGAACGCAAACTAGTCTCTCAGTTTTTGAGATATTTGGCTGAAATTTTGTATGCGGCCACCATTATCCAATATAGGAATCATTTGTCGGAACCAGAAAGATCGGACCGATATTACATATAGCTCCCGTACAACCGATTATTCCGATACAAGGATTTTGGGCTATAACTCCTGTAATTAAACACGCAAAAACGTGAAATTTTCGAAGTATCACTATTTTTATATGTGAAATATTGATGCTGAAAATCATCGAGATGGGATAAATATTTCACATAGCCCCCATACAATCGATTGTTCCGATAAACGGATTTTGGTAGATAACTCCTGTAATTAAAGAGGAAGGAACGTGAAATTTTGTAAGTATTGCTATTTTTATATATGAAATATCGATGTTGAAAATCATTGAGATGGGATATATATTTCACATAGCTCCCATACAATCGATTATTCCGATAAACGGATGTTGGCCTATAACTCCTGTAATTAAACACGTAGGAACGTGAAATTTTGGAAGTATCATTATTTTTATATGTGAAATATCGACGCTGAAAATCATCGAGATGGGATAAATATTTCACATAGCCCCCATACAATCGATTGTTCCGATAAACGGATTTTGGTAGATAACTCCTGTAATTATATAGGTAGGATCGTGAAATTTCGTAACTATTGCTATTTTAGAATGTGGAATGTCGATGTTAAAATTCAATGAGATTGGACCAATATAACACATCGCCCCTATATAATCGATAGTTCCGATAATTTCGGTATGAGCGGAAGTTAAATTCACACAGGCTGTACTGGGACCAAACAGTGAAAATCGTTACGCTTATTCATGATAGGTATTTAGCCTTCGGCACAGCCGAAGACAGCTTTCCTTACTTGTTTTTTTGTTCTTTTTGGGGGTCAAAGGCCCCGAAAATCACTTTTTTGCAATTATCTCGCTTCCTGAGACCTTATCACATTTCTCGTCTTTGACAAAAACGTCATTTTTATTTTTGCAATTTTCAAATGTGAAATGTAAGTAACACAAATAACGGTCTTGTTATTCACAATTTTCATAAACGCAAGCAGGACAAACCCGAATTATTATTATAATTATTCCCTTTAAGAAAGCACTTTACAAAATTGTTGTGATGGATTATAAGCTCGACTTTTTAACTCTGAGTTAATTTGAAAACATGTCTAAAACGTATGTGTTACCAGTTATTTAACGCTAACTCTCAGTTCAAAATTAATTTTTTTTCAGATTTAATTATAACTATAACAAAAGTGGAATTTTTTGAAGTCTGGTTGCAGCACTTGAAGCAAAAATTTGTGTAGGCGAAGTGATAGGAAGTTCCTTGAAGGACTTAGGTAAGCAGATTTCAAAATATTCGGCGAAGTTTAGCGAAAAATGGGACAGCTGTGGAAGAAATGAAGAGGGCTTTCGACATATTAACTCCGAGTAGCTTTTGGGTACAAATTTTACATTTAAGGTTACCGTGGATACTTCTCCTGCTTCAAGTAACCCAGGCCCCGGAAGACCAAAAAAGAACTTTGTCGATTGCAGTCGAAAGATCAAACTTCGTCGAGTGGAAAACCTACTGCAATCCAGAAGTACTGATGAGCTAGTTTATGCGGCGGAAGTATCAACGCGTAAGTCCGGTAACAGAAATTTCGCAAATATTATAAAAAATGCACCTCAGTTATTGTCGGACAAGGCTATATGTGACAAAGATGCTAGATATCTTGAGTAGAGTCGAAGCTTTAGCATACTATGTAGAAAGTAAGTCGACGAGTCATAGTTACAAAACTACTCGCAAGTGGGCTATCAATACAGGTCATAAGGTGTATCCTTCTCTTTACAGTTTAAGAAAACCTAAGGAGGAAGTAGGTATATCCAAACACAATTGTTGTGAGTGAAACAGGGGCTGAAATAAAAGTTCAAGCCGTGTTAGATAAAACTGTTGAGCGGTTAGTTTTAGCAAACCAAGAAGTCTTTGCCAGTTTGTTACCCCAATGCCTGTCCTTTACTTTAATTAGCAAGTGGGGTGGCGATGGAAGTTCGGGCCACAGCACTTATAAACAAAAGTTCACGTGCAGTGATAACTCTGATGAGTTTTTGTTTATATTTTCCTTCGTTCCTCTTCAGTTACGAGGCAAAAAAGGTAACGTTGTTTGGCAGAAACTTCTTCTGCACAAAAGTGTTATATTTCTGATGCCACACCCAAAGAGATGAACGATGACACGCGGTGTTTTATACCTAATATAGACAATCTTGGTTTTGGTTTGTCTACTCTCCATACATGGATAAGATGCTTTGAATGCTTGCTTCATATTAGTTATTGACTCGAAGTAAAAAAAATGGCAACTTAGGAATGGAATCTTGTGGGGCATTTTTATGCTCACTCAAATGCGGCTGAAGAGCTAAGAGAATACTTGAATTACCCCAAACATTACATGGCGATCCTGCCAGTTTAATCCACTACCCCAAAGCTAGATCCTGCAAAGCTAGCTCCTACAAAGCTATATCCTGCAAAGCCAGATCCTGTCAGCCCAAACCTAGATCCTCCCAGCTCAAATCTAGATCCTGTCAGCTCAATCTAGATCCTGCCAGTTCATTGTGCTATTTCATGGAAAACTTTCACATAAGAAAATGAGTAAATTAATCAGTTTTGATTAACCATTTTAAAAATACTCGAGTAATGCTCGTTTTGATTACTCATAATTTTGATTAATCAAGTAATCGATTAACTGAATAAAGGCACAGCCCTAAAATTAATGTGCAGAACTATACCTACATATCTGACAATGAAAAGCTAATATCCTTCGACGTAATTTCCCTGTTTCTCAGTATTCCCACACAATTAGCAATTGATATCATAAGAGAAAAGTGGACGACAATAGAAGAACACACACAGATACCAAAAAAACTTTTTATGGAAATACTGACATTATGCATAGAAGAAAATAGATATTTCAAATTCAATGATTTATTATATACACAGCTAAAAGGTTTGCCAATGGGATACCCAACTTCACCAGTAATTGTCGACATAGTGATGGAAAAACTATTAGACAACACAATAACAAAGTTAGAAAGAGGACCTAGATTAATCACAAAATATGTCGACGATCTATTTGCCATAATTCGCGAAGAGGATGTAAAAATAACGCTGGGCACACTTAACTCTTTTAACAAATATATAAATTTTACAACGGAACTTGAACACGAAGGAAAACTACCATATCTTGACGCAATTGTTATTAGAAATAAAAATGAATTGAATTTAAAGTGGTATAAGAAATCAACATCAACTGGACGAATCATCAACTTTTATTCAAAACATCCAAAGACGATGATAATGAATACAGCTGAATACATGGGCTGTATAAGACGAATGTTAGAAATTACCGACGACACTTACCATGAGGAAATAAAAAATGAGATAAAACAAATGTTAAGAAACAATGATTTTCCCGAGACTATAATTAAAACACTGTTAAGAAAATATGAAGAAGAAAAGGATCAGGATCAGGAAAGAGAAAAAGAAAAAACCCCGAAAATGTTCAAATCAGTAGCTTATGTGCCAAAACTGTCTGAACGACTGTCAAAATCAGACTGCTACAACAAAGAGGAAATAAAAATAGCACATTAAAAACTATATATAATAAAACAAAATCAAAAATTCCACATACGGAAAAAAGCAATATAATATACGAAATCCCCTGTAATGGAAAAAACAACGAGTCATGTCACAGCGTATATATTGGCACAACAAAAAGAAAATTAAAATGTCGTTTATCACAACACAAATCTGACTATAAATATTGCCATCAGACTACAAATGAAAAAACAGCACTTATGGCCCACTGTACTGAAAACTCCCACTCACCAAACTTTGACGACGCCAGAGTTCTTCAACAAGAACAACATTACAGCAAACGATTTACACTGGAAATGCTTCATATTATATTGTTTGTAATGATGTTGTTATTTATTTTATTTATTTTGTTGTTTTCATGTTTTGTAGATTTACCCCGAAGAAGATTACCGTGTCTAATCGAAATATATTGGTAATAAAAACAACACCTTTGTGTTTTATTAAAATTTGGACCTCAAGCCAGCTTACATAATTCTTTAATTTTTTCACAGGTTAAAGGAAGATTTTTTTTTTACATAAAAATGGACTGGTGGAAAATCGCACTAAACGGCATATTAATAGGAATAGCAGGATACGAAGTAGGAAAAGAATCTTCAGGTGAAAACACCTCCAATACCAAAATAGTCCATTACGAACCACACCCTATCGTAGAAAACAAAGAAGAAGTAATCTTGATAAAAAATTACATCAAAAATAAATTGAGGCAATTAAACAATGTACAACAACGTGTATAATTTTCCCAATAAAAAGTAACTACTTCCCAAAAATGCCAAAAGTTTTCATCCAGAAATGAATCAATGGAAAGAAATCCATGACACATTACTGGAAGAAAAAATTAAAGCTAGTAAATCATACAAATGTATAAACAAGAGCACTCCCATAACAAGAGAAACTATAGTTAAACATTTAAATACAATTTTGGAAGCCCTTAATAACATTAGACAGGTGATCAATACGGGAAAGCGCATACTTACCGTAGACCACCAAACAGAAGCTTACCAATTTTTCTCAGCAGTCCGAGACAAACAACAGAAGAGGAAATTCAAATAGATTTTTCATTACTTCTATCTGAACGCGCTCCTAGCCGAACCTCCTCACCCTCACAAGTCGAACCACATCGGTGGAAGATATTAAATTAAACACCCCAATCATAAACGTCACAATGGTACAAACAGTAGTCGAATTCATTAAAACTGCCTCGTCAGTACTCCCAGAGTTTGATGGAAAGCCAGAAAACTTACACAGTTTCTTAGATGCCCTCGATATACTTGATCAAATCAAGGATGAGCACGAACTTTTAGCAATAACAATGATAAAGACCAAACTAAAAGGAACGGCAAGAAATTTTATCAGTAATGAAAACACGATTGGACAAATAAAAACAAAGCTCAAAAGCGCTCTAAAAGGAGAAACGGTAGAGGTTTTAACCGCTAAACTCCTAAACGTTCAACAACGTAGCAAAACCGCTAACCAATACACTGCGGAAATAGAAAAAATTACCAGATTGCTAGAAGGCGCATATATATATATTCAACACAGGCAGCAGTTAAAGCCATGTGTAAAAACTGCTCCTTGTCATTCAAGGTCAAGATGACCATGCAAGCAGGAACGTTCTCAACAATGAACGGTGCAATCTCAAAATTCATTAACAGTTGTACCGAAGCCACTGGCAGCTCAAACACGATCTTAAATGTACGACAGCAAGGTCAGTACAGGAGTAGTTTCCGTGGAGGTTACCGTAGTAACAAGTATGGAAATTACCAAAATCGGAGATTCAGGCCACAACCGAGATATATAACAATAACTCGAGGTCGTACAACAACAATAATAACCGGAGAGGATCACAAGCCCAAAACGGCAATAGATCCTACAACCAGAACCGTAATGTGCGCGCCATAACCACAACGGAAAACCAGGAAACTCCACTTCAAAATTAACAAAAAGATAAATATGCGTAGTCAATCTAAATTCAAATATATCTACAAGGACATCATTAAACAACTCATACTCAAATTTTTTAATTGATACTGGATCCGATATCTCCATAATTAAAAAACAGCAAATAAATAATAAAGAAAAAGTAAATACTGAACAAATCACAGATTTGAAAGGCATCGGTCAAACAGGTAAATAAGCTAATTAAAGATGATATAATAGAACCTTCAATTTCAGAATATAATAGTCCAATTTTATTAGTTCCTAAAAAATCACTTCCAGGAAAAACGGAAAAAAGATGGAGATTGGTTGTTGACTACAGACAAGTAAATAAAAAATTAGCAGCAGATAAATTCCCACTCCCAAGAATTGATGACATTCTAGATCAACTTGGAAGAGCAAAATATTTTTCATGCCTAGACCTTATGTCAGGTTTTCATCAAATATAATTACACCCAGACTCTAGGGACATAACTTCATTGGCACATATAGATTCAAACGACTACCCTACGGATTAAAAATAGCACCGAATTCATTCCAAAGAATGATGACCCTAGCATTCGCAGGTCTCAAACCATCTCAAGCATTTCTCTATATGGATGATTTAGTTGTATTAGGATGTTCTGAAACCTATATGCTGAAAAATTTAAGAGATGTGTTCTCTACTTGTCGAAAATACAACCTAAAATTACATCCAGAGAAATGCCTATTTTTCAGCCAAGAAGTAACTTATTTAGGACATAAATGTACAAACAAGGGAATATTACCCGGCTCGAGCAAATTTGAAACAGTTCAAAACTACCCAACACCAAAAACAGCGGATGAAGTTAAGAGATTCTTTCTGCAACTATTACAGAAGATTCGTACCGAATTTCGCAGAACACTCACGAAAATTAACTAGGCTTTGCAAAAAGAATGTTTCCTTCGAATGGACAGAAGAATGTCAAAAAGCTTTTGTCTACTTAATTAGTCCAAAACTTTTGCAATACCCAGATTCCGATTTGGATAAAGAATTTTGTATAAAAACAGATGCCTGTGGATTCGCATGCGGCGCAGTTCTTAGTCAAGAATATGAAGGCAAACAATTACCAATTGCCTATGCGTCAAGAGCATTCACAAAAGGTGAAAGCAACAAAGCCACAATAGAAAAAGAACTGGCCGCAATCCATTGGGCCATAACCTTCTTCAGACCATATATTTATGGCAGAAAATTTCTAGTTAAAACTGACCATCGTCCTTTAACATATCTATTCTCGATGAAGAATCCTTCATCTAAGCTGACACGAGTAAGACTCGATTTAGAAGAGTACGATTTTGAAGTGGAGTATATAGCCGGTAAAGAAAATCATATCGCGGATGCATTATCCCGCATAACTATTACAAATTTAAAAGATTTGTCAGTGGAAGCAAGCAAAATATTTAAAATAACAACAAAATCAGCAGCTAAAAAAACAGAGATAAAACTGAAATTAAAGAAAGTCACAAAGAGAACCCCAAAATTTACGAAGCGCTAAATAAATTTGAAGTAAAAAGAAATGTCGAGCTCGATTTCAATCCTCCGAAATTATATTTCAAAAAAGGAAAGAAAATTTGTAGCAATTTTGATACAAGCAACCTAATTGTTGAGGATAAGATTGACTTAGGACAATTCTTTACCAGGCTCGAACGAGAAGCCGGCAATTTAGGACTTGTACAAATACAGTTGTCCTTAGGGGACAAATTGTTTTAAAGTAATTATACTGCAGTAGGCAAATTTATAGAAATGGGTAATAAAGCTCTCAAAACGCTAACCCGGGGAAATTAAAGAAATTCTGCACAAATATCATGACGATCCTATTAGTGGTGGCCACCCAGGAATAAATCGCATGACCGATAAAATCAAGCAGAAGTATAGCTGGCTGAATATGAAAAACGACATAATCGGGCCATCTCGGCCCGATTCTGTTCTAGCTGTTTATAAACGACATCTCCACTACATTAATGTTTTCAAAAATCTTAATGTACGCAGATGACGTAAAACTCTTCATGTCATTCACGTCGTGTCAGGATGAATCTATGCTACAATCAGACTTAGATACCCTAGTTACTTGGTGCGATTTAAATTATATGCCGCTAAATCTTAAAAAATGTAAATACATGCGTTTCTCGCGTAGAACTCTTCAGCCGGCTTCTTATACAATTAACAATTATAGTCTTCAGCAGGTTCACGACTTTGTAGACCTGGGGGTTACTATGGATAGCAAGCTTAGTTTCAACCATCATATTAACGCAGCAGACGGTAAGGCTAGAGGTGTTCTAGCATTTGTCAAACGATGGTCTAAAGAATTTAGCGACCCTTATGTAACTAAGGCTCTTTTTACTTCATTAGTCAGACCGATATTAGAATATGGTTCAATAGTCTGGAACCCGCGCTACCAAGTCCATATAGATAGGCTAGAATCAGTCCAAAAACAGTTTTTACTTTTTGCATTAAGAGATTTTCACTGGGATCCCTTATATTATCTACCACCTTATGCTAGTCGCTTGAAACTCATAAATCTTCACACCCTTTCCAGTAGGAGGGAAATGCTTGGAATAGTTTTTATGATTAAGTTACTAAATGGATCTCTTTCAAGCCCGTTTCTTCTAAGCGAAGTAAATTTCAATATACCCTCTCGGCCATCACGATATTTTAAACCACTTTTCTTGAAACAGTGTAGAACCAACTTTGAGTTAAATGAACCCTTTCGCTGTTTATGTCAGGATTATAACTCTCATTCTAGCACATTTGATGTTTCAGACTCGCTTTTCCACATAAAATAATCTATTCTTTCTATCCTTAATACGTAGAAAATTTTGTAGTCTTTAATCCTTATTTGAGCTCTTTTCTTGGTCTATATGTATATAATATTTTTTATTTCACCTTATTTATTTATCTTTTTATTTTTCTCTATCCCTGCATCTTAAATTCTCAATCTTCCGCCAACCAATTATTTATTAATGTTTAATTTAGCTTATATCTATTTTACTCGGCTGATGAGATTTTCTCTGTAGCCGAGCAGTTTTAGATCTCGACGACAAACAAACCAATGCCTTTCAACGGCTCGGTAACATTTATCAATCCGCGCGTTATGCGGATGCGCCCCTCGTGCCGGTTGGGCGGGATATGGTGGGTAATCCGTCTGGGAATAATAATAATAATAATAATAAAAAACTGCATCCACTGCAAGAAAAATAAGACCAATAAGTATATAAAAGAACCAATGACAATAACGGAGACACCTCCGTAGGCATTTGATATTGTACAAATCGATACAGTCGGACCATTACCGAAATCGATAAATGGAAACGAATATGCAGTTACTATCATATGTGATCTAACCAAATACTTGATAGCGATCCCAGTTCCAAGCAAAGACGCAGCAACAGTCGGTAAAGCCGTGTTCGAAAACGTCATTTTGATTTATGGACGCATGAACACAATAATGACAGACATGGGCACAGAGTACAAAAACAACTTATTCAAAGACTGTGTAAATTATTAAAAATTGAACATAAAACTTCAACTCCGTATCATCACCAAACTTTGGGTACTGTAGAACGCAGTCACCGGACATTCAATGAATATATACGTTCATACATATCCAGTGATAAAGACGATTGGGATGAATACCTCAGGTATTTCACGTATTATTACAATACGACGCCATCAACCACACATAAATATTGTCAATTTGAATTAATATTTGAAAAAAAACCCACCGAATTAGAAAATAAAATCAGCCCATTATACAACCACGAAGCTTATGACAAAGAAGTAAAGTATAGGCTTCAAACAGCACAACAGAGGGCTAAAGAAAAACAAAAAGTAAATTATGATAAAAGTAGGTAT
Source organism: Campiglossa producta (assembly GCA_964058755.1). NCBI lineage: Eukaryota > Metazoa > Arthropoda > Insecta > Diptera > Tephritidae > Campiglossa > Campiglossa producta. The sequence continues at coordinate 4,256,725 of CAXKVI010000006.1, forward strand.
AATAAGGAAATAAACATAGGAGATTTAGTATTAGTTAGAGAAGAGGCCTCCCATAAGTTAGAAAATAGATATAAAGGATACTATACAGTTAAAAATATCGATGAGAACAACAATTTTACTTTAATATCGCATAGTATAGGAAAGAGCAATAAAAACACTAAAGAAATTATAATTCATAAGAATAGACTTAATGCAATGTAACTACACTAATAACAACAAAAAAAAAAAAACAAAAAAACAACCAAACAATTAACACTCATCTATCCATTTTGATAAACAGTCACACAAACAAAATACAACATATCATGTTCAAAATACACAAAAAAAAAAAATTAAACCAGTCAGTACAATAAATACACAGGTGAAACGAATGTAAACAAAATAAAGTAAGAAAACCTTTTTCCGACTGCATAACAATAAACGATAAGCTAAGTGGGTCAAATATTTTATTACCTAATAATTAACTGTTACTCAATAAGTCATTGAATATAATACTCATACATTAACCAAAATGTATGAGCATTCTTTTAAAGAGAGGAGGTGTAGTATGACAGCTAAGCAAAATAAAATGTTCACAGTTCAATATACTTTTGGCAATAACTAGGCCAAAGTATTCAAATCAATTTAGCTTACGCTGCACTTCTCCAATAACATAAACTCCATTGAACCCATATATATGTTTGTATGCATGCACAACAACGTAGATTCATAAGCATGACTAACCACTTAGAAATGTAAGTTTGTAAATTTGATTACTCATAAGGTAGAGTGTAATCATATAAAAGAACGGCGATGAGCCGAATAAATTATTCCATTTTTAAGACTCAAAGTATTTACTTGTGTTTTACTTTTGGAATCTTGTGGGGCATTTTAATGCTCACTCAAATGCGGCTGAAGAGCTAAGAGAATACTTGAATTACCCCAAACATTACAATACTATCCTTAGCGTTTTGGCATCTGGTTATAATATCAATATTGAAAGGTTTGAAATATTTGCTCGTGAGACTAAACAATTATAAATAAATCTCTATCCGTGGTTTTATATGCCTGGCAACTTTCTGAGGAAGCCCAGGAAGCGCGTAACAAAGAATTGCGACGATTCAGATTGGATAACACACAAAAGCACTCACGTGAAGCCACGAATAGAGATCTCATGAATATGTTGCTTATAACACCGTTTCCAGCTTTCATAATTATGTCACTGATGCTCAGACTACTCCACAAGTGATTCATCTGATGAAAGTGATGATAATTAAGAAAACATTGTAATATAAGATAACTTATTTAAATGTCTTCTATTTTCTAGTTTGTTGTTCCTGGTTAAGATTTTATTTTATTGAAATATATTGTTTCTTCTACTTTTTATCACACGGCTAGCAGGAAACACGTAATTAATAAATTTTTCGCGTTTCAATTTCAAAACTTTAATATTTTATTACAAACACACAGAAGAGCTTAGTTCGAAGTCTATACTTTCAAGAAATAAGTGCTTCCGACGAACCGTGATTATACATTACCTTTAAATTTTTGTAATAAGAAATTTTCACATATGTGAAAAAAGCAAATGTATTAAATGTGTTAAATTAAATAATTGTAATAAATGAAACAGAAAATATTAAAAGAAAATGTTCTATATGGAAGTATAAATATATGCATAAATGGACACTGAGAAGGATTTACCTTCAAGCTGGGTAGTGGCCTAAGGTGTTAGACCTTCTAGCATACAAGTCACTACAGTGTTGTGAGTTCGACTCTCACAATGCCGGGAAGAAAAGTCCATGAAGAGATGTAATTCCAGTATCATCGAAACATATGTCGGCTTGTCTGGTTCCTCAAAAAAACACATTTTCAGAAAATATTTTTGTGCAAATACCTTCACTTCCCATAATTTGTACTTTGTACTTGGCAGGTTTTATTTGTAATTAGGTTCCCAGTATCTCAGCATTTGCAAATTGTTGCACTCTGACTTCCGTTTTTTGTACCTTTCATGAACATGAAATGGTATTATAACTTTGGTCCGATGTTTGTAAATATGAGAAGAAGAAGAGAAAGACCCATCAATAAGTATACCGAAATGATCAGGATGCCGAGATGAGTTGATTTAGCCATGTCCGTCTGTCCGTCTGTCTGTTTGAACGCAAACTAGTCCCTCAATTTTTGAGAAATCTGGCTGAAATTTTGTATGTGGCCACCATTTTGTAATATAGGAATCATTTGTCGGAACTGACAAGATCGGACCAGTATAACATATAGCCCCCATACAACCGATTGTTCAGATATAAGGTTTTTTGGCCAAAACTTCCGCAATTAAAAAGTTAGGAACGTAAAATTTTGCAACTCGAGTAATTTCTATTTATGTAGTGTATATAGTGAAAATCAACGAGATCGGGCAAATGTAACATATAGCCCCCATACAACCGATTGTTCAGATATAAGAATTTTTGGCCAAAACTTCTGCAATTTAAAAGTTAGGAACGTAAAATTTTGCAACTCGAGTACTTTCTAATTATGTAGTGTATATAGTGAAAATCAACAAGATCGGGCAAATGTAACATATAGCCCCCATACAACCCATTGTTCAGATATAAGGTTTTTTGGCCAAAACTTCTGCAATTAAAAAGTTAGGACCGTAAAATTTTGCAACTCGAGTACTTTCTATTTATGTAGTGTATATAGTGAAAATCAACAAGATCGGACCAGTATAACATATAGCCCCCATACAACCGATTGTTCAGATATAAGGTTTTTTGGCCAAAACTTCCGCAATTAAAAAGTTAGGAACGTAAAATTTTGCAACTCGAGTAATTTCTATTTATGTAGTGTATATAGTGAAAATCAACGAGATCGGGCAAATGTAACATATAGCCCCATACAACCGGTTGTTCCGATATAAGGTTTTTTGGCCAATACTTCCGCATTTAAAAAGTTAGGAACGTAAAATATTGCACCTTCAGTACTTTCTACATATGTAATGTGTATAGTGTAAGTCAGTACAATTGAACGCGTATAATATATAGCCTCCATACAATCGATTGTTCCGATAACTCGGATCCTATTATTTTGTAAGTTTTTTTAAATTATAACAAAGATGTGTAATGTGTATAGTAAATATAGTTAAATTGACACAGGCTGTACTGGGGATCGAACAGTGAAAATCGTGACGCTTATTCATGAAAGGTATATAGCCTTCGGCACAGCCGAAGACAGCTTTCCCTACTTGTTTTTTTCTAATTTGATTGTTTTGAATGTTTCATACTATGGTAGAAGAATATAGAGGTAGTTCTACTTCTTCTTCTTGGTCGCCGTTGCCCTCATTTGACATAAACCGTTTCCTTTTGAAAATGAGCTACCATATTTTCATACCAAAAAAGAACGGATTTAAACTTCAAAAAAATTTTGATTTTATTGAAATAATTTATTAAATTTCACAATGTAGTGTGTATTTAGAAAAATATTTTTCCAAAATGAAGCGAAGGTAAGTAAAATACACATCTGGTTTTTGCATTTTTGCACAGATACTAATAACGCATTTATTTATTTTCATACATACATAGATGAGCTGCATATTTAGAAGCAGCAAAATTTCAAGGTTTAGAGCGAGATCCCAGAGCCTAAAAGCGTCATTTATTTTATAATGGATGAAACCAATACCGATCGATAGTCCTCCCCGAATCTAGAAAGAATGGGAAAATTTCAAAGCTTTACCTATGACAAGGGCCTAGGAATCGGGGGTCAAACTCGCCAAAAAATGACCCTAACTTCCCTTATTTTATAATGGATACTACCCTCAAGTAGTATCAGGCATTTTTAGACCTCGTCCCATGGCAAAAACTTTAGCCAGACACCTCAAGGTTCGGAAACTTTTATTTTCCTTTAATTTGCTTTCTCTTGTTTTCTACTTTTCACTGCGCTTTCACATGTTTAAGAGGGGTTTGACAAACTTTGACTACTTTTAAGTAGCAGATCTTCACACATGTGTCGTAAAATGCTATCCTTAAGTAGAATCAAGCATTTCTAGACATCATCCCATGGCAAAAACTTCAGCCAGACACCTCAAGGTTCGGATACTTTTATTTACCTTTAATTTGCTTTCTCTTGTTTGTCCCACTTTTACTGTTTTTAAATGACGGATCTTTCACAAGTTTCGTAGGACACTACGCTTAAGTAATTTCAATTATTTCTAGACTTCATCCCATGGCAAAAACTTCAGGCACACATCTCAAGGCCCGGGATTTTCACTAATTTTTGAATAAGAAATATAAAGAAATGAAAAATGAAAATGCATCCAAAAAAAAATTTAAAAAAATGACAACATAAATACTAAAAAATGTATTTTAATGGCGTTTTCTTTTCTAGAAAAAGTGTTACCCTGTAGATTTTTCTCAGCTCTCTCTAAGACTTATAGGTTCATTTCACAAAATAATACCTCATAAGTAGGCAGAAGGACACTACTATCTACAAATCAAACCATTTTGATAGGCTCTAAATTGCCGAGGACAAAAGTTACAGTTTAAGAGGGCAACATTAGGGCAACATTTTGTCGAGAAAAGAAAACGCCATAAGTGTTGTTATTTGGTGCTTTTGCTGATGGTAAGTTATATCCGAACTTTTTTTGTTTACAGGTGTAAAAATATATCCATAGGGCCGATTTCACAATCTACGCTTAACGCAAACTGGGATTTAAATGACGTATTTTTTACGGTTACTGTCAAATTAATCGCAATTAGCCTTAACCGGCTTTTCGAAAACGGTCCTTAATTTCTCAACACTTAAATCGAAAGGTTTTGTCGCATTAGTACGACGTAAAAGGTTTTTTAAACGTTATTTTTAGGTAAATATGGTTTCTAATACGCATTTTTGAAGCAGAGATATTTTTTGAATCATTTACAAATTTTAAAGCAGCTTTATGGATCCTATTTTGTAAGTATGTATTTTTACTTTACAAACCATGTTTTTTCCTATATAAAAAAATCCCCAAAATTTAAAAAAAAAAAACAAGTAAGGAAAGCTGTCTTCGGCTGGGCCGAAGGCTATATACCTTTCATGAAGAAGCGTCACGATTTTCACTGTTCGATCCCCAGTACAGCCTGTGTCAATTTAACTATATTTACTATACACATTACACATCTTTGTTATAATTTAAAAAAACTTACAAAATAATAGGATCCGAGTTATCGGAACAATCGATTGTATGGAGGCTATATATTATACGTGTTCAATTGTACTGACTTACACTATACACATTACATATGTAGAAAGTACTAAAGGTGCAATATTTTACGTTCCTAACTTTTTAAATGCGGAAGTATTGGCCAAAAAACCTTATATCGGAACAACCGGTTGTATGGGGCTATATGTTATATTTACCCGATCTTCTTGATTTTCCTCTACACACTACATAAATTGAAAGTACTCAAGTTGCAAAATTTTATGTTCCTAACTTTTTAATTGCAGAAGTTTTGGCCAAGAAACCTTATATCTGAACAATCGGTTGTATGGGGGCTATATGTTACATTTGCCCGATCTTGTTGATTTTCACTATATACACTACATAAATAGAAAGTACTCGAGTTGCAAAATTTTACGTTCCTAACTTTTTAATTGCAGAAGTTTTGGTCAAAAAACCTTATATCTGAACAATCGGTTGTATGGGGGCTATATGTTACATTTGCCCGATCTTGTTGATTTTCACTATATACACTACATAAATAGAAAGTACTCGAGTTGCAAAATTTTACGTTCCTAACTTTTTAATTGCAGAAGTTTTGGTCAAAAAACCTTATATCTGAACAATCGGTTGTATGGGGGCTATATGTTACATTTGCCCGATCTTGTTGATTTTCACTATATACACTACATAAATAGAAAGTACTCGAGTTGCAAAATTTTACGTTCCTAACTTTTTAATTGCAGAAGTTTTGGTCAAAAAACCTTATATGTGAACAATCGGTTGTATGGGGGCTATATGTTACATTTGCCCGATCTTGTTGATTTTCACTATATACACTACATAAATAGAAAGTACTCGAGTTGCAAAATTTTACGTTCCTAACATTTTAATTGCAGAAGTTTTGGTCAAAAAACCTTATATCTGAACAATCGGTTGTATGGGGGCTATATGTTACATTTGCCCGATCTTGTTTATTTTCACTATATACACTACATAAATAGAAAGTACTCGAGTTGCAAAATTTTACGTTCCTAACTTTTTAATTGCAGAAGTTTTGGTCAAAAAACCTTATATCTGAACAATCGGTTGTATGGGGGCTATATGTTACATTTGCCCGATCTTGTTGATTTTCACTATATACACTACATAAATAGAAAGTACTCGAGTTGCAAAATTTTACGGTCCTAACTTTTTAATTGCAGAAGTTTTGGCCAGAAAACCTTATATCTGAACAATGGGTTGTATGGGGGCTATATGTTACATTTGCCCGATCTTGTTGATTTTCACTATATACACTACATAAATAGAAAGTACTCGAGTTGCAAAATTTTACGTTCCTAACTTTTTAATTGCAGAAGTTTTGGCCAAAAATTCTTATATCTGAACAATTGGTTGTATGGGGGCTATATGTTACATTTGCCCGATCTCGTTGATTTTCACTATATACACTACATAAATAGAAATTACTCGAGTTGCAAAATTTTACGTTCCTAACTTTTTAATTGCGGAAGTTTTGGCCAAAAAACCTTATATCTGAACAATCGGTTGTATGGGGGCTATATGTTATACTGGTCCGATCTTGTCAGTTCGGACAAATGATTCCTATATTACAAAATGGTGGCCACATACAAAATTTCAGCCAGATATCTCAAAAATTGACGGACTAGTTTGCGTTCAAACAGACAGACGGACAGACGGACATGGCTAAATCAACTCATCTCGTCATCCTGATCATTTCGGTATACTTATTGATGGGTCTTTCTCTTCTTCTTCTCATATTTACAAACATCGGACCAAAGTTATAATACCATTTCATGTTCATGAAAGGTATAAAAAACGGAAGTCAGAGTGCAACAATTTGCAAATGCTGAGATACTGGGAACCTAATTACAAATAAAACCTGCCAAGTACAAAGTACAAATTATGGGAAGTGAAGGTATTTGGACAAAAATATTTTCTGAAAATGTGTTTTTTTGAGGAACCAGACAAGCCGACATATGTTTCGATGATACTGGAATTACATCTCTTCATGGACTTTTCTTCCCGGCATTGTGAGAGTCGAACTCACAACACTGTAGTGACTTGTATGCTAGAAGGTCTAACACCTTAGGCCACTACCCAGCTTGAAGGTAAATCCTTCTCAGTGTCCATTTATGCATATATTTATACTTCCATATAGAACATTTTCTTTTAATATTTTCTGTTTCATTTATTACAATTATTTAATTTAACACATTTAATACATTTGCTTTTTTCACATATGTGAAAATTTCTTATTACAAAAATTTAAAGGTAATGTATAATCACGGTTCGTCGGAAGCACTTATTTAAGAAATTCTTGGGTACACCTGATTCTTGAAAGTATAGACTTCGAACTAAGCTCTTCTGTGTGTTTGTAATAAAATATTAAAGTTTTGAAATTGAAACGCGAAAAATTTATTAATTACGTGTTTCCTGCTAGCCGTGTGATAAAAAGTAGAAGAAACAATATATTTCAATAAAATAAAATCTTAACCAGGAACAACAAACTAGAAAATAGAAGACATTTAAATAAGTTATCTTATATTACAATGTTTTCTTAATTATCATCACTTTCATCAGATGAATCACTTGTGGAGTAGTCATGAGCATCAGTGACATAATTATGAAAGCTGGAAACGGTGTTATAAGCAACATATTCATGAGATCTCTATTCGTGGCTTCACGTGAGTGCTTTTGTGTGTTATCCAATCTGAATCGTCGCAATTCTTTGTTACGCGCTTCCTGGGCTTCCTCAGAAAGTTGCCAGGCATATAAAACCACGGATAGAGATTTATTTATAATTGTTTTTTTTTTTTGCTTTGATTATTAGAAGATGCTTCAGACTATAACATTCATAAGATCTGGCCCGGGGACCCTCGGGGTAGTCCGATTTTTTCTCTACTGAAGTTAAAAATATAAAAAAAGAAGAAAATTTCTTAGTGCCAGCATTTTAAATATACTAAAAATGGTGTAACCCCTAAAAGATTATGACTGAACATAAAAAATATTTTGTAAACATGCTTACTTAAATGAGATATTAAGCGTAACGTTGAACAGTCATTTTCGAAAAAAGCAGAGCAAATTGCAGGATTTCCTATGTTCTTAATTCAGTTACTCTAGAGTTAAGAAGAGAAAACAATAAAAGTGTGACAATATCTCTTAATTAAGGTATTCTCTTTAATGTTGCATCAAAAAAATCTTGAAATCAAAAAGTCGTTTTTGTCCCGCTAGCTTGTACTAGTCGAATCACTGTGTGACGCAAGCCAAGATTAGATTAGACAGAAACTAGCATTATTATATCTATATTTTGGCAATTATTACCCGAGGAAGAGCTCCCGCCTTTTTGAAAAACTTACGCTTTAAATGTTAGAACAAGCAAGATGAACAATAAAGTTATTTATATTTTTGCAATTTTCAAATGTAAGTAACCGAAATAACTCTTTTGCTGTTACGGGGATGAACCAAGTTCCAGATATGGAGAGTTTCACTCTCTAAAACTTTGTTAAGGACGTAAAAACCTACGAAGCAAAATATTTGCGAAAAACCAATTTTTTTTACCTTTGACCCTGATTTTCCCATTTTTTAAGCTGAGGGCTTTTCTGGTTTTATTTGTAATGATGTTCCCTGTATCCCAGTATATGCAAATTATTGCACTCTGACTTCTGTTTTTTTATCTAATTTGATTGTTTTGAATGTTTCATACAAAAAAATTTTAATATCAGAAAAGAAAAAAAAAATAAAAAAAATAGATGTGCAAAAAATTCGCAATGGTTTTGTGCTTTGATTATTAGAAGATACTTCCGACTATAACATTTATAAGATTTGGCCCGGGGACCCTCGGGGTACTCCGATTTTTTCTCTACTGAAGTTAAAAATAAAAAAATAAAAAAAATTTTTCTTAGTACCAGCATTCTAATTCAGAGACTTGTAACAAAACTCGTACCGAAACGAAACTCGCGTTTCTGGCGTTTCTGTTCCAAGAAACTTTAAAGGATAGAAACTAAATGCGAAACAAAATGATTGTAACGGTTTCAGCAGAAACAAAATCTGTAACGAAACTAAATTAATTTTGTTCCTTGTAACAGAAACCGAAACAGAAACAAAACTCCTTTGTAACAAAAGTCGTAACAAAACTCCGAAACGGTTCCAGCAGAAACAAAACCTGTAACGAAACTAAATTAATTTTGTTCCTTGTAACAGAAACAAAATTATTAGATTTGTTCCTTGTAACAAAACCCGTAACGAAACTAAATTAATTTTGTTCCTTGTAACAGAAACCGAAACCAAATTAATTTTGTTTCTCAGTAGCAGAACTCTAAACATTCTTATAATACTATTTGCACTACACTAGGATGGACCTATAATATTTATATATATAGTATATATCGTCGCTCGGCCCAAAATACCGCGTATTTGCAAAAAAGAAAATGTCCCAAAACGAGATTTCGTTACCCTGACTGGGACTCATCGATCTTAATGTATTGACGTTAAAATTCCTCCATTTTTAGCTACAAAAACACAAATAAATAAATAACAAGTAAGGAAGTCTAAGTTCGGGTAAGCCGAACAATAGTAGTGCCTATAAGTTATATATTTTCTATATATATTATAATTGTGGAAAAACTCAATAAATTTATTAGTTAGTTTATAAAATTAATATTTATTTATGCTACGGTATAACATATATGTACATTGTTCGTGTGCCCTCAAAATATTACTTATAGTTGAATACATTTCTTACTTCTAATATTCTTACGCCCAATTTGTGACAAAGTTTTTAATTGAAAAAAAATACGTTTGGGCCAGTTTTTCGAAATTCCAATTATTTTCAAAGTTATAGCTATCACCACTTTTCGAAATTCCTTACTTTTTGATGTAAATAACTTCCGCTCCATTAAAGTGCCAAACAAATTTTTTTTTGCTAATAGTTACTAATGCAATGCCCAACAGCATCATACAAAAGCGCCATCTCGCCACGATGGAGAAGTTAAAAATTGCGAATAATGTTTGCAAAAAAATTTTTTTGCAAAACTTGGAAATGTCCTTTTGTAGAAGATACCATCTTTTATATATATTTAAAAAATTAGCAAAATCGGTTTGACCAATCGTGAGAAAATCATCAAAAAGTGAGGAATTCCGAAAAATGTTGATAGATATTGAAAATTTTACTAATAATTTTTAGTAACAAAGTTTACTTTCGCCAAGTAAATATTTAACACAATTTAGGGGAGCACAAATTAATAATTTAAACTTTTGCCTGTCACTCGAATTAAAACAACGCCGATCTTGATTACTCATAGACTGTATGAATTTTAATGGTAATTTTTAATTTTTATCATATTTTTTTAAATCTAATTTACAGTTTGTCAACTTCCACTTCCAATAAGCGGTAAGTTCTTTGCCTGCACCTATGAGCATACGTATGTGTGTATATGTACAAGAGAGCGTGGACAAGCCGCGCTTGCTAGTAGGTATACACACACCGCATGCACATAGGTACATTAGAATACAGACTGTAATCATGCATTTACTTACATTAGGGTGGTGCTAAAGGTTAAGGTAAGTAAATTGGTAAGTAACTGAAATCATTAAAGGGGAAAAGAAGGTAAGTGTATTTTAATTCTAAGGTAAGTATAAGGCAAATAATAGAAAAATATAAGGTAAGTATAAGTATTTAGGTAAGTATAATTATTTTTCAATTCAACTTCAATTTAATTACATTTCATTTATATTTAATTCTTAGGTATTTTCAGGTATTTTCTTAAGTACTAATCATCTGCTTTAACACAGGCCACCATGAACGAATCTGGATTCTTCAACCATCTGCTAAGGGTAACACGGCAAGCTTATGGATCGAACGTCTAATTATACCTGTTTTCGTTTGCACGTCGGCCACTCTCACCTGCCCGTCCTGGCCTGCGATCGTGCCTATTACTCGGCCTAGGATCCATTGCTGGGGCGGAGCGTTGTCTTCGTGAACGACGGCGACCTCTCCTACCTCTACGTTGGGTTGTGGGTGCTGCCACTTGTTGCGCTCCTGCAAACTCAGGAGGTAACTCTTGGACCACGTTTGCCAAAACCGACGCTTGATTGAGCAGACATGCTGCCATCTGTCGGAGTAGCGCGTGCTGGGTTCCGGGAGTTCCGCTTCCTCTGGCATTTCCCTCAGCCGGCAACCTATTAACAGGTGCGCCGGAGTTAGAGCCTCGCCGTCGTTGGGATCCTGGCTGAGTGGAGCGATTGGGCGCGAGTTGAGCACGGCCTCTACCTCGACGAGCAGCGTTCCGATTTCTTCAGCGGTGAGACTCGCGTTGCCTACGGCTCGTACGAGCAGGTGCTTCGCCGACTTCACTGCCGCCTCCCATAACCCGCCGAAGTGGGGCGCCCTGGGAGGTATAAAGACGAACCTGAACCCTTCGTCTGCGGCGTACTGGGCTATCTCTTCCTTCTGACTCAGAAACGCTTCCCTGAGTTCCTTGAGCTTGCGATCGGCTCCCACGAAATTCGTCGCTGGAATTCCCCGGCGTCCAACGAACCTTTTAAGGGCGAGAATAAATTTATCAGAACTCAAATCAGATACAAGTTCTAAATGGACAGCTTTCGGCCAAAGACCGCAATGTACATTTTTATCGGGGGGCGACCCCATATCTTTTGTGTGACGTAAATTGGACCGCAAAAATCTACCCCACAAACCATAAATGGTCGTAGAGTACGCAGCCTGTCGGCTGGTTGGTATTTTAATTTTGGCTTGTAATGAAAGCAATGTATGCAGTTTCGCACGGTTCGACTACATGCCTCTCGAGCATTAACTAACCAAATTTTTTCACGTAAAATTGCAACCAATGCTTTCGCACCTGCAGGAACCGTATATACGAATTCACGAACTGCGAATTTTTACTCAATAATAGAGGAAATTTGGCATCGTACGGGATAGGCGCATTTAATAAACGACCGCCTACTCGTAACAATTTCAACGACAAGGACTTTTCTGAATACTCATGCAAAAATGGATTCAATTTTTGCAAGCTCGACGGTAGTGGAAGGTTTTTTGACAATTTGGTTATTTCTTGGCTATATTCATCACATTGGACTATTTGAACAATTTTCAAGAAGCTTAATTGCAACTCTTGTGCTGATGGTGTTGGATCATATTTGGTGGATCGGTTTCTCACCTTTAAAACCCATCGCAGAATATAGGCAAAAACTCGTAATAATTTTTTGTGAGTGGAATATTTTTCAATCACAGTTACGAGTGGATTACGTTCGTCACTCACAGCTACTAAGGCGCTGGCGTTTTTCTTCTTTTCCAGTGCTTGTTCTTCAGGCGTTAATTCGAAATGGGTATTTATAGGCCAACTTGCGCGGTCTTCTAAGAGGAACTGTGGGCCAGAAAATTGAATTCTGTATTTCATCCATTTCATTTTGTTTAGTTGGCACATGCCGCCACGAAGCACTTTGAGTCAACTCTTGAATCTCGGAAACTCTATTAGCAACGAATATTTGCAAAGTTGATGGATGTGTTTTTATCCAATGCAAAACTATTTCGGAGTCTGTCCAGAATGTTGTGCTGTCAATAGGTCGACTCAACATCGGCGCAATGCGTGACCATAACTTGGCCAAAAGATGCGCTGCCAGGAGCTCTAAACGAGAAAGAGACTTAGTCTTCAGCGGAGCAACCCTGGATTTTGCAGTTAGCAGATTGCATTTAACCTCACTAGCGAATTGGCTTCGAATATAAATGCAACAACCATACGCTCTTATCGAGGCGTCGGCGAAGCCATGTATTTGACAATTGGCACTCGACTCAGTATAAACAAACCGAGGAATGCTGATTGAAGGCAATTGTAACAATTTCGCTTTGAAATTCTGCCAACTGCTGTTGAGATACAACGGAATCGACTCATCCCAATCTAGTTTCTTAATCCACAGCTCTTGCAATAAGATTTTAGCTGTGGTCACTAGTGGGGCCAGCAAACCAAGAGGATCAAAGAGTCGGGCAGATACCGACAAAATATTTCGTTTTGTAGCTCGTAACTCATCAAATGTATCATCCAGTTTAAACCGAAATAAGTCGTCTTTTGGCGACCAGTGGATTCCTAGCGTTTTAATGGAGTCTGAATCGTTGAAACTTAACGATTTTTCCAGACTCTGATTGTCGAAAAAACTCGGGTGGTTAGAAAACCACTTAGCAAGCTGGAATCCTGCCGACTTTAAGACGTTAGATACCTCACAGCGAATTCTGTCGAGGGCTTCAAAATCGTCAGATCCGGTTAAAGGATCATCAACGTAAAAATCGGTACTTTTTACTTTGGCACCGAGTGGATATTCTTGTGCACTCATATCACTTAGCATCTGCAAACACCGTGTAGCGAGAAATGGAGCTGGCGCAGTGCCATAGGTTACGGTGTTTAAACGAAAAATTTGCAGAGGCTCGGATGGATGCTTTCTCCACACTATTAATTGAAAATTTCTATCATTTTCATTTACGAGAACTTGACGGTACATCTTAGTGATGTCCACTGTAATAGCACACTTATGCATACGAAAGCGAAGTAGCGTTGAAAAAAGTTCTTCTTGAATAGTCGGTCCAACCATCAAAATGTCATTCAACGCAATTTGTGTTGACGTCTTACTCGACGCGTCGAAAACAACGCGGAGTTTCGTCGACGTACTTTGTGGTCTTAAGACACACTGATGCGGAATGAAATAGTGGGCTTCACTCGAGATTTTGTTATTAGTGGGGCTCATGTGGCCCAATACCAAGTACTCATCCATGAAGTCCAGATACATTTGACGTAGTTCTGGATCTTTCAACGTACGTCTCTCCAGCGCCTGAAACCGCCGAGCTGCGGTTTCAAATGACTAACCCAATGCATTTTGGTCAGTTTTGAACGGCAATCTTACTTGAAGCCGTCCCGACGGTAAGACTTCAGTAGTCTTAACGAAGTAGTCTTCGCATTCCATTTGCTCGGCAGTGTTCTTTGTAGCCTGTGATTCCGAAGGGATTTCTTCCATTGCCCAGAATCTTTGGACAATTTCATCAATTGCTTCGGAATCATCTTCGGCTTTGCATAATGCACTGCTAGCTTCGGACTGTTCACTTTGGTGGGAGACGTATTTGCCTGAAATAACCCAACCCAAAAGTGTTTTTTGAAGTGTTGGAAACCTTGGGTCGGTTTTAATTTGACCAACCGACAAAAGATCGAAAAATGTTTCGGCTCCCAACAAAAGATCGACTTTTGAGGACTTATGGAAACCAGGATCAGCTAATTCAATATTAGCTGGAATTTTCCAACCCAGCGCGATCTGGGTGATTTGCCGAAATCGCTCCCATTACCCAGAAATCTGCGAGAAACTCAAAATTGTTAACTCGGGATTTTATGACTGCACTCTCTTTTGACCTAACCTTTTGGGTGGCATTGGCAATCCCGATGACATTTAATGTCGCCTTCTCTCGCCGAATTCGCAGCTTTTGTGCCAGCTCTTCAGTCATGAAAATAACTTGAGACCCTGAGTCAAGTAAAGCACGAGCTGACACATAATCACCGGAGCAAGTTTTTACCTTGACCACTGCTGTCGCTAACATAACGCGATCAGGCACGCTCAATGTGTGCATAGCTTGTGAGGTCGAAGGTTGTGGTGTTGTTTCGAATGATATCGGGAATTGGTGTAACATGGTGTGATGCGACCGGTTACAAACTCGACACCGTTCTAATTTGCATTTAGAAACCGTATGTCCCTTGCATAAGCAATTTATACACAATGGGACCGATTTCGCGAAATCGAATCTCTGCTGAGGAGAGAGAGTTTTAAATTTAGGGCAGGTGGTCAAAAAGTGGTCTTTGGAGTTGCAGTGAAAACACGTAGTTGGCTTCGCTTTCGCAGCCACAAAGCCGCTTCGCGCTCACTCCACAGCGGAAGCTTGTCGTAGTCAAGTTGCTCCTCCCATTTTGACCGCGTAATGGGATCAACCTTCGACATAACTAAATGTATCAGCATCGCATTTGAAATATTTTTGTCATCACCCAACGACAATAGGGAGTCATAAATAGCTGATACGGTGTCGATCATCGACCGCAGCGAAAGCGACGATGGCTTTTGGATTTTCGGCAGCTCAAACAGTTTTGAAACTGTGCTCGAAAATATTAGACATTTATTGTCATATACCTTTTTCAGGCTTGCCAGCGCCTTCGGATAATTTTCTTCCGTCATTTGGAAGGCCTTCACCGTTCTTAAAGCTTCACCAGACAAACACGAAACCAAATGTGTAAATTTTTCAATGTCTGGAAGAGCAGGGTTGTTATGAACGAGGCTCTTAAACAAAATCATAAAGTTTTGAAACTCTGAATACTGCCCTCGAAACTTGGGCAGCGACATTTTCGGAAGTCTTGAGCTGTGAGGAGCTGCGAAGGAGCTGTCAAGAGCTTTTGATTTGTTGCTCTCTGACAATATGGACTTTAACATAGCCTTGGTTCCAAAAATTAAATCTTCCAGGCTATCACGAGTGTCATCATCTTCATCGATCTCTTCTATTTCAGACTGACACGCCAGAAGCTTTTCGCTGTAACTGTTCAGCATTTCGAGTCGACTCTCAACTTCCGACGGATCTGATGAAATTGAATTATCGAGAATCCCCGTTTTTATTCTAGCTATGCTTCTTTTTAAAATTGTCCTATGTATTTTTAAAGATGTGGCGTCTTCCACCTGATTCTCACTTTTACTCATCTTGATTCGCTATGCACAGTAACTTTGCACAAAATTATAGTTTGGAAGTTTTCAACTTAATAATACGAAAACGAAAAAAAATTGTTGAAACTTCACTAAACAATCGAAAGAATGGTGCAAATCAAGAGGTAGAATCTTTTAATCCTTTACTTAGGAAAACTAGACGCAATGTCGAAAGTTTTTAAGGGCCTAACCGTGAACAAAAATATGGTCAACGATTTAACCAAACACTTAAAGCTGTATAGCTTTCGAAAAATATTTGACAAAACGGTAATCGGAGCCTTGTCGAAAATTGTACGAGGTAGTTTTTTACTAAACAATCCCGAAATCTTGTTTCACGAAATTTGTATATAAACAATTTAATTTCAAAGTGAATACAAGAGATGCCAAAAATTAAAGCTTGTTGGGTGATCTTTGCAGCAATTTAACAATAACAACAACCTCAACAGCATTTTAATTGTTAGCACTCAATACCTGTTCTTTATGGACTGGTTCGTTTCCAGCTTCAACTTCCCTTTGACACAGTAAACAGTTGCACTTCATGTGGCAGAACCTTTGGTGGCCAAGTCCTTGATGACAGGAACGATATTGAGACAATCCGACTAGGCAGCGGAAGTTTTGTATGTATGTATGTATGAGCGGTATGTATATCACTGCGCAGGTAGGTAAGGTTGTTGGCTATTTGCATTAATTTAAAAAATAATTTTTATTTGCTGTAGTGAAAATGTAACTATTTAAAACACTTTTTAATATTTTTATTGTAAGTATGTGTTTTTTAATATTTAAATTTTTACTGTAAATTTTAACTTTTTTCTGGCCGATTTCACAACCGTAACTATTTTTTTTCAATACAGGTAAGTATTTTCACCACATTTAAAATTTTATGTATGGTTTTAAATATTTAAAGAATTAAATATTTTCACTTTTTAGCTTTTTTATTTTCAGCCACTGCACTGCACTTCAATGTTAATTACATATGTATTTTGTTTTGCACACACGACCGCGACAGGCAATTAATTATTTAATGTTTTAATTGTTTTTTTTTTTTTTTTGATATATTTATATCATAAATATTTATTTAATTTTATTTAAAATTGTTTTCCAACTAAATCTTTTTTCAAAACTTTATTTGAAAGTTAACCTTTAGGTTTTTATTTAGTTCTTTATTTAAGCACTCACTTGCACTTTTCAGTTTCTTAATATTGTATTTAATTGTTTTAATTTTTTAATTTGCAGTTAGTCCCTGCTCGGGCGCCATGAAAATTTTACTAATAATTTTTAGTAACAAAGTTTACTTTCGCCAAGTAAATATTTAACACAATTTAGGGGAGCACAAATTAAAAATTTAAAATTTTGCCTGTCACTCGAATTAAAACAACGCCGATCTTGATTACTCATAGACTGTGTGAATTTTAATGTTAATTTTTCATTTTTATCATATTTTCTTAAATCTAATTTACAGTTTGTCAACTTCCACTTCCAATAAGCGGTAAGTTCTTTGCCTGCACCTATGAGCATACGTATGTGTGTATATGTACAAGAGAGCGTGGACAAGCCGCGCTTGCTAGTAGGTATACACACATCGCATGCACATAGGTACATTAGAATACAGACTGTAATCATGCATTTACTTACATTAGGGTGGTGCTAAAAGTTAAGGTAAGTAAATTGGTAAGTAACTGAAATCATTAAAGGGGAAAAAAAGGTAAGTGTATTTTAATTCTAAGGTAAGTATAAGGTAAGTAATAGAAAAATATAAGGTAAGTATAAGTATTTAGGTAAGTATAATTATTTTTCAATTTAACTTCATTTTAATTACATTTCATTTATATTTAATTCTTAGGTATTTTCAGGTATTTTCTTAAGTACTAATCATCTGCTTTAACAGATGTAACTTTCAAAATAATTCGAATTTTGAAAAATTGTATACGTATTTTTGTTTAATCGTTCTGAGCCATACTACCCACTTTCAATAAAATACATGGCCGTCGAAAAAATTATAGGTGGCTCACTTAACAAAATTAACTCATCTTTTAAGACTCGTTAATAGTAGACAATTCCTTACAAATTTAACTACCAAATTATACTATTTTAGTTATTTACCTTACCGAATTATGTCGAATTATGGCGCTACCACGCCCACTTTTTAAAATTTAACAGAAAATCATAATAGAATGATAAGAGAGATTCACCTATGAAATTATATCATTTTATCAATTTCAGCTACCGATATATGTCAGTTTATGTGATTTTCGAAATTTTCGATACCGACAAAAGGGACGTGGTTATAATCCGAGTCATCTGTATACCAAATTTCATGCAAATTCCTAAATTTTTACTCAAGTTTTGTTAATTTGTATGATTTTCGAAATTTACGATCTCGAAAAAGGGGGCGTGGTTATCATCAGATTTCGCCCATTTTCAATAGCAACCTACCTGGGCCAAAAAGTAACCTGTATATAAAATTGCATGCAAATATCTTAATTTTTACTCAAGTTATCGTGTACAAAGACGGACGGACAGACGGACGGACATGCCTGAATAGACTCCTCTTTTCAACCTAAGAACTTTCATACATGGATCTTGATTATTTTGCGCCGGTACATAGTACAGTTATGTTGACAAAATTATAATACCCCTGTACTAGTACGCTTGGTATAAAAATGCCTCCCTTAAAAATTTATCAAAAAATCATTATATAATGACCATGGGGATTCACCTATAAAATTATATAATTTTACCCATTTCCGTTAGCGAATTATGTCAATTTATGCGAATCTATCCACTTTCATCAGGTATACTTCCAACGATACTAGTATGCTTTGTACCAAATTCCATCGTTCTATCGTAATCTGTTTATGAGCTACGACCAGTCAAATTTTCAAGAACGCCTCCCTTAAAAGTGGGCGGTGCCACGCCCACTATATAAAATTTATGGAAAAATCATAAGAGAATTACCAAGGGGATTCACCCATAAAATTATATCATTTTAGCCATTTCAGCTGCTGAGATAAGTCAATTTATGTGATTTTCAAAATTTTCGATATCGAAAGTGGGCGTGGTTGAAGGGTGATTTTATCCACTTTCATCAGGTATACTACCAACGATACTAGTATGCTTCGTGCCAAATTCCATCGTTCTATCGTAATCTGTTTAAGAGTTAAGACCAGTCAAATTTTCAAAAACGCCTCCCTTAAAAGTGGGCGGTGCCACGCCCACTATAAAAAATTTATGAAAAAATCATAAGAGAATGACCAGGGGGATTCAGCTATAAAATTATATCATTTTAGCCATTTCAGCTGCCGAGATATGTCAATTTGTGTGATTTTCGAAATTTTCGATATCGAAAGTGGGCGTGGTTGAAGGGCGATTTTATCCAGTTTCATCAGGTATACTCCCAACCATACTAGTATGCTTTGTGCCGAATTCCATCGTTCTATCGTAATCAGTTTAAAAGTTACGACCAGTCAAATTTTCAAAAACGCCTCCCTTAAAAGTGGGCGGTGCCACGCCCACTATAAAAAATTTATAGAAAAATCATAAGAGAATGACCAGGGGGATTCACCTATAAAATTATATCATTTTAGCCATTTCAGCTGCCGAGATATGTCAATTTGTGTGATTTTCGAAATTTTCGATATCGAAAGTGGGCGTGGTTGAAGGGCGATTTTTACCAGTTTCATCAGGTATACTCCCAACGATACAAGTATGCTTTTTGCCAAATTCCATCGTTCTATCGTAATCATTTTAAAACTTACGACCAGTCAAATTTTCAAAAATGCCTTCCTTAAAAAATTTATGGAAAAATCATAAGAGAATGACCAAGGGGATTCACCTATAAAATTATATCATTTTAGCCATTTCAGCTACCGAGATATGTCAATTTATGTGATTTTCGAAATTTTTGATATCGAAAGTGGGCGTGGTTGAAGGGCGATTTTATCCACTTTCATTAGGTATACTCCCAACGATACAAGTATGCTTTTTGCCAAATTCCATCGTTCTATCGTAATCTGTTTAAGAGTTACGGCCAGTCAAATTTTCAAAAACGCTTCCCTTAAAAGTGGGCGGTGCCACGCCCACTATAAAAAATTTGTGGAAAAATCATAAGAGAATGACCAAGGGGATTCACCTATAAAATTATATCATTTTAGCCATTTCAGCTGCCGAGATAAGTCAATTTGTGTGATTTTCGAAATTTTCGATATCGAAAGTGGGCGTGGTTGAAGGGCGATTTTATCCAGTTTCATCAGGTATACTCCCAACGATACAAGTATGCTTTTTGCCAAATTCCATCGTTCTATCGTAATCATTTTAAAACTTACGACCAGTCACATTTTCAAAAATGCCTTCCTTAAAAAATTTATGGAAAAATCATAAGAGAATGACCAAGGGGATTCACCTATAAAATTATATCATTTTAGCCATTTCAGCTACCGAGATATGTCAATTTATGTGATTTTCGAAATTTTCGATATCGAAAGTGGGCGTGGTTGAAGGGCGATTTTATCCACTTTCATCAGGTATACTCCCAACGATACTAGTATGCTTAAAAGTGGGCGGTGCCACGCCCACTATAAAAAATTTATGGAAAAATCATAAGAGAATGACCAAGGGATTCACCTATAAAATTATATCATTTTAGCCATTTCAGCTGCCGAGATAAGTCAATTTGTGTGATTTTTGAAATTTTCGATATCGAAAGTGGGCGTGGTTGAAGGGTGATTTTATCCACTTTCATCAGGTATACTCCCAACGATACTAGTATGCTTAAAAGTGGGCGGTGCCACGCCCACTATAAAAAATTTATGGAAAAATCATAAGAGAATGACCAAGGGGATTTACCTATAAAATTATATCATTTTAGCCATTTCAGCTGCCGAGATAAGTCAATTTGTGTGATTTTCGAAATTTTCGATATCGAAAGTGGGCGCGGTTGAAGGGCGATTTTATCCAGTTTCATAAGGTATACTCCCAACGATACTAGTATGCTTTGTGCCGAATTCCATCGTTCTATCGTAATCAGTTTAAGAGTTACGACCAGTCAAATTTTCAAAAACGCCTCCCTTAAAAGTGGGCGGTGTCACGCCCACTATAAATAATTTAATAAAAAATCATAAGAGAATGACCAGGGGGATTCACCTATAAAATTATATCATTTTAGCCATTTCAGCTGCCGAGATATGTCAATTTGTGTGATTTTAGAAATTTTCGATATCGAAAGTGGGCGTGGTTGAAGGGCGATTTTATCCAGTTTCATCAGGTATACTCCCAACGATACTAGTATGCTTCGTGCCGAATTCCATCGTTCTATCGTAATCAGTTTAAAAGTTACGACCAGTCAAATTTTCAAAAACGCCTCCCTTAAAAGTTAGCGGTGCCACGCCCACTATAAAAAATTTATGGAAAAATCATAAGAGAATGACCAGGGGGATTCACCTATAAAATTATATCATTTTAGCCATTTCAGCTGCCGAGATAAGTCAATTTGTGTAATTTTCGAAATTTTCGATATCGAAAAAGGGGGCGTGGTTATCATCCGATTTTGCCCATTTTCAATAGCAACCTACCTTGGCCAGAAAGTAACCTGTGTACAAAATTGCATGCAAATATCTTAATTTTTACTCAAGTTATCGTGTACACGGACGGACAGACCGACGGACATGGCTTAATCAACTCCTCTTTTAATCCTAAGAACTTTCATATATGGAACTCTATATCTATCTCGATTACAACAAAGTTAATATACCCTTGTACTAGTACTACTACACTGTGTATAAAAATAAATCTGCCCAATATCCCATTATCCATACAAAACTATGTTACACCCGCAAAAGCATCCTCCTTCGACATCTTATAAAAATGATGATGATGATGCACTACAAAGTAGTTTGAATGAATTATTATTAGAAAATTAAATATTTGTTGATAACTATTAATGTTAATTTTTTTCACAATCCGTTGCCCTATGCATATGTATGAAGTGTTTAGACCATCGGTCTAAATATATCGGTCGCCCCTCGTAATAGATACGAGTATCTGCTCGCGCGACTTTTTTTATCTTTCGCCCGATAACATCTCTTACCCCTTCGAATCCTACGAAAGTAGGCATTCGGCGGCGGTACAGAGCTACGTTTTATCTGAAGGCTCTTTCACTTTGTTGTCGATCACGAAGCACTTCACCAGCAGCCACTCCAGGTAAGCCCAATTCCCAAACGTAGAATTCCAACTTCTGTAAAATCACTTAATAAAATATTTCATTTTCATTTATACTATTTATCCACTTTCATAAAATATTACTTGTACGCCTTAATTCTCCAATAATTAAGGTTGTACATTCTACTCAATAAAGAAAGTCACTTGTTATATTGTATCTATAGTTGAAATACAGTGTTTTATTATTTATTCACTCGCTGCCATTTCTTCTTCTTTCTCTTTTCATTTTATTACGTGCGGGCAACCCCGCTACTATCCGGGTAACATTTGGTCCATCGCGCTAGGAAATAATAAAATTCCAGCACCTAAAAAATCCAGCACCTAATAAAGCGCACCGCAAAAATCAAAAAAAATCAACAGAGTTTATTTGGCGTTTAATTAATTCGAAGGCGACTTGAACGAACCAAGCGAGCGATTAGCTATCAACAACAGCAAGTGACACCAACACATACACGTACTCACACCACATCACATCATATCAAATCCACTCCAGCATATCATACCATCAGTTCGTTGCTCACATCAACACATCACATCACACCAATCACTACAGTCCATCTGCTCTCATCACAACACAATCAATTACATCTTTCATCAGTTTCATCACTCAAGGTACGTGGTTTGTTTTTAGTTCATGCACCACTTTTTTTTGTACGTTCGAAACGTAGTGAACTTTGTGAGTGATTTCCTTTGAAAACAAAGTAAGTGAAAATACCGTGTTCTCGATAGCACACTTTCGCCTTTTGACTATCGGTTAAGTCCCCCACCAGTGGTAAGACTTATCCGACACAGCTCAAGGCAAGCAGTCAGTGAATTTTTTTTGTTTTTTTTATATATACACCTATCACTGCACTGAACATCTCTCTGTTCGACCACATACTGTGGAAACTTACTCCAAATAACTTTAAAATTTCACTTAGTTGATGCTTTTTAAAGAGCGATCCATCACAAAGTTCACATATCAAACAATCCATATATTCATCAAAACGTTGGGTGGCTTGTGGGTATAAACACTTAAAAGCGTACACAGTCCATAAGTGTCGCTTAATTTAACACATTATTTTGTATCGCTCAAAATTTTAAATAAAATATTATCACTAGTCCACGATTATCTGGACAAATACAACTGCGTTAGTTTTTCTTGGAAATTGCACTTTGTTACCTGGTTTGGCTATACAGGGTTCATACTACCCAAAGCACCTTAAATCTTCAGAGATTTAAATCTGTGCCACATACACTTTTTGTTGATACATTAAGTCTTCAGAGACTATCGGTTATCACATACATTTGGAAATACTAAACCTCCAGAGGTTATCCGTTACACAAATACTTTTGAAATATTAAATCTTCAGAGATTTCTATCTGTTTCATATACACAGTTTGTTACACTACATCTTCAAAGATTTAGATCGGTTCACAAACACTTTAAGCACATTAAATCTTCAGAGATTTTATTGGTGCTACACACACCTATTAATACACTAAATCTTCAGAGATTTCTTTCGGTTTCACGTTCATTTTAGAGACATTAAATCTTCAGAGATTTTGTTTCTTATACACTTTGAGACAGTAAATCTTCAGACATTTGTTTCATATATACCGTTGTTGATACTTTAAATCTTCAGAGATTTTGTTCGGGTTCACACACACTTGTAAAGACATATTTTTGTCTTTTGAAACATTAAATCTTCCGAGATACTTTAAATCTTCAGAGATTTTGTTCGGTTTCACACACTTTTAAAGACATAATTTTGTCTTTTGGACCTTAAATCTTCAGAGATTTCTATCTGTTTCATATACACTGTTGATAATACTCTAAATCTTCAGAGATTTAGATCGGTTTCACACACCTCTAAGACATAATTTGTCTATCACACATTCTATACATCAAATCTCCAGAGATTTGAATCAAATCATCGTTTTATAAAAAATTTCGCTTAGTCCAAAGCAAGACATCTTCCTGAGTCACTACTGCTAAGTCCACTTCTCTGTAAATATACAAAATATTTAAGCAAATAAAGAGAATGGAGACATATATTCGTCAGTCCGAGTGCATAGTGGAGTTCGAGCAAGAATGGAGCTCTACTAATATTGAAGAAATGGATAAGCACACCCTTGCACTACAGCAAGAGGAGCTGAAGTCACAATGGAAGAAGACGAAAACGACTTATGACAGGCTCCTGTCCCACAAAGATACCACTAAAGAAGATTTGCAATCAAAAAAGCAAAAAAATAAAACCTGTTTCGCATGCTACATGAAATGCATGGCTGCTATGAATGCTCAGCTGGAAAAGCTGTCAGCACAGCCCATACAACCACAAAAACAACAAAGTACTGATGATACATCTAGCCGTGAAAATAATATTCGGCTTCCGCCCTGTGACACCGATGTGTTTAAGGGTGATTATTTATCATGGCCAACATTTAGAGACATGTTCACGGCCATATACATACTAAACAAACGCCTTACCCCGGTTGAGAAATTGTATCACCTCAACCAAAAAACTCAAGGGGAGGCGAAGGAAATAGTCAGGAGGTGTCCATTAACCAATGAAAAATGGAAAAATTTAAGTGACCGGTACGAGAACAAGCGTATCCTGGTCAATACACAATTGAAATCTTTGTTTAGTCTGACCGCAGTTGAGAAGGAATGCGGTACAAAGATTAAGCAATTACAACGCGACATCAATAATTGCATCTCGTCGCTTCAGTGTCATCAAATTGACATATCTAATTGGGATGCAATAATAACATATTTATGCTCCACCAAACTTCCGGAATGTACTCTGGCTCTATGGGAACAGACCATTGAGAACAAAACAGAAATACCAAAATGGGAAGATATGGACAAATTCCTGTCCAACCGTTTCCAAACGTTGGAAACAGTTTCCGACCTGAAGGGTAGCACAGGCCCAAAAACACCTATGAATCAACGGTCCAATAGTTCACGGGAAACGCCGAGGAAACTAGGAGTTTACCAAGCCAGCGTCCCTCCTGGCTGGTGTCAAATGTGCAACACCAAGGAGCACAGATTGCGGGATTGTCAAAATTTCCGAAGGCTGTCCCCACAAGACAGAATAACCTTTAATAAGGAAAAAAGGTCTTGCCTTAACTGTTTGTCAGACAAACACACCGTGACACGATGCCCTCATCCGCTTAATTGCACCTTGTGTCACTTGAGGCACAACACCTTACTCCACCTGCCAACAGCACAACCCCAAGGAAACCACCAAAGTTGGAACCGGAACACCAACTCCAACAATCAAAGTCGGAACCGAAACACCAACGCAAATAATCGAAGTTGGAACCGCAACTCCAACGATGATAGGCCCTCAACTTCGGAACAGGCTAGGGCAAGGCTTGAGTCTGCAAATAGAAACGAAAATGTTAATAATGTTTCTACATTACATGCCAATACAACTAAAGGGGTATTGTTGGGAACCGCACGCATTAAGATCCACTATAATGGAGTGGATTTCTCGGCCAGAGCACTTATTGACTCCGGCTCTGAGTGCTCTTTCATAAATGAACACGCTTCTCGCCCAAGAAACCGTCTTCGGGTGGATACTGACCGGTCGCGCAGAAACAGCACAGCCCACTAATAATAGGGTATCATTTTTTAACGAGATAAGCCTAGATAAACAGTTAACCGCTTTCTGGGAGTTGGAAGATGTGCCTAAGATAAAGGCACTAAACGACGATAATGCCTATTGCGAGGCACTTTTCAAAGCAACAACGGAACGGCGTTCTGATGGCAAATACATTGTCTCCCTTCCCTTTAAACAAGAGTTTCCCAACGATATATGCTTAGGACCCTCATTAAAAGGCGTTTGTTCTCAATTTTACAGAAATGAGACCCGTCTCGCGAAGACACCTGACCTACAGACAGAATATAATAGAGTACTAGCGGAGCACGAAACATTAGGACATATGTCCAAAGTCCCTTCAATCGTCCCACCCCTGTCTACAGATTGCTACTTCCTGCCTCATCATGCTGTCATAAAGGAAGAAAGCACAACTACTAAAGTCAGGGTGGTATTCAACGCGTCGTGTCCCACCGCTAATGGCACCATCCTTAACGACGTACTTCATCCAGGCCCAGTACTTCAGGCCGATTTAACAATACTGCTTCTCAGATGGAGATTCTATAGATACGTGTTTAATAGCGACATCGAAAATATGTATCGTCAGATATGGGTCAAACCCAATCAGACCAAATTTCAAAGAATAGTTTTCCGGACCAGACCTGAGAACCCTATCACCGTCTACGAGTTACAGACGGTAACCTTTGGAGTTCAATTCAATTCAATTCCGTTTATTAAGTCTATGATTTTATAAATCTTACAGACTAGAAGTACAAATCCAAATCATAAGCAAACTTAAATATAAGTAGAATATAAGCATAAACTGTTAAACATAATACAAAGCAAGTTTAGAGACAAAACATGATCTCGGAAGTGCGAAATCTAGATCAAGACTATGAAAAATGTTATTAAATTCTGCGAGAGCCCTCGAGATGGGATCAAAATTATAGTAGTTAGCACGGATTATCTTGATATGAAAAGGATATTGCGCGCGGAGGTTTCTGCACGGGATATTAAAACTTATTAGAGATAAAAGTTCCGGACAGTTAACCGAGCCACAAATTAGATCATATATGAACATCAAAGTATGAATAGAACGCCTGGACGCCAGAGACTTCATGCTAATGAGGGCACAACGGGCACTGTAAGATGGCAAAGGATCAGTGAAACGGAGCGGTTGAACAGCAAATCTACTAAAACTTCTTTGTACTCTTTCAATTCTCTGAGAATGAACAGCATAAATCGGATTCCAAATTATGGAGGCATATTCTAGTTTCGAGCGCACTAGACTATCATATAAAGTTTTTCTAGTGTATGGATCTTTGAAATCTTTGGCATATCGCCGCAAAAAAGCCAAGTTAGAGTAAGCCTTGGGTAAAATGCAACTTATGTGATTCGAAAATGTAAATCGCGAGTCAAACATTACTCCAAGATCAACAAACTCACTAACAGAAGAAAGGTTGTCATCAAAAAGTTTATAGGTAGACATATGAGCATTGAGGTTTTTCGTGAGCTTCATATGGAAGCATTTTTTTATGTTAAGACGTAAATTATTCACAAGGCTCCAATTAGCTAAATTATTAAGATCTTCCTGCATCAGGACTACATCTGAGAAACTGGCAATGGTTCTGAAAATTTTTAAATCATCTGCATAGAGCAGATACTTGGAATTCCTAAAACAAGATCCTATATCATTAATGAATAGAAGAAAAAGAATAGGCCCGAGAATGCTTCCCTGAGGAACTCCAGATGTGGCTTCGAATGAATAAGATTTTGTATTCTCAATCTCCACAAAGGAGATTCTATTGGTGAGATAAGATCTCAACCAACATAAAAAAGTAGAATGGAACCCCATTTTTTCGAGCTTGTAAAATAATATACTGTGAGTAACAGTATCAAATGCCTTAGCAAAGTCAGTATAGACAACATCTACTTGTAGGCCAGTTTTAAATGACGAAACACAAAATTGTGGAAAAGAAGCTAGGTTCGTAACAGTGGACCGACCACTAAGAAAGCCATGTTGACATTCATCTATGGATCCTTTGATTGCAAATAATAACTTCTCTTTGACCACCTTCTCGAAAAGTTTCGAGCAGTTAGAAAGTTTCGAGATCGGTCTATAATTAGCTACATTATTCTTGTTTCCTGATTTAAAAATTGGTGTGATTGAGGCTATTTTCCATCGATCAATAAAAACACCACACGCTAACGAAAAATTAAAAATGTATTTCAAAGGCTTACAAAATGACAAACTGCATTTCTTCAATATAAATGACGAGAATCCGTCAGGATCACATTTTAATGAGGTTTTAAGAGCCGCAATACCGTTGATTACGTCAATTTCCGAGATTGACAAAGACCCAAAACAGACCGTTTTCTCAACATTGGCACAGAAACTGCTAGCCGTGCTTGAAACAAAATTAGATTTGAAAAAATCAGCAAACAGGTTTACAGAATCTAGTAAGCAATTAGAAGATACACCGCAGTATGACATACAAACCGGAATATTGGAACAACCCTTCTTAGAACGTATGTATTTCCAGAAGGCTTTAGGGTTTTCCTTCAACTCGATTTCATATCTGGAAATATATTGCTTGTATAAAAATTTATCAAGTACATTAAAATTTTTACTATAGCGTAAGTGTATTTCCTTATGGAGAACATTATTGGAAGATTTATACATTTTAAAATATTTATTCCTAAGATTCTTCAGTTTCTTGAGACGATTGGTATACCATGGAAGTTTATGAGTCCGCCCGGGGAGTAAAGTAAGATTATTATTAAAAATTGCATATATATTTCCCAGAAAAGCATCGAAGCATTCCGCTACACTTTTCGAATCGAAAATTGTTAGCCAATCCACTTGAAGAATATCCGCATTTAGGGAGTCGAAATCAGCATCACGGAAATTAAAACTATTATTGGGCATCTCGCTCGAGCTTGATAGAAAATTAACAAACTCGAACGTAAGAGAAAGTGGAACATGATGCATGTCACATTTACATATCGGGAAGGTGGATTCCGACACTTCGAAGATTAAATTTTCATCAACAAAAACGAGGTCCAAGATATTATGCAAAGAATTGAAAAACGAATTAATTTGAGTGAAATTGATACTAAAGAGGCTATCAATGAAACTTATTTCATGCGAACTATTAACATTTGTAGGCGTTAATATACCATTATTAAAAAAATTTGACCAAGTAATTTTACTCAGGTTAAAGTCTCCTAGGACACAAAAATTACTGTCTTCATTCGCTTCATGAAGACTCATAATATTGCTTGTATGAGCAGCGTATAAAGAATCAGGGCTAGAAGGTGGTATGTAAGATACGCAAATATATACTTTATTTAGATTTCCAAAAATGCATACACATAGCAGATCAAGAAGAGTATCATCATTTTCCAACTGGACTAAAGATGAGCGAAGCTTTCGATTTACTGCAATTAAAACCCCGCCACCTCTTAAGCAATTAGTCTTAGATGCGTCTCTATCCTTGCGATATAAATGAAAAAGGTTCGGATCAAAAAATTCTGCATCAGCAAAATTACTGTTTAACCATGTTTCAACAATTACATAAACATCAAATTCGCGAGAAGTAGATAAAAAAACTTCATTAGCTTTTGTTCGCATTCCCGAGATGTTTTGAAAATAAATATTTAAATTAAAATTGTTTTTATTACAATCTGCATTAGAACTAATATTTAAGCCACTCATTAATGCGTTGGACCCAACTGATTGCCCCCCGCCATCAGTTGGCCCTCGTCGTTTTTTGAACCAAAATTAAACGGACGCACCGCAATGTTTGTAGGCCATAAATCGGGAACCAGCAACTTTGGAAGCGAAATGGCATCAACGCCCAACTTGAAATTAACATATCGCAGAGAGCTAGGATCTACACCATTCTTAACCAGTGGAATACAAACGATGGCATTTTGACTAATTCCAGTATGCTGAGATATATGCGCTTTCAATTTCTCGGAAGTAACAGAGGCAGAGAACGGCGAAAGATGCAGCCATTCCCTTTTCGACACAGCGCTAATATCACTATTTATGCCCGACCCAACAACTAACGGTCGCGCACGTAAGCGCGAATTACGTTGAATGGCTCTGTTGTTGCCATACTCCATATCTGCATTATTAGAACCATTCGGCATAGTGCCAATACCAGCCTCTGCGTTAGCATCTTTTTGAATATTATTAGTATTATTTTTTCGATTAATTCTTCTATTTTCCACAATTTTCCATCCATTCGTGTTACCATCAACTTCAGGCGAATTATCATTAGTAACAGAGGTAGGTGACTTAAGTTGCGAAGCAGGGGCAACAGGAATTGGCGTTGCAGAAGAAGTTGTGGCAGGAGCACCAGCATCATTTTGCAGAATTATCGAAGGTGGCTGGGCATTGGAAACAGTATCAGACTGGTTGTATAGTCTCCCGGGCGCTTTAGCAGCACCGTCGACAGATCCAGTGGCAGTTGAAGTGGAAACAGCAGTGGAAATAGCAGCATAGCTAGTAGCAGCAGCGTCATTAGTCAACAATAATGATGGAGAATGAACAGCAGAGGCAGGCGCAATATGATTGTATAGACCCTCGGCCGCATTAGCAGCGCCGTTGACGGGGCCACTAGCGCCCAATGATGTAGGGGCGTTAAAATTAATTGCACTGCACTGTTTCTCAATATATGTGAGCAAACGAGAGAGAATTGAATTATTCTCAGTAAGCTTACAATGCAAGTTATGCACTTCAGCTTGCAGAGAGTCAGTTTTTTGTCGTAAACACTCATTGTCTTCGTGAAGAACAGACAAAGAAGAAAGAAGATTAGAGTTAAATGTTTTTAACTCAGCAATGTAAGCATTAGCAGTTAGTGGATTAGGCATTTGCACTTGAGTGACTTCTTGTTGTTGTAGCGAAGAGTTTGGCGAAATCACAGACTCATTTTGTTGATCTGGAGCACACACACCACAAACGTAGATATTGTCAGCATTGTTGAAATGATTTAGGTCGGTAGGCAAACTACCAACAACACAACTAAGATGGTAAATCTCTCTGCACTTTTCGCATTGCACTGAAGTTTGCGCGCGATCCACTCTATGCCCACAAAAACAAGGCATTATATTGCAATTATTATAAAATGATAACCATAGAGAAAACTAAAAGAGTCAATGTCTCTAACACAATTTTAATGTTAATTTTGATTGTTATCCGACATTAGATAAAACACAAATTTAAGAAAACATAAGAGCGCAGCAAAAACACGTCTGAATCAACTGATTCCTTATGTCAATGTTAATTGTGCTCCATACTTAGCCATACGAACACTGCATCAGTTAGCGGATGACGTGGAGACTTCATTACCCATCGCAGCAAATATCCTGCGAACAAGTATGTACGTCGATGATGTTCTCTCAGGAGGGCATACTATCGACTACGCTATCAAGGCTCGTGATGAAATTACGCGTGCATTACAGTCCGCGGGGTTATCCCTTCGAAAATGGACGTCGAATTGCAACAAAATACTACAGGGAATACCCAAACATCATCGACTGAACGAATACTTTCTGGAGTTCGAAGACTCCAGTACGGTCAAAACACTCGGAATCCGTTGGAACGCACATTCTGACCAGTTTTATTTTACAGCTAAGCCCATCGCAAATGAGGATAGCATTACTAAACGGGCGATACTCTCAGCCATCGCTAAACTTTTCGATCCATTAGGATGGCTGGGCCCAGTCATCATAGTAGCCAAAATGATTATGCAAAACATTTGGCTAGAGGGGACTGACTAGGACGAGAGAGTATCTGATCAAACTTTAGATAGGTGGCAAAGCTTTATGCACGACTACAATGAATTTAATAACATTCGGATTCCACGATGGGTGTATTTCACGCCATCCAACGACGTGGAAATACACGGATTCTGCGATGCCTCCGAAAAAGCATACGCAGCCACAGTTTTTTTAAGAGTCAAAATGAAAGATCAGGTTTACGTTAACCTGCTAATGGCGAAAACAAGAGTAGCCCCAGTGAAGACCATCTCCTTTCCCCGATTGGAGCTGTGTGGAGCGGTTCTGTTGGCCGAGACTTTGGAATCCGTCATCAAAAATCTGAATTTAGGCACATTCAAAATTCACCTTTGGGCGGACTCAACCATCGTCCTAGCATGGATCCGAAAACCACCGTGTTCGTGGTCAACGTTCGTGGCGCACAGAGTCACAAAAATTGTGGAAAAGGTAGGAAATCAAGCCTGGCGACACGTGGATTCCGCATCAAACCCAGCAGATCTGGCCAGCAGAGGACTATCAGCGCGAGATCTAGTCGACAACGTTCTGTGGTGGCAGGGACCTTCTTGGTCACAAGAAGACAAGAATAAATGGCCAGCCCAAGAAAAAGAGTATGGTACAAACATCGAGGCAAAGAGAGTACAAATTCACGCAACTACGCAAACAAACAATAAAGAGGACATTCTCGATAGATTTTCCGATTTTTCAAGAGCTTTGAGGGTCATATCATATATTATGAGGTTCTCTCAAAGAACGAGTCCCAAAACAAAATCCACTTTTAAAGCGGAGTCACGCCTCATTTCGCCCGACGAAATTAAGGCTACGACTCAACGTCTTATATCCATCTACCAACAAAAACATTATTCTAAAGAATTAGGGAATTTAAAATCCGGGAAACCTATTGGGACAAAAAGCGAAGTCCTGCCTCTCAACCCCTTCATCGATAGCTGTAACATCTTGCGCGTGAGCGGCCGTCTGTCTGCATCCCTTGATCTGCCTTATAACGAACGTCACCCAATTATCCTCCCTTACGCGTGTCATTTCACCCGTCTTCTGGTCCAGTTTGTCCACAAGATCTCCCTACACGGAGAAAACCAAGTAATGCTGCGGCTTATCCGCACGCAATACTGGGTTCCAAAGGTGAAAAACATGATTAGATCTATTATCCACAACTGTAAGGTCTGTACCATCTTTGACATCATGTCCTACAGCGGCAGAGGATGTCGCATGTCAAAGGGCTACGTTTGCCTGTTCGTATGCTTTACGACCAAGGCAATTCATCTAGAGGCCACCAGTCACCTCAGTACCGCCTCGTTCCTGGCAGCCTTCGACAGGTTTGTTGCCAGACGAGGATGTCCAAAAAACATCCATTCCGATAATGGAACGAACTTCGTCGGTGCCTCTCGAGCTCTCCGATCCGAGTTCAAGGCTTTTCTAGCGGACGCCCGCAACCAGACCCTTTCCAACTATTGCCACCAAACCCTGACCTGGCACTTTATAGCAGCTGAGGCCCCTCATATGGGTGGACTCTGGGAGGCGGGGGTAAAAAGTTTCAAAACTCACTTCAAAAAGATTGCGTCTGATCATAAGTTTACCCTCGAAGAGTTTGGAACCCTACTATGTCGCATCGAGTCTTGTCTCAACTCGCGACCACTAACGCCATCGTCCAACGAACCGTCGAACTTGGAGCCACTTACCCCAGGACATTTTCTGGTTGGAGGACATCTATTAGCCCCCCCCCCCGAAATCGACGTCGACGAGAACCGTGCCTCACTCGTCAACAGATGGGAGAAACTCAAGGCGTTACACCAAACGATGGAAAACCGAGTACCTCACCGAGCTGCAGAAACGCGTCAAGTGGAAACATCCTCAAGCAAACTTGAAACAAGGGGACCTGGTTGTCCTAAAGGAAGATAACTTACCTCCCAACGAATGGAGGCTAGGACGGATCGCGAACTTACATCGGGGACCTGATAATCGAGTTCGAGTCGTCGAACTAGACACCGCGCGGGGCCGAACTACCAGACCAATCGCGAAATTGGTCCTACTTCCACCCGTCAGCGAGGATGACCTATTCCACTTCTTCATATCCCTAATTCCACTTCTCATTCTTTTGGATTAGGGAACATTCGTTAATCCCCACAATTGGCAAAGCTTCCAAACAACAAAGGTCTACTGCAGACGGATTAATCATAATAATACAACGCGATTTTTAAATAGGTAACCCTCAGGGGTACAACACAGAATATAATCCCATATCTCTCTATCCATTGAAATATAGCTTATCAGTTTTCAAATGAGTATCCAACCTAAGGTATAAGGAACCACATAAGAAATAGAATATTCAAATGCAAATCGAAATCAAAATATATCATCCCATAAAATTTGGATTGTACCCAGCCAGCATTTTTAAAAAATTTTTGACCAAAAATATTCAAGTATCATTCTCCAGATGATTAAAAGTCTTAACTTAAAACCGTTCAAGCTTAAGTACATTTTTAAACAAATATGATCGCAGTGTCTGGAGAAAAAAGTTGGCTAAATATGATTATTCATAAATATTCATTTATGATCTCTAAATGGCATCAGCTTTGATTTAGTTTGTAATCATTTCATCATTGAATCTGCATGTTAACGTTACCATTGGGAATACAATTTGTTCAGTTTCTATCTACCTTTTAATACTTTTGAAAACACAGAAAGTGTATAACATGTTGATCATATTTTATAATCTTTATGATCATATTTCAAGAACCCATTTTGATAGCAGACATAGGTGGGAATTGGAAGTCTTGTGCAGAGTCACAAGAAAATATTTAAAAGGACTCAAAAGTTGGTTAACCAAAACATCAGCCTTTGGTCACCGAAAGGTAACATATTTGAGTCCTTCACAAGATTAA
The DNA here is from genome assembly GCA_964058755.1 of Campiglossa producta. Taxonomy (NCBI): domain Eukaryota; kingdom Metazoa; phylum Arthropoda; class Insecta; order Diptera; family Tephritidae; genus Campiglossa; species Campiglossa producta. Next base: position 4,291,125 of record CAXKVI010000006.1, read on the forward strand.
CTCAGAATTCAATCATTAGAATTATTGAAAATGAGTCATAAGGATCACTGAAAAAATTACTATGATTCAAGGCTGCACAACGAAATAAAAAAAAAACCTTTGATATAAACGTTATCAAAAGACATATTTTGGTTGAACTGAAAACGTTTGAATTTGAATATCGAATCAAAAACAAACTATTTCATTTTTTTTTTTTAAATAACGCATATTTTCAAGCCATAACCAAAACATTTAACAAGTTTCCGCACGTATACATGGTCAAAAAAAAAAAAAAAAAAACTATAAAACCCAAATCAAAAATCGGAAATTTACAACCCTCGGAAAATAACAATCTTCATTCACTTACCCCATTTACAACCCTCGGAAAATAACAATCTTCATTCACTTACCCCATTTCTCCACTGTCCAACCGCCGCGTCGGTTCCGTCCAGCTGGATAATAAGTCAACTTTTTGATGTCTTGTCTATCTGCCCTGTTCTGCAGAACATTTAACTAGAAAAAGTGATTAAAAATTTACTTTTAGAATTTCGAATGACAATTTTGCTAATAAACATTTAAAAAGCAATTAAATCAACTTCAAAAAGGATTGACAACTCGTAACAAATTGCACAAAGAGATTAATTAATTGCTTGTATTAGTCCAATTACCACTTACCAATGTGTACAAAATCACATCCAATGACCAAACATCCACCTCCGGACCATCATATGTCTTTCCCTGAGATAACTAAGTGCCGCATATGGTGGACTGACACAAAACGTGTCCCAATCAAATCCATAGGCGTAACGCTATGCACATTGCTTGTCCACATATCACTTATCAATTTAGCAAACTCTGTGGGGAGTAAAAGAGATTTGTAACTTCAATTTTCTTTTCGTGTTTTAACGCACTCACCTAGTAATATTTGTTGATCTTTGGAAGAAGCGGAACGCGTACCATTGTGTTGTTTTAAGAATTCCGTTAATTCGCTTGTATGACCCAGGCATAGCCTGCATAGACCAATGCGATATGAATCTCCACTTGATATTGAACTGTTAGCGTTAAGTGGCACACCAGAATCACCACTTAACGATGTAAGTGCATTTATTTCGACACTAGAAACCCGTGTCATATCGTGGAGGAATACCGGCAGCACGCCAGCGAAGTCATTGGGATATTAGAGTTCAGTTCCTCAGCCTTTAATGATGTTTCCATTTCCGAGAAGTTGCACAAATGCAACAAGTTAAAAATTTATCGCGGCACTGCAGCTTATATATCACATCCAGCTCTAATTTAAGATTTTTGGTTAGCCTAAGCACGTATACGGCGGCGCTTTCCCCCCAGAACTTGGGCCTTGAGAATGATTTCAGTGCGTGCAGGTGCAACACGTACTTCAATTCCAGAGTAACCATCCTCGGCCAATTTAAATTTTGATACCCCCGGCGCAATAATTTGCTACCCGCCCAGCGCCATGCCAGTGTTTGGCATACAAAAGAAAAATATTTCCCCTATATGCAGCGGGGTTTTTAGCTAATCCTAGTGTTATGGGTTCGAGCTGTATCGATATCCCATAACCCCTGTCCAAAAAAAAGTTAACTCTTTAAACAAAAAATATGCCCCTATACGCAGCGGGGCCTAACTAAACCTATTGTTATGGGTTCGAGCTGTATCGACATCCCATAACCCCTTTTCCAAAAAAAAGTCAACTCCTTATCATGGCCCGGGCCATAGCTCTAAATCCTACCACCGTTATTCCGTCCAACTCACCCTGTTGTGCAGCTGTTGTTGTGCAGCAACAATTCTCCAACAAGGCATTATTCTCCAAATGACCGCGTATAGCTTTGCGCATGCCACGCAAACTGGTACGAATATTTTGCATTTGGTTTGAGCCAACATTGTCAGCGCCAACAATGAAACATGTAAGATATTCATCGAAAAGTTCGACATGAATTGGATGCACCCTCAGCAGCGGTGATGACTTGTATTGCCCATAAAACCTGCAAAGAAAAGAAAATCAATACAGGATTGTCAAAAGGTTGTTTCATGTATGCATCCATCGCTGAGCGCCGGCCACCACAGCGAGTGGACATACATGCATATACATGGCTTTTAACGCTGCCGAAACGACACAATATTTCAGCAGCGTGAAATTATACTTACCTGGAAGTCCGCGATGTATCCACTGCAACTTGGTTCCAAAATGATCCATCTGCCACCTGAAAGCAAAAGAAATAGAAAAATTAATATAAATATCACAATAAAAAATAAAATTCATACAATTTACACTTACCTCGTGTAATTTTTTTTTCCTGAATGACGTTTATTCATTGATGGCGCCGGTTTTCGCGCTGCCACACTATCCCCTTTTTTAGTACCAAATCGAGTTACCAGATGCACGAGTACTAAATCCTCCACCGAAGGCCCGATTACACGAAATGTTTCACTGCACGCACGGTATGAAATCTACCAATTTTCCCCAATACAAGCCGGAGTGAAAATCGTTCGGTGTACCCGCATAAATAAATAAGTAAAATAGAGTAAGGTATTTCGGACATAAATACCATGGAGTCTGCCCCAATTTTGGTATCAGATCCGGGTCATTTTCCGGGTTTTTAACCATGACTTCCACTGATACAAAAAGATAAAGTAAGCGCTTCCGGATTCGTGATCCTGAAGCCAAAACCCGTCTTTTGAGCTGTCTCCCATCATTGTAGCTAACTTATTAGCAGTTGACCCATAAAGTATACAATACCAATAAAATATTATATCGTGGCAAATACCCATTTCTGGCAGTTACTACCTTCACAGTCGTAATCGTACAACAACGTACACCATTCCCCTAAATTAGGCTCCCCAAATCGTGACACGGTATGGGAAATGTCACCACCAGGACGGGGTGAACAGTGTAAATGTACTATTAGCAGCTGCCGTGGAGCATCTGCCTGGGCCTTAACATCGCAAGAGTACTAGTCATCATCGATGCGATGTGGCAGCACAAAGCGTGTCAGCTGTTCGCGATCCGTTTGGTGAAACTTAAGGGTGGGTGATTTTAGCCGGAAATCAACGACAGCGCGATCAGCTGGTTACGCGGTCCCCACCTGGACCGACTTTAATTATTGAAATGACCGCTTCTTATTTGCAGCTATGCACGCACATCCTAAAAATGCATTAGCTCAGAGGCGCAAGTGCTAAACTTTAACCATCCAGGCCAAAAACAAGTAATTTTAGGACTATTGCAAAGGGTGATAAAGTTACGGCACATATTAAGTGCCCACGCTTCTATTTCCTGTTTCCCTTGGGTGGTAGGAAATTGTCAAATGACAAACAATACCAGATGGGAAAAATGGGGCCAGAATCCGAATGGTCCTGCCAGATGAGGGTAAATATCCAAACCTACCCAGAATTCACTGAAGGGTAATAATACATTTACACCGCACCCAATTAAATGAAGGGTAACAGAACATTTACACCGCAAAAAATTTGGTAAATTAAGCGAAAAAATGCCCAAAGTAGGAAAAATTCATACAAAAAATTAAAGATACGGGACTAGGTACACAAGCCACCCAACTATAAGGGCACACAAGCCACCCACAGGTACTAATGGGTTTACTATTATTTTAGCATGACTCGCTACACCGCAACACGTGTAAAAACCGAACAAAGGTCTCGGCCTTTCACCATTCCTTGTCGGTTATGCGGTAATAACCACGGCATCCGATTTTGCCAAAAATACCGTGGGATGGCGGTTGAAGAGCGGTTACGGGTAGTACTTATCCACAAGTACTGCTCCAACTGCCTATCGCCATTCCACGGTCCTGGAACATGTCCGAGCAAGGACCGCTGCTACCGGTGTGACGAGAAACACCATACGACGCTGCACATCGATGACGCAGCCGTCCGCACCTCTGAGCAAGTCGGTGCTAACGTGGACATACTAGATGATGGAGAGATCTCCGATGGCGCGTTGTCGATCGCCATCACCGAAACCACCAAATCCTGGGCAGAGCAGGTAGCCGACGCAGAAGAGGAAGAGGAGGCGGCCAGGTCACCACCGATACGCTCTCCACAGCTCGGCGGCTCGGAAACACGTTCTTTCCGACCGCTACTACGACACGAGCTGTGGAGAAGCCGCGATACAGTCCACGGGGAGAACAGAGGAGAGCGTGGCTCGGAAACACGTACTTTCCGACCACAGCAAAGGCTCGGTAAGGTGAATCCCGGTGGCTCGGAAACGCGTCCTTTCCGACCATCTCGCCGTTCCACTGCGGTAAGACGCGGTGACGCGGAAACGCGTCCTTTCCGCTCATCACGCCTTACAGCGGGTCGGACGGCACCTTACCCGGCCCACACAGCTGTCAGCGACACCACCATAGTCCGCCACAGGGATCTGCCTGCCACTTTCCGGTCGGGCAGAGCGGCCAATACGCCCACCGAGAGCATTATTTTGAGGTCGTTTGTAGCCATTTCCCCTACTGCTTCAGTGTGCATTGAATCCGGCGGCAAACTACACGTTGTACGTGCCCAGATCGACTCGTGTTCACCCACATCGGTCATTGACAGCGAGCTTGCTTCCAAGCTCGGCTTAGAGCGATTTGAGGGGACTCGGCCGATCAGGTGCACACTCGTCTTGAGAGGAGAGTATGGGGTGGCAAGAAGGGTCACGATACAAGCCACTGTCGTCGCAAACTACCATCGCACGAACCCAGCTTCACATATAGACGCCACCGTTGCCGCGCCGTTTCAACTTATGAAGCTGGCTGACCCCGACTTTTTCCGGTCGTCACCAGTACGCCTGACTTTGGGCGCCGACGTCTACGCCAGCCTTATGCTGCAGGGCACCCCATCATTCACCATCAACGGGCTACTGGCCCAGGCCACGATATTCGGCCTGACTATATCTGGGGCCTACCCACAATAGGGCCTCAGTAAATCGACCCGTCATTTTTGTCGACAACTTTTCCACTAAAGGTGCAATGAACTAGGCAAAAACCACTAACCATTCTTTCTCGTCCTCCACAGGTGTCCACCGGCAGCTACGGGAAGAGCAAAGGCTCAGGAGGAAGACACATAGTTATAGTTTCATTTTAAATATTTAGTTTGGATTGGTTGCTGGTGATTCCCATTTTTTTTCTTTTAATGTTGCTTATCGCAAGGGGGCCGGCATGTTTAGACCATCGGTCTAAATATATCGGTCGCCCCTCGTAATAGATACGAGTATCTGCTCGCGCGCCTTTTTTTATCTTTTCGCCCGATAACAGCTCTTACCCCTTCGAATCCTACGAAAGTAGGCATTCGGCGGCGGTACAGAGCTACGTTTTATCTGAAGGCTCTTTCACTTTGTTGTCCCAAAACGTAGAATTCCAACTTCTGTAAAATCACTTATAAAATATTTCATTTTCATTTATACTATTTATCCACTTTCATAAAATATTACTTGTACGCCTTAATTCTCCAATAATTAAGGTTGTACATTCTACTCAATAAAGAAAGTCACTTGTTATATTGTATCTATAGTTGAAATACAGTGTTTTATTATTTATTCACTCGCTGCCATTTCTTCTTCTTTCTCTTTTCATTTTTTTACGTGCGAGCAACCCCGCTACTACCCGGGCTCGCCGTAACAGAAGCTATTTTATATATCCTTTTTCTTCATATCTTCAGCATTTATTGTCCGATCTTAAAGTGTGGTACTCCATTTGTTTGTGCCAAGGACCCGGATTTTCCTACCGAAGTTCCATTGTGGTACTTAACCGCCAGTATGTAGCTGTCCAGTGACACCAAGAAGTTAAATGTACCACACGATGTTTCAGAGGTCGACTGAAGTTACTTTTGTTGGTTGCAACAGACATATACTTGTATATTACATACCAGAAAATAATAAATCCATCCTAATGTACTGCAAATGCTACTGAGAAACAAAATTAATTCTGTTTCGGTTTCTGTTACAAGGAACAAAATTAATTTAGTTTCGTTACGGGTTTTGTTACAAGGAACAAAATTAATAGTTTTGTTTCTGTTACAAAAAACGAAATTAATTTAGTTTCGTTACAGGTTTTGTTTCTGCTGGAACCGTTTCGGAGTTTTGTTACGACTTTTGTTACAAAGGAGTTTTGTTTCTGTTTCGGTTTCTGTTACAAGGAACAAAATTAATTTAGTTTCGTTACAGGTTTTGTTTCTGGGGTTTTGTTTCTGTTTTAGTTTCGTTACAAGCTGTGTAACAGAAACCGAAACCGAAACGCGTTACAAGTCCCTGAGTTTAACAGAAGAGTTGCAGATCCTCATTAAACATGATTTTCTCTCCAAGTCCCTAGCAACATATTTTAGTCAAAAGAAGGACGAAATAGAAGAAGGAGAATTCGTGATAAGTATGGATTTTGCCGAAAATTACACTTTGGACAAATACTCATAATTTATAATTGCCAAAATGCAAATCAACCACACAATAGTTTTGTCATAATTTCGAAAAAATTAACTCACGACGCAAGCTCCGTTCCTTTATTTAATTCGGGAGTCATAAAGTACTTGAAAGAAAAGTATGTTAGTGATAGTGTCAATAAGATTTATTACTTTTCTGATGGAGCTGCATCGCTATATAAAAATAAATACAATTTCGCTAGGATTATGCAACATCAGGAGGATTTCGGGGTTAGTGCGGAATGGAATTTGTTCGCTACCTATCACGGTAAGGTAGTGTGTGACGGCATCGGAGGCACCGTCAGAGTCATGTCGACCCAGCTTAATAAGAGTTGATGGTTACCAGTCCGAAAAGTGTATTTGAATGGGCTAAAAATCATTTCTGAAAAATAGATTTCGATTTCTGTACCACAAATGAACATTGAAGGCACGATTTGAAAAAGCAAAACCTATAAAAAACACTCGACAGTCTCATTGTTTCAAACCTGGGTGTGATAACAAAATTATTTGTAAAATGTTTTCTAATGACATCACTTTTGTTGAAATTGCAACGTCGAAAACAGACTAAAAAAAATAAACTCTATAGTACAAGAACCCACTCTCTACGTATATACATATATCTGCCTCAATAACTAACAGTATTCCGCAATAAAAAAAAAAAATGGAGAAAATATTTCCTGCGAGGTTGCATGAATTTAATTATTACATTAAAACAAAGAGCGGGCACAAAAAAGTTGCATCGTTATATTAATCTGCATCGATAAGACTTCCCAAAACTTACATAGGCGTTAAAATGCAGCGTGAAGAACCGCGTTCAATCAGTATTAGTTTTTTAAGAAAGTCAATAAATTTGCAACAATAATGAGTGACACAATAATAAAAATTTCATCCTTCGTTATATTTATTTCTTGACATATCCTCAAATTTTTGTAATTTTTTATCAAGTGGTTTTCGGGAAAAAAAATAATTCATGAAAAGATGCACTTTTTTTTAAATGCATATAATAAGTAAACCAGTTGTTTTTTTAAAGAAATATTTATACTGTGGTTTAGTACTCATTAGTGAAGTATATTCCTATACTTATTTTGAATTTTCCTTCCACCATGAAAATTCGTAGGTACATTTCAAAAATGTCTACTCATATATATTTTGAAAGCCGTTTTCTTCTGGACCGCAAAGTTCAAAAACGGCAGAACCGAATTAAATGAAATTTTGCACGTAGTTTTTGCTGGAGCACGACATGGTTATAGGTCACAAAAAATATTAGAATCCGGGAAGGTTTTGGAGATATCCCGCAAAATCTGGACCAGGGTAACCTTATAACGTGTTCATACAATATGCGTATCAAATGAAAGGTGTTGGCGAGTGCTTTAACATGGTGTAGTTATTAGTCCCCTATGAGACCCCGTTTTCGAGGTATTGCCCAAAATATGGACCAGGTGTGGCCCTAGACGGGTTTCCTACTATATGGGTGTCAAATGAAAGGTGTTGGCGAGTGCTTTAACATGGTGTAATTATTAGTCCCATATGAGACCCCGTTTTCGAAGTATTGCCCAAAATATGGACCAGATGTGGCCCTAGACGGGTTTCCTACTATATGGGTGTCAAATGAAAGGTGTTGGCGAGTGCTTTAACATGGTGTAATTATTAGTCCTATTTGATACCCCGTTTTCGAGGTATTGCCTAAAATATGGACCAGATGTGGCCCTAGACGGGTTTCCTACAATATGGGTGTCAAATGAAAGGTGTTGACGAGTGATTTAATATGGTGTAATTATTAGTCCCATATGATAAGAAACTAACATCGCTTGACTTTTCTATTAAGTATGTAATCAAATATAACAGGGCGGCATCTATCGAGCCGTTAAGATAACAGGAACGTATTTGCATACCGAAATGTACATGCATATTAAATATATTTTGACAATAAGGGTATCAGCGAACAATTCTTAGGTACATTTCTCAACATCTCCGTCAAACGTTCTAAAGAATCCCGTGGATATGCAGTTTTTTTGCTGTTCTGTTTAACTCTTAAATTAACGCACATTCAAATACTAGCATCGGTTGACTTTTCTATTAGGTATGTTATCAAATATAATAGGGCGGCATCTATCGAGCTGTTAAGACAACATACAAGTATTTGCATACATGTAATCATTAACAGTTTGCTTACACTGTCGATTACTGTTGTAATTTTTTTGAAGCAGTAGTTTTTATTTTAAGATATGGGTGATACTTTCAATTTTTGAAACAGAATAGGCATTTCGTTTTGTTTGAAATTGCGTGAGAAATAGTTTCAAACAGTTACTCTTTAATTTTTGAAAAGTTGCGCTTACGAATAGTTAAAAAAAATAAAATCAGTGAAAGTTTATATACAAACCTGTGCGAATAATTTTGAAACAGTTGAAAACATGTGAAAGTTTATAATTTACGAATAGTTGTGTACTTTTAAAATAAGAGTTAAAATCAGAGAAATTTAAATACCTGTGCGAATAATTGTGAAACAGTAAAAGTTTATAATTTACGAATAGTTGTGTACATTTAAAAAATAATTAAAATCAGTGAAAATCTATATACCTACCTACATACGATTAGTTGTGAACTTACAAAAAAGAAAAATGCCGAAAGTGCGAACCAGGCTAAGTCGGAAAACACCGCACAATGCTTTAACAGCATCTACATATCGTGCACAAGAATTTTTTTGAAGCAGTAGTTTTAATTTTAAGATATGGGTATTAGACTCCTGCAGGATTGGATCCAAACTTTGAGTACAATAGAGTACAGTAAATTTGAATTTTCCATTTGAAGAACCAAAAAACTTTTCCTTGAATATTTTATGTTTTGAATATTCACTTTGCCTAAAATTTTCAAAATTAAAAAAAAGAATATGAATGAATGAATGAAAATAATTTTTATTCATTCTGATTCAAAACAAATATATTGGCTACACAGCTTACAATTTCACATATTTTTTTTTATAAAGGTGTAGAGTATTAGTAAAATTGGCTTTATAGAACATAAATGGGTGTATTTTATTTGTAATTGTAGAGTTTTGAGTTTTGTGAGGGTTAGAAATACATCTGGCTAAAAGTTCTTGGTTAAGTTGGCTGCAATAAATACCACTGCTTTTGGTTTTCAATCCTGAAATATTTCAGAAAAATTCTTGAAAAACCCTAGTAAAAGTATTTATTATAATATGTATACAAATATGGAATATACAAATATGGATATCGTCGGTGATTATGCACAACCACTCTTCGGGCATCTAAGAGACCGCGTAAATGACGTTTGTGATAAACACTTTTATAGCCCTTGCAATTAAGACTTGTTCCTTTATTCTCAAGAAAACTACATTTGCGTTGAAAAATCATTAAAAGAATCGATCTTGATCGGAGTTGTCTTAAAATTTTATAATTTGTAGCTGCAAACCCGCCAAACTTAAATATCGCATACTACTAATGGCGGCGAGATACCAACAGGTTATCATAACCTCTAACGAGATTTTTAGCCGAGCTTCTCTTTCCAACTTGTGGTGTGTTGCTTTTTGAGTTTTCCTACAAGTTGGCGGGACCTACAATTTTTTGCCGATTCCGAACGGCACTTGCAAAGCAAATGAATTTTATGCTGAGAAGCTTCTCATGGCAGAAATACACCCGGATAGTTTGCCAAACTACTGCCGAGAGGCGACCCCGTTTAGAAAAATTATTTTTCTAAACAATTTTTGATGTTACTTTTGCCGGGCATCGAACCGCTACGACTTGGTGTAGAAGGCCGAACACTTAACCGCTACACCAACGCGGCCGCCAACGCATACAACGTTTTGAAAATGCCCGTTACGTCGCTTTGCAGATTCACCGACGATATGTTTTTTTTAACAGAAAAATTAACAACTTTTGTACAGACTGGACTTAAGTCCATTTGAAGATATATGTATGAAATGCCCATGTAACGTTCAAATTTACAATCCAACATTCAATTCTACAAACTTTCACAGAAATAATTGTTGGGATATCTTCATGGATTTAAAAAAAAAATGTCAAAATATGAATTCAATTTCGTTTGAAATTTTTTGAATATTCAAAGTAGACATTTATTTCAAGCAGCCAGATATTCAAATTCAAAGCAAAGCAAAGCCAATTCAATTCAATTCAAATTCAATATGAATGATTAATTTGCCGTTTTGGATGGAGTCATGCAGAGGTCTAATGGGTATACCACCCTTTCAATTTTTGAAATAGAATATGCATTTCGTTTTGTTTGAATGGAAATAGTTTCAAATAGTGACTTTTTAATTTTTGAAAAGTTGCTCTTACGAATAGTTAAAAAAAAATTAAATCAGTGAAAGTTTATATACAAACCTATGCGAATAATTTTGAAACAGTTGAAAACATGTGAAAGTTTATAATTTACGAATAGTTGTGTATATTTAAAAAAAGAGTTAAAATCAGAGAAATTTTAAATACCTGTGCGAATAATTGTGAAACAGTAAAAGTTTATAATTTACGTATTATTTAAATATAATTAAAATAAGTGAAAATCTATATACCTACCTGCATACGATTAGTTGTGAACTTACAAAAAAGAAAAATCCCGAAAGTGCGAACCAGGCTATGAAGAATGAATGTGGTTTGTGCACATTGCTGTGCAAAAAAATGGAGTGGGGAGGCTCCAGGTGTATGCTGTGCTGGAGGTAAAGTAATTCTACCTAATCTACAGGAGCCGCCGAACCCACTAAAATCCCTAATTCTCGGCACTCTCCCATTATCAAAGCATTTTCTGGATAATGCCAGGAAGTACAATAGTTTGTATCAAATTATTTCTTTTGGCACACATGAAATAAGAGAAGGGAATTTCATGCCAACCTACAAAATTCAAGGTCAGGTATACCACCTTATTGGTTCACTGTTACCGGAACCGAATGTACATGCCCAGTATCTTCAAGTGTATTTTTTTTGCGAGGCTGAGCAAACCTCAATACGATCAAACCTGATGCCAGCATTAAATTTGGAAGTTATAGGAATACTACAATACATACATATAACTCTTTTATTTTGAGCTTCAAATATAATTTAGAACGTATGGACAGGAACGATTCTGCAAACGATTTTCGGCTGGTTATCCATGCGGACAAACTATGGCTGGCAGAAATCCTTGGGCTGAACCCTCCCAGAGGGTGCCGGCTGGTAATAGACACTACAGAAACCCCTACGCAGGGGAGTGCTAGCTAAGTTCAGAAATCAGTGCCATTGGTGCCTTAGCTCTTTAATAGCTCTGGCATATGGAAATGATTCTTGAACGTGGCCTCAAGGTGGGAACCGGGCCACACCCAGATGAAATGGTGGCCCCCCCCCTAATCCAGGGTGTTATGCGATTCCGTGCCCATTGGATGGTTTGCAGTCAGGGGTATCCGACTGTATTCTTACGGAGCCTCCCGGATATCGGTCCACCTCCGGGAGTAGCGGTGACTTGCTGCGGCATGGGGCTCTGTCGTAGTCGACCGTTTCATATCCCCCTTTCACATACTTTCAGGCTGGCGAAAGGTCTCATCTCAGTAGGCAGCCTACGAACCAGTCATATTATTTTTACATGCATAAAAACGAAGCCTCGGAGCCCTGCACGGGTAAAGATGCAGCCTCTGGCACAGGCGTTAAAAAGACCAACACTCACAAAACCCTGTCATAATCGGGAACCGCTAAGGTGGCGCCGATCAGGCCTGCACGGCCTCAAACCAATTTTCGGCCACCTGCGCAAGCTAGCAGCAGTAGGAGCAAACCCCCTGAAGGCAAGTCCGAACTTGTAGCAGCCGGAAAAGCTAGCCCCACTGAGGGAAAGCAACTCCCGGCTGAGAAAACGCAGGTGGCCCGTCTTACGTGCACCTCTACCTCTACTCAGCATGTGGCGGAAAATAACACCGGGTCCTCCACGGACAGAGTGACTGCGCCCGCCCATGCAAATGAAACTCGTGGCAAGCCTACCTACATACGATTAGTTGTGAACTTACAAAAAAGAAAAATGCCGAAAGTGCGAACCAGGCTAGGAAGAATGAATGTGGTTTGTGCACATTGCGGTGCAAAAAAATGGAGTGGGGAGGCTCCAGGTGTATACTATGCTGGAGGTAAAGTAATTCTTCCTAATCTACAGGAGCCGCCGGACCCACTAAAATCCCTAATTCTCGGCACTCACCCAATATCAAAGCATTTTCTGGATAATGCCAGGAAGTACAATAGTTTGTATCAAATGATTTCTTTTGGCACACATGAAATAAGAGAAGGGAATTTCATGCCAACCTACAAAATTCAAGGTCAGGTATACCACCTTATTGGTTCACTGTTACCGGAACCGAATGTACATGCCCAGAATCTTCAAGTGTATTTTTTTTGCGAGGCTGAGCAAACCTCAATACGATCAAACATGATGCCAGCATTAAATTTGGAACTTATAGAAATACTACAATACATACATATAACTCTTTTATTTTGAGCTTCAAATATAATTTAGAACGTTGCGTACCGCCGCTGAGGCCACTATAGGGTTCCAGCGAGCCCGCAAGAACAACTGGTACGATGAGGAATGCAAAACTGCCTCGAAAAAAAGGACGCTGCCTACAAGGAGACGTTCCGAACGGGCGCAACCCGCAGTGTATGGCAACAATATCGTGAGGCAAAGAAGGAAGAGAGACGCCTTTTCAGAAAAAAGAAAAGTGAGGCCGAAAGGCGTGAGTGTGAGGAGCTTGAGATGCTGGCTGATAGGAATGATGCCCGAAAATTCTATAAAAATATCCGGCGGATGACGGAAGGTTTTAAGACCGGGGCAAGCTCCTTTAATGACAATAATGGCGACCTGGTAACCGACGTACAAAGTGAACTTAAATTATGGAGGGAGCACTGCTAAATTGCGAGGGAGACGTCGAACCCGATACCCCAATCCCTGACGATGGAAAAGTCGTCCCACCACCTGACTATGATGAAGTGAGGATAGCTATATCCCGGATCAAAAACAACAAAGCGCCTGGAAAAGACGGACTACCCGCCGAGCTGTTCAAACACGGAGGCGAAGAGCTGGCATGCATCAGCTCTTATGCAGACTATGGTCAGACGAATGCATGCCTCCGGATTGGAATTTAAGTGTGCTTTGCCCAATCCACAAGAAAGGCGATCCCGCTAACCGCACCAACTACCGCGGAATTAGTCTTCTTAATATTGCATATAAGGTTCTTTCTAGCGTGTTGTGTGAAAGGCTGAAGCCCATCGTAGACAAACTGATTGGACCTTATCAGTGTGGCTTTAGACCTGGTAAATCTACCATCGACCAGATTTTCACGATACGCCAAATCCTGGAGAAGACCCATGATAAAAGAATCGACACACACCATCTCTTTGTCGATTTCAAAGCCGCTTTTGACAGCGCAAAAAGGAGTTGCCTGTATGCCGCCATGTCTGAATTTGACTTCCCTGCAAAGCTTAAAGTAACACCGGGTCCTCCACGGACTGCCCCCGCCCATGCAAATGAAACTCATGGCAAGCCGGCTGACCCCCTAGAGGGTTCTAAGGCTAGCAAACGAATCCCCCTCTCAGTCCGCAATCAGCGGAATCTACGCAATGCCGCCAAAATCGTAGAGAGACTGGGCAAGTCTCCCAGCGATAACCTGACGGCAGAGCAAAAAAGCTCTCTGGCCTGGGCCAGGAAAATCTTTGCGGAAAAATCATCGCGTAACACCGCAAACACCGCAACCAATTCTGCCAACATGGCGCCAACCGGGTCGAATGGACCAGCCCTTAAAAGGCAGCGGTCGATGGTAAACGCCTCGAGCGCTCATAAAAGGCATAGGCCCATAACCTCTGCCCCTCCTCCACCTGCCCTAACAAAACCGTTCAACGAGGTTGCCAAGGGCAACATCACCCTGGCGGTTTTGTACCGCGGCCATCCGGATGGAAACATTACCCGGGACAATTGGAAGGATGTCCTGAACGGCCTTCTCAGGCAGTTCAAGGACATTATGGACAAGAAGCCGGGTGCTGCTCCCGGCTGCTATCAGGGCAGGATTAAACTAGTTTCCTGCGCAGACGAGCGTTCTTGCCGTCTGTACACACTCGCCATAGCTTCGGTGGGGGAGATGTGGCCCGGGTCTAAGCTGGATGCCGTCAGTTTGGAAGAAATTCCAAATAGACCGAAAGCTTGGGCCTGGGTCCCAGACGAGCTGGCGGAGCATGGCGAGATTCTGGGCACCATCGCGCAAAGCAACCCGGGACTACCTTCAAGCGATTGGAGGATAGTCCGCGTGGGCGAGACAAGGGAGAAGCAACGCTATGTCGGTTTCGTCATTAGCGAGGCGTCTCTCCCTTGGCTTGCTAAATGTGATGGAGTGTTAAGCTACGGCTTCTACTCCATCACGTTGAAAGTCAAGCGGGATGGTACCCAGAGAGAGGAGCCGGAGCAGATGGAGACGAAGCCCGAACTTCAGAGTGATGTGATGGCAGGAAACACCTTGAGTGCACCTGTTACGCTTGACTCTGAGGCAGCAGCTACCTCCATCGAGTCGGCTCCGATGAATTTGGAGGAGGTGGGCAGCGCCTCGAGTGTACCCACCTCCACCGCAGCAAATCTCACGACCCCATGCAACACCTCGAGTGTACATGAGGTCGATATCAAACTGGCACGTAGTGCTCCAGAGTCCGAGAGTGATACACTCTCGGTATCTGAGCTGGCAGGGCAGTTCTCTACCAGCATGGACGAACACCTCCTCCTGGAATCCGACCAGTCAGATGTTGGCTTCGACGATACAATCGTTGAGATGGCATCGGACGGGACGGAGCAGGGGGAGATGGACGTCGATGCTGAGTTTTCAGAACGGTCCTAATGGTCCGGGTACTGCAAATCAACCTGCATCACTCTAAGGCAGCCTCCGCTGCGCTAATCTTACGCCTCTGCAAAACATCGGAGGCGGTCGTTCTAGTCCAAGAGCCATGGGTCGTCGGTACCAGGGTCTGTGGGCTGAATACCGATGAGTACCATCTGGTGGAGCCACCTGCAAAAGGTAGACTCAGATCATGTATTCTTATCAGAAAAACTCTTTCTTATTTTCTACTATCTCCTTTCAGAGATGATGACTTCACCTGTATCAGCCTCGAGCTGCAGGACTATACCCTCTGGCTAATGTCCGCATACATTGCGCACGATCGCCCCATCTCTGCACAGGATAGGCTTAGCAATGCGGTAAAGGAGGCCCAACTCAAGGGGCTTCCGATACTCATTGGAGCCGACGCCAACGCGCACCACCTCGCATGGGGCTCAACCGACACAAATACAAGGGGTGAGTCTCTTTTTGAATTTATCATAAATAACAACCTCTATATCTGTAACTCTATGGACAAGCCGACTTTTGTCACCTCGAATAGGAGGGAAGTTCTAGACATTACTCTGGTTTCAGGACCTTTCTCTGACTTAGTTAAGGAATGGAAAGTTTCCGATGATAACTCCTACTCTGACCATATGTACGTAAGTTTTAATCTGCTTTTGCGACCTCCGCCTATGGCGGTTTGCAGGAACAGGAGAAGTACGGACTGGGACCTTTACAAGGTGGTCCTGTCCTCTACCCTCCAAGAAAACGCTTCTCACGGTAGGTCTTGCCTACCGATAAGATCTGATAAAGCGCCTCTCTCAGACATAACGTTTGCTTCTCTCGGTGAGCTAGACTCACCGTCTAAGATAGACGAAGCAGTAGATCTTGTCACCAATTCTTGTAACACTGCCTTCATAGCAGCCTGCCCGGAGATTAAAAAAAGGGGTAGAAAGAAACCATACTGGTGGACCCCTGAAATCTCCGAGCAAAGGAAGAACAGCAGAAAACTCTTTTATCAGGCAAAACAGACAGGGATCTGGTCCCCCTACAGGGACGCCTTAAAATCTTTTAAGAAGTTAACAAGGAGAGCCAAAAGGGAATCCTGGAAAAACTTCACAAGCAATATTGAGGAAGTCTCGGAGGCAAATCGCCTACGTAAGGTCCTCTCCAAAAACCCTACTCCTCTCAGCTGTATTCGTACAGCTGATGGAGAATGGGCCTCATCTAGTGCCGAAATCCTGGATACCTTGGTCACGACCCACTTTCCGGGCTGCACCTCTCAACCATACCTACCCTCGAACTCGCAATCTAACCCAAGGCCGTTGCGGCCCTTGGACCACATAGTCAGCAAAAAAGGAGTTAACTGGGCAATCAGGTCCTTCAAAGCCTTCAAATCTCCGGGACTAGATGGTATATTCCCGCCGAACTACAAGCAGCGAGCGATCTTATAAGTCCGCTGCTAATCCAAATCTATAAGGCATGCCTCAACCTGGCCTATATCCCCACGGAATGGACCAAGGCAAAGGTAGTCTTTATACCGAAAAGAGGCAGGACATCCTGCAATAACCCAAAGGATCTCAGACCTATAAGTCTGACCTCTTTCCTCCTAAAAATTCTAGAAAGATTGCTAGATGCCTACATTAGGCGAACGGCAAATCCAGGACTAATCTCCAACAGCCAGCATGCCTACTCCAAAGGCAAGTCCGTAGAGACGGCTCTACATGCTATCACCTCTGGGATAGAGAAGGGACTTGCTTTCAAGGAGTTTACGCTCGGCATTTTTCTTGACATAGAAGGGGATTAAAACAATGTTCTTCCAACAGCGGTAACGAACTCCCTGCGTTTGCTGGGAGTGTAAGAGCCTCTAGTGGAGTTCGTTGAACTCCTTCTCCAAAGAAGAACCATTATTTCCGAAATGGGCAATTCTTCACTTACAAGGTTTGCCAACAGAGGAACCCCCCAAGGGGGTGTTCTCTCTCCTCTACTTTGGAACCTGACGGTGAACACTCTTTTATCTAGACTAAAGCACACTGGCTGCCAGGTCATTGCCTATGCAGACGACATAGCCCTGACGGCTACTGGCAAGCATCCCTCGGTGCTTGGCGAACTCTTGCAAAATGCGTTGAATCTAACAAAAACCTGGTCTGAGGAATGTGGACTAAGCATCAGCAGTGTGGTGCTCTTCACCCGCAGACGCAATATACCAGATTTCACCGCCCCATCGCTGAATGGGAGGGTGATCAAACTCTCTACCGAGGTTAAATACCTTGGCGTAATTCTTGACAAAAGGCTGGACTGGAGGCGTAATATGGAGGAACGCTCCAGGAAAGCCACAATGGCGCTCTACGCCTGTAGGTCGGCAATCGGAAAAAAGTGGGGTCTTCAGCCCCACATTGTCCACTGGATCTACACGGCAGTGGTGCGACCTATACTTTTCTACGCTGTCACCATATGGTGGCCGGCTCTCGAGATCGAATCTAACAAAACCAAAGCCACAAAGGTGCAACGGATGGCAGCAATGCTTATTAGCGGTGCCCTTCCCTCCACTCCAACCAAGACTCTTGAAACCATACTTTTCTTCTTCCCACTGACTTGTATGGAAAATTTACTGCCAGTTGCAACGGAGCTAGGCTCAACGCACTAGAACCCTGGAGGGACTGCAGGTTTGGGCATACCCAAATCCTAAAGCAACTCCCCAACTCTTACTTAAAGCTGGACCACGCAATACCACTGCCTTGCTGGGATAACAAGTTCGAAACGTGGATCCCAGAGAGGAGCGAGTGGAAAAATTGCGTGGAACCGGGAAGTCAAGAAATCTCCGTTTTCACGGACGGCTCTAAACTAGACAACAAAGTTGGCAGTGGAATCTTCTCAATTAAGCTCGACATTAATATGAGCTTACGCCTTCCAGACCACTGCAGTGTCTTTCAGGCTGAGCTTATAGCTATCTGGGAAGCTGCTCGCTATCTGACTGACCTGCCGGTGACTAACTCTATCTCCATCTTTTCCGACAGCCAAGCTGCCATAAAATCCCTGCAAAATAGTAAGACGTCGTCACTAGTGGCGATTAAGTGCAGGGAAGCTCTAAATAAGCTAGCCGATAAGTGCAGCCTGAGTATAATATGGGTCCCAGGCCATAGTTTTGTATCGGGTAACTGCGCTGCCGATGAGCTAGCAAGGAAGGGCACCTGTCTACATACAATCACCTCCGGCAGCTAGGTGAGCCCCCCTCTAAATACATGCAAGCACTGGCTGCGTTCCCGGTTCATAGAACAAGCCGACGCAAGATGGGCCATGGAGCAGACTTGCAGAACGTCCAGGCAAATTTGGCCCAAACTTAACGAAAAAAGGTCGCAATCGGTAATTCATCTGATAGTGTAGAACACTATCTATGCCACTGTCCCGCTCTGTCGAAAACCAGGTACCGATGTCTCTGCAAACACTCCTTTGGATGCCTTGCGGAGCTAGAATCTGCAAATATAGATGATATTCTGCGCTACATCAGACAAACGCGCTGGTTTAGCTTCATATGTGTATGAACTCCGGCCCTAAACACATGGAACCTTGGGGGATCCGTCTGTCCGTCATCACCATTTAGAGTTGCAACGTATACATTGTACTTTGTATGGGGTTGGCGGACGGACGGATCCTTTCAAGGTTTTTATGTGTTTTTGGGGCCTCCACCCGTTTCTTACAAAACTTTTAGGGGGGGTTTGCGACCGTTCTGCTGGGTTAGGTCGATCTACAGAAAGGGAAATTAGGGCTCTTTTTGTGGTATCACAAAGGACCAAACTAAGGCCCACGTGAGCCTCCGCGTGGACTGCGGAGGCAGCCACTTTCACATAACATAACATAACATGCGGACAAACTACCTGCTAATGAGCACACAGGGCGATATAATGTACCCTTAGTAAACGAGGTAGCCGTACTTTTGATAGACGAAGACAAAGGGCCGAGAGATATTGTCTTGCACTGTCGTGCAGGGCAACTCCAACGAGTCTCAGAGCTGCATCGAGCATATGATCCGTTGCAATATCCGATTATGTTTTTAAGAGGAGACGACGGATACTGTTTAAACATGCCACATTGTAATGGAACCAAGTATATCTCTTGCATGCAGTTCTATGCTTACCGGTTTATGGTCAGAGATAACTGTATAAATCATCTTCATTATTTTAAAAGCTTATTAAATCAATACTCAGTGGACATGATGGCAAAAATGATTTCTGAAAGATTGAATTATATACGGAGAAATCAGCAAAAACTACAAGCTGAAGAGTATATCGACGGCTGAATGGAAGATCGCCCTATTTCAAAAAAGTTTTGAAAAACGCCCTATTTCAGAATTTTTTTCAACAACGCCCTATTTCAGAATTTGTTTGAAGAACGCCCTATTTCAAATTTTTTTTCGAAAACGCCCTATTTCAGAATTTGTTTGAAGAACGCCCTATTTCAGAATTTGGTTCAAAAACGCCCTATCTCAGAATTCGTTTGAAGAACGCCCTATCTCAGAATTTTTTTCAAAAACGCCCTATTTCAGAAGCCCATTTAGAAAAGCTATAACTCAAAAGTATTTACTATTTTAAATGTCTTTGGATGAGTTTATTAATTTATTAAATCATTGAATTATAAAATTCATGATAAGCTTCAGGAATTACTAGTTTTGTACACATTTCCTGCAAATCCTTCTTTTTATCGGCATCCAACTCCAGCCGACTATTATATAGTTGAGTGAGAGGATATTGTTTTAATAGTGATTTTTTTGTGGGAATTAATATAGGTATTGCTTCTTCACCATACTCGTATTTAATAAAGGCTTTATTTTCTGCGGGAAGCACTGCGATTTCCCTCAAATTCATGATTTTTATTGATTTCCAGTTTTCGTCGTTTGCCAAAGGGCGAAAATCAAAAATTTCATTTTGTTGAACTTCGTGGACAATATACTTTGGTTCATTTTTTTTGGCGTTTTGCATGACCTCAACCCATTGCTGCTGCGTAAATATATTCTGATTTTGGATTGAATTTTCTATGCATGCATGTATAGAATCCCCTTTTCCAGGTATCTACAATGCAAGCAAAATGTTCAAATGCGATAACCCTGCAAAAATTGTTGGATCATGTGTTCCGCTTTTGACGTTTTGGAGTATTGTAAGAACCACCAACTCCAACTCTCGCTTTTTTGAGTACTATGGACTATCCAGTTGGGAGTGTTTTGGGAGTATCTACTCTTTCGCGTGGCTATGTCCTTTTAGAGAGCCATCTACGCCTGCTCTCGCTGTGTGTCAAAGTACTTATATTTTTGAAGTATATTGTCTAAATTTGCTACGAATGCTACGTTGCTATACCATTTGTAAAAAGATCCTGAACAGCCTCATTGTCTCCATCCGAGAACGTTGTTAAAAAATTAAAAAGTTCACACGATCTTCACTTTGTAGCAGATTTAGGTCGATAAATCTAAAAACCGAAGTACATTATACTTCTATGCAAGTAAAAAGTAATTTCTAAAATGCATATTTACAATCCTTCATAGCCTTTTAAATTATAAAAACTTTATTCGAGTTAAAGGTTTTCTAAAAGCACATTTGAAATAGGGCGTTCTTTGAACGAATTCTGAGATAGGGCGTTTTTGAAACAAATTCTGAAATATGGCGTTCTTCAAACAAATTCTGAAATAGGGCGTTTTTGAAAAAAAAAATTGAAATAGGGCGTTTTTGAATCAAATTCTGAGATGGGGCGTTGTTGAAAAAAAATCTGAAATAGGGCGTTTTTGAAACAAATTCTGAAATAGGGCGTTCTTCAAAACTTTTTTGAAATAGGGCGATCTTCCATTCAGCCGACGATATACACTTGCGCGATGTTATAAATGAAGATTCTAATATAAATGTTTCTAATATTGGGCAAAAACACATACTTCCTTCATCATTTACGGGTTTAGCACGTTACATGCAAGAAAAAACACAAGACGCGATGACTTATGTACTTCATTATGGCCGACCTGACTTATTTATAACTTTCACGTGTAATCCTGAATGGCCAGAAATAACACAGGAGCTTTTTAATGGCCAAAAATCACACAATCGACATGATGTTGTAGCTAGAGTTTTCCATTTGAAAATGAAAAAGCTTATGTTTCTTTTAACCAAAAAATGCATATTTGGAGATGTTAGGTGTCACATGCTCTCTGTAGAATGGCAAAAACGTGGATTGCCGCATTGTCATATACTGCTATGGCTGCAGACAAAAATACAACCACATGAAATAGATAGCATAATTTGTGCTGAAATCCCGAACCCAAGCGATGATCCACTTCTGTATGAAATCGTTTGCAAAAATATGATTCATGGGCCATGTGGGCAGCACAACATACTCGCACCTTGCATGGCAGAGGGCAAATGTCTGAAAAGGTTTCCTCGCAGTTATGTCAACAAGGGCACAGATCAGGATACATTTTCCTTCCAAAACAATTCTAATGAAATTCAAAAATATCTCAACGGCCGTTATATTAGCACTTCGGAGTCCTTTTGGCGTTTTTTTGAATTTCCAATTCATGAGCAATTTCCAACTGTTATACACCTAGCAGTGCATTTAGAGAACGGACAAGGAGTTTACTTTTCAGAAGACAATGTAGACCAAGTTCTTGAAAATCTGCGTAAAACTACATTAATCGCGTTTTTTGAACTATGCTTCACCGATTCATTTGCGAAAACGCTTCTTTATCACGAAGTGCCGTCTTATTATACGTGGAGCAATTATAAGTTTTCCAGAAGGAAGCGTGGCGTTGCTGTTGTAGGTAACCCCGATATCAAAAAGGATTCGGCACTTGGTAGAGTTTATAATGTCCACCCCAATCAAAGGGAATGTTTTTACTTACGTTTATTGCTACACAATATTCGGGGCCCTACTTCTTTCGAAAGCTTGAGGACTGTTAATGGTATAGTTTTGAATACTTTTCAAGCCGCTTGCCGAGAGCTACAACTTTTGGAAAATGATGATCATTGGAAAAATGCATTAGCTGAGGCATCTCTTTTACATTCACCGTCAATGCTGAGAGAGTTATTTTGCATGACGTAACGATCCTGATCTGCTAATTTCTGAAGATATGATATACCAAGGTTTGATAAAAATTAACGATAATTTGAATATGTTTAAGTAAGTAATTTTACTTTTTTTAAGGTTTAATTGACATCGAAGACAAAGTAATAGGACTATGTGAAAAAGAGTTATCGAGTTTTGGGCTACCTTCTCCAAATCGGAATATTCAACAAACTGAATGTTCTTTTGAGACCACATTGTGGCGCCCATGTGACGTAAATATTTTAATTGACTACCTTGCAACGAATGTACCAAAAATGGTTTCGGATCAGCAACTAACATATGGCAAAGTTGTCAACAGCATTGATAACAAAGCTGGTCAAGCATTTTTCCTAGATGCTCCTGGTGGTTGTGGAAAAACTTTTTTTACTTAATCTTCTTCTGGTTTATGCCAGATCTAAAGGCCACGTGGCACTGGCAGTAGCGTCATCTGGAATCGCAGCGACTCTGTTATCCGCTGGTCGAACAGCCCATTCCACTTTCAAGTTGCCCTTAAACGTGTCGGTACAAGAAGAAAATATTTTCTCAATTCGAAAGAACGGGTCACTGGCTAAAATTTTACAAGAAGCTGTACTGATAGTGTGGGATGAGTCTACAATGACTCACCGAGCGCATATTGAGGCAGTAGATCGCACATTAAAAGACATAAGATCCAACGACAAACCCTTTGGTAGAATAACTACCCTTTTTGCAGGAGATTTTCGTCAGACTTTGCCTATAGTGGCGAAGGGAGCTCGAGCTGATATTGTGAAATCATGATTCAAGGCATCTATACTATGGAATCACGTAGAGAAATTGTGTCTGCGTACAAACATGAGAGCACATCTGAACGGAAATGGTAGTACATTTCCTCACGATTTACTCGACATTGGAGATGGTAAAATTTCCATTGAGAATGATTACTTTATAGTTGATTCAAGGCTTGGTAATGTGGTGCATAACGTGGACGAATTAATATTGCAAATTTATCCGAATATTGAACATCTTTGCAGTAAGCCATATACCTGGCTATGCGAGAGGGCTATCGTTTCACCAAGAAATAAAACGGTAGATGAAATTAACAACATCATTTTAGATAGAATTGCCAGCGAAGCTAGAGAGTATCTATCAACTGACTCTGGCTTACCCCCTCATAAATTAAAGTTAAAAAGTAACATTTCAATTATTTTACTGCGCAACCTCAAGCCACCCACGTTATGCAACGGGACGAGATTACAAATAAAACGAATGCATAACAATATCCTAGAGGTGACAATCCTTACGGGTCCAGCTGCAGGAGAAACATCGTTAATACCTCGCATTCCTATGATTCCGACCGATATGCCTTTGCAATAAAAGCTTCCTCCGCGGTGACAATAAACAAATCCCAAGGACAAACCTTCAATTATGTTGGTATTGACTTACGGACAGAGTGCTTCACACAGGGGCAATTTTGTATGTGGCAATGTCCAGAACTGGGAACCCTCACAACCAAGCTATTCTGCTGTCTTCAGATAATAAAACTAAAAATGTAGTATATTCCGAAGTACTTTGAAATTTAATGTTTTGTCAATGTTCACAATTAAATCGATATCGAAACCAATATGTTCTGCTTATTTCAAAACATTATGTATGCATTTAATAGTATAGCATCTTTAAAAAAATTTAAAAACTGAACTTGCGAACAACGTCGCACACAGACTGCTAGTATATTCATATCTTTATAGCTTCTGATTTGGTCACCCAGGTGACTACGTCGGCCAGAACAAGAAAACAATTTTTCAACATCTAATATTTGGCTATAAATAAACCCCCATATTCATAAAAAATAAAATTGGTTTATAAAGCTTTTTAAAATGACATTTTCATACAAATTTTGAATTATAACAGCTCAATAAACCTTTTATATTTTTTATGAATAAGGGGGAATTCTTTAAACTTTGTTTTGTATTTTTTCTACTTGAAATTCATTATTCTTAGATGTCAGGGAAAATAAGCTAACTGAGGTGATTAAAAATTGGTCTTTTCGTGCCTCAAATGGGAAATAGTCACCCGGGTGACTCGTCGGCCCCCGACAGAGAAAAATTGAAAAAGTCGCGGTCTTAGCAAGTGCCAAACTGTGAAAAAAAAAGTTTAAGTTTAAAGTGCGTTTTCACCTTAAAGTGAAGGTGCGCGTGTGAACAAGTTAAAAGTATTTATCTAAAGTGCGGTTTCACGCCAAAAGTATGCGCGAGCGTAAAATAAATTAGTGCATCACTGGTACCAGGGAATCTTCCCTAGGTATCTGACCAGCGCCAGGAGAGCCGCCGCCCCAGAGCGAGAAAATCCCTTCAAGCAATCTGCAGAGTCACCGCTCACGAAGCCAACCCAAAGGCCGCGACATTTAAGTATATAAACCCTCGCCAACAAAATACATGAAACCACACACGAATTCACACATAGAAAAACACGGAAAACAACAACAAACGATCATATCACACGTGCACATATACAGCACTGAAAATCTTGGAAGGAATTTTACTTGGCCAAAAGGCAACCTTTGGGCCAAAAGCAATTTCGGAAACCAGGCCAAAAATCATATTCACACACACACACACTCACTCATAGCAAACATAGGAAATCGACATCAGACCAACATTTAACATCATACATGAACGTCAAACACTGCACAAGAGGGTAGAACACAACATTTTTTCCATTAAAACATAGAATCAGCATTAGTTACAGAATTTGGGCAACATCATCAGCAACATAAATATCTACGTAGCAACATCTACTTTGAAACATTCGCTCACAACACAAATACACGGCGACATAAAACACAACACTAACACAGAAACACAGCAGAGAGGAAAGCGCGCTCACCGATTCCGACTTAGAATTGTTAACTACCACCATCACACACACTCGTATTGCATATTAGGGTGCACCACCCAACATTTTTTTCGGAATTTTTAAATTTTAGTTTGAATTTTATTTAAACTATTGAATTAGTTGATTATTTTTATTTTTATAATTTATAAATAATAGTTGTTAAGTAACCCGATTTGTATAAGTTAGCTTGAATTATTTGAATTTTCCTACCTTAATTTTTCTTATTTTTTATTCGTGTAAGTGCCTCCACGTACATAAGCATATGCGTAGGCACTGAAAGTGCACGCTGCCACTTGAAAAATTGAGTTCTAATCTTTTTTTATTTATGGTTTTGCATATTTTTAATTTTGTTTATAAAATCTTTTACATAGAATTTACATTCCTTTTTTTTGTGCACTTACTTTTATCCTGTTTAGAGCTTGTACCCGAATTGAAACTTTTGTTGTTTTCAACACAGGGTTGTTAAATTCTTGGTAAACATTCTTCCTCCCAATATTTCACGTGCACTTTCATTTTTTTTACGTTTGAATTTTTTATTCTTTTTGCATTTTTCTGTGCTTTCAATTTTTATCTCCAATTTAAATCATCCGTAGAAATTATTTTATTTTTTTTTGCGATTCGATTTTTTTACTTATCACTGTAAGCACACTTCAGGTTTTTAAACATTTTTTTTTTTAAACTCGGTTCCGTGATTTACAATTTTTTTAATTTGTCCTTTTCACAAATTACTTTAAATTTATTCGACGCGAGATTTTTTTCGTATACGTAAAAATTTTTTTTTTTTGCATATGCACAAAATAATGCATATGCACCGAACCGCTTTGTTAAACTAAAACCCAAAAGACAATTGTTCTTAAAAATTAGCCTTGACCACGTCAAGCGGTCAAAGACCTATAACTGAACCACTGTCTTTAATATGGCCCTGTGTATGTTGTTTGTTTTTTTTCTCATTTCTTTTCAGCTCGCAACGTCACTTTGGTACCAACGTGGAATGTAAAGCGAGGTGAGTGTTTTGCAGAGGAAAAATAATATACACACACACACATACACATACCTTCATATATAAGTTAACGTAACATAAGTTACTGCCACCCACGTCGTCTGAAATATGATTGCACATCATAAACTAGCCGACCCAAATACCCATAAATTACTCATAATAATTACTTACAATAAAGTAAACCCGTGCCGAACATTTC
Organism: Campiglossa producta; assembly: GCA_964058755.1. Classification (NCBI taxonomy): domain Eukaryota; kingdom Metazoa; phylum Arthropoda; class Insecta; order Diptera; family Tephritidae; genus Campiglossa; species Campiglossa producta. The sequence goes on from CAXKVI010000006.1 coordinate 4,317,501, forward strand.
CGCCCGAAATATGATCAGTCATAATTCGGCCGACCTAAATAAATTCCCATGAAATGCATTGGCGCACAACGATCATTTACCCAAATCCGATCGCACCTCATAAATTTTAAGTGCAATGCATTTATGCAAAGGCAAGACATTTTAAAACAATTAATTTCATAAGTCGCCTGAAATATGACTACTCATCACATTTCAGCCGCACCAAGTAAAACTCACTTCAAGCGGCATTTAACTATTGCGCTATATCACAATCACACGTACTATGCTTGCCCAAAGGCAACATGCCGAGTCGGCATTCATTAAATATGGGTCATATGGAGAAATGCATTGTCACACAGTGACATACTACAATCACCCATACTATGGTTATCCAATGGCAATATGGTAAGCCAGCACTATTGGGAATGGGTCAAATAGAGAAATGCGTTGTAAACGAATTTCTCTCCAAAATGAGCTCTTTCCCAATACATAGGAAATAAATGAATTCTTTCCCAACATATAGGAATTAAATAAATTATTTTTACATAAAGAAATTTGGGTTGCAGAGCATGCTTAATTTTAGCATAAATAAGACGAAAAATTGTAATTTAGGCTAAGTCTGGTTTTGGATATCAATAAAGGCGGCCACGCTGCCCGAATAAACTAACAATAAACAAACGTTTATTGAACTGGCGCCCGATGCCAAAGTCGCGGATAAATAAATCCTGAAATATAATAAAAAGTAAGGATAGTTTCGCGTGGGCAAACCCGAGCTTAATAAATCCCGAGAATACGGAGTGTAAAAACCCGAAGTTAGAAATCCTGAAAAAAGAAAAAAAAAGTAAGGATACGGGAGTGGAAAAAAAATCCTTTAAATAAAAGGGGATAACGAAAAAAAAAAAAAATAATAAAAACGCGAGAAAATTGTATCGCATGAACTTTGAGAGACGGCACTCCAGTAGCAGCAGCAAAAGAGAAGATATCACGTATCAGCCACTCCAAGTTCAGAACCAAAATAAAAGCAAGCAACAGGAATTTTATGGAATTTTATGGTAAATCAAATAGCAGCAAAAATACGGTGGTAAAACAAGTTCAGCGGGAATATCAAGATCAACAGGAATTTTATGGTAAATCAAATAGCAGCAAAAATACGGTGGTAAAACAAGTTCAGCGGAACTTATTTATACATACATATACGTGGGAAGAAAACTGCGACCACTGAAGGGCAATCCCTCGTGGTGAACCAGCGACGTCAGCAGCGGAACTTATTTATACATACATATACGTGGGAAGAAAACTGCGACCACTGAAGGGCAATCCCTCGTGGTGAACCAGCGACGTCAGCAGCGGAACTTATTTATACATACATATACGTGGGAAGAAAACTGCGACCACTGAAGGGCAATCCCTCGGGGTGTACCAGCGACGTCAGCAACAACGAAGACAACTGGCATAATAGAGGTGGAATACAACCCCAGCAAGGAAAGACAAAATATAAGGTATATCGAATCGAAACTAAGAAATAAATCTAAATTTAGTTATGTATTAGTTAATATTGTTGCCCATGTTTACAAAATAATTATAAAATGGACGACGCTCTTCCAATAGATGTAGATAACGAAGAGTTAGATAGAATAATAGGAAAATTAGAGGAAAGTGACTTTACAGAAAAAGAAGTAAGAAATTTAAAAGATATAAAAGACATTGAAGGCAAAGTTCAGTTTATGCAGTGGATATTTAATACTATAGGAGAAGATAAAGAAGCTACAATAGAAGACTATTATAACTGGGATACTATGGAAGAGCATACTGTTCGAATGATCAGAGCTTTCGAGAAATTGTAGGTAGCTTTTAAAGGACTAAATTGCTTTAATAAAATAAAACTTTTCTGCGAAGGAATAAGAAATTGCTTTAATAAAATAAAATTTTTCTGCGAAGGAATAAGAAATTGCTTTAATAAAATAAAATTTTTCTGCGAAGGAATAAGAAATTGCTTTAATAAAATAAAATTTTTTGCGAAAGAATAAGAAATTGCTTTAATAAAATAAAATTTTTTGCGAAGGAATAAGAAATTGCCTTAATAAAATAAAATTTTCTGGGAAGGAATAAAAAAATAGGGGAAAATGGCAAACCAAAACAATTTGATCAGGCCCCCAATCTTAAACGCCAACGCCCCTCAGGCGGCAAATGGTTCTCAAATAAGCATGGATGAGCTAACATATTGACACAAGAAGGACCACGGGTAGTCCAAAATGTGCTGAATCCGAACGCAAGCTTGGCCACAGCAGTTGACCAGGTCATAGAGGAAAGGCATAGGGAAAATATAAATGAATTAGACAAAATACCAGACGTAGTAAAATGTCTGAAGGAATTTTCAGGAAAATCAGGTGAATTTAATTCCTGGAAAAAAAGCGTGGATCGTATACTCAATGTTTACGAATCAATAAAAGGAACTCCCAAATATTATGGAATCCTGAGTGTGATTAGGAATAAGATAACTGGTCAAGCCGACCTAGCCTTAGAATCCTACAACACTCCACTTGATTGGCCGGCAATAATAAAATGCTTAGCGATGCATTATGCCGACAGACGCGACTTGTCAACCTTGGAGTACCAGATGACGACACTGGTGCAAGGTAACAAGACAATAAACGAATTTTATCAACAAGTATACAAACACCTTTCGTTGATATTAAATAAGCTAGGTTATGAGGGTACAAGCAATGAAACGCTACGTATGCTGACGCAATCGTACCGTAATAAGGCGCTAGACACCTTTATAAGAGGTTTAAATGGGGATCTACCAAGGCTACTAGGTATGAAGGAACCTGTTGATTTACCTCAGGCTCTGCATCTGTGCCAAAAATTGGATAATCAAAACTTTAGGACGAACCATGCCAATAATATAAGGCAATCGTACCAAAAATACCAAACCCCAGTAAGGAAATACAATTCCTCACCACAACAAGAGCAGAATTTTTACCCCCAATTAGCCCATAACCCGCAACCAAATCAAAAAACATGGCAAAATAACCGTCCAAACACGAATACAAATGCACCACCCAGGCCACCCAAACCGCAACCAAGGCCCGAGCCCATGGATGTGGACCAAAGCATACACTCTCGTAGAGTCAATTATATGAATAAACCTGCGAATAACCAAGGCCAATTCCAGGGAAAAAGACCTGCAGAATCTTTTGTGCAAAGAAATAACAAGGCTCAAAGGACCTTCCATATATCGGAACAAAAAGAAGGACATCAACTAGGAGATGAACCATCGGATGTCAATTTTTTAGTTTTATGAGCTCCTCGTTGCCCTATTTCGAAGCCAAGGCAGAGGGGGCGCAATACTAAAATTTCTAGTGGACACAGGATCTAGCAAGAACTATATCCAACCACATTTAGCAAAGACAATTATTAAAAATAAAATTCCGTTCTACGCCAAGTCAGTAGTAGGAAACATAAAAATCGAAAACCACATGTATGCGAAATTATTCGATACTAATAAAGAAATAGAATTTTTCCTAATGCCATCTCTAAGGACATTTGATGGAATTTTACGAAACGATACATTAAGGGATTTAAAGGCTGTAATCCACACAAGGGAAAATTACCTAATATTGGGAAATGGTAAAAGGATTAAACTCAAACAGCTTCCCTGCAAGGCAGTAAATGCCATCCAAATAAAAGACGAGCATTTATCGTCACAACAAAAGAGGGACATGAACGAAATAATTCATGCATACCCAAAACTGTTCTCAGAACCGAATGAGAAATTAACATATACAACAAAAGTTGTTGGAGAAATAAGGACGTTAGATAAAACTCCTATTTACTCAAAATTTTATCCATATCCAGCTTCTCTCAAACCAGAGGTAGAGAGACAGGTAAAAGAACTGTTAGCTGATGGAATTATTAGGCCATCATGGTCACCCTACAATTCACCAATATGGATTGTTCCGAAAAAAGCGGATTCAGAGGGTAATAAACAATACCGTATGGTAATCGTAAGCTGAATTCGGTAACGACAGCAGATAGATACCCAATACCTGAAATTTCTGAGGTAATTTCTAATTTAGGAGAAAGTAAATTTTTCTCGGTATTGGATTTAAAAAGCGGTTTTCATCAGATTCCGTTAAAAGAATCAGATGTTGAGAAGACTGCCTTTTCAATAAATAATGGTAAATTCGAATTCACTCGTTTGCCATTTGGATTGAAGAATGCACCTTCAATTTTCCAAAGAGCGCTTGATGACATTTTGTATGAGCACATTGGAAAATATGCTTATGTTTATATCGATGACATTATAATTTTTAGCAAAACAGAAGAAGAGCATATTGAACACATTAAAAAATTATTTAAAACGTTGCAAGAAGCAAATATGAAAGTGCAACTAGACAAATGTCATTTTTTTTAAAAAGAGGTCGAATTTTTGGGATTCGTTATATCAGCAGACGGTGTAAAAACCAACCCCGCAAAGGTGGAGGCGATTGCGAATTTCCCACAACCAAGAACTTTAAAGGAACTCCGTAGTTTTCTTGGTATGTCCGGATACTATAGGAAGTTCATAAAGGATTATGCAAAAATGGCAAAACCCCTAACAACTCTTTTAAGAGGGGAAGAAGGTAGGATATCAAAAAATAAATCCTCAAAAGTAAAAATCGACTTAAATAAGCAAGCAATAAATGCTTTTAACAGTCTAAAAAACTCACTCATTTCAAGGGATGTCACTCTTGCATACCCTGATTATAGCAAAAAATTTGAATTGACGACAGACGCATCCAATTTTGCTATTGGAGCTGTGCTGTCGCAAGAGTCAAAGCCAATAGCATTTATTTCAAGAACATTAAATAAAGCTGAAGAAAATTATGCAGCTAATGATAAGGAAATGTTGGCTATAATATGGGCTTTGAACTCACTAAGAAATTATCTTTATGGATCAGCTAGAATACAAATATTTACTGTCCACCAACCGCTTACATATGCATTAAGCAATAAAAATAATAATGCAAAAATGAAAAGATGGAAAGCAGCTCTAGAAGAATATTCATATGAGCTATGCTACAAACCAGGTAAACAAAATGTGGTCGCTGATGCATTATCGCGAATACCCGTCAAAGAGACACAGGTCAATAGTTTATCAGTAGCATCAAGATCGGATGACAGTTCATCTCATAATTTGATTTACAGTATTGAAGGACCAATAAATGCCTTCAAAAATCAAATTTTTTTAAATACTGATAGTGAGCCATCCTATCAATTTAAAATCGTGTTTCCTACATATCACCGGCATATGGTAACGCAACCGGATTATTCGGAACAGATTTTATTAACAATTTTAAAAAAATATTTGAACCCGTCAGTTATAAACTGCATAAAAGCGGAGGAGCCTGACATGGGAAAAATACAAATACTTTACCCTCTACATTTTAGTAATTTCAAAATAAGAATGGTGGAGGACATAACCAGTAACCATAGACAGCAGGAGATAATAATTAAGGAACACAACAGAGCCCATAGAAATTGCAGAGAAAATAAAATTCAAATTTTAGAAAAATATTATTTTCCTGGAATGGCCAGTAAAATTAAAGGGGTCATAAAAAATTGTGTGACGTGTAAGGAAAATAAATATGATCGTCATCCAGCAAAGCCACAAATTCAAGCAACGCCAATACCCACTTTCCCGGGTCAAATTGTGCATATAGATATATTGCATATGGGGAAACAATTAATTTTAACCGCAATTGACAAATTCTCAAAGTATGCAATCGCAAAACTAATTCAGTCCAAGTCAGCGGAGGATATAAAACAACCCCTAAGGGATATTCTTTTTTCCCTTGTTCCGGAAACAATAGTAATGGATAACGAGAAGTCATTCAAATCGGAGGAGATAAACTTTATGATGGAGAACGAATTTGGTATAGAAATTTACCGAACTGCACCATATACGAGTTGCTCTAATGGACAGGTGGAACGATGTCATTCCACTCTCCAAGAAATAATGCGATGCCTACAACGCGAAAAAGCTCACCAGTCTTTCATTGAACTTCTAGAAAGATCAATCAAAGAGTATAATTATACAATACATTCCACAACAGGGAAAAGACCAATGGAAATATATTTTGGCAGAAGAGTCTGCAGTGACCCTTCACTATTAGATAAACATAGATTGGAAACAACAAATAAAATTAAGGAGAAGCAAATCACAGATCTTGCTTACCACAACAAGAATAGAGTATCATTAAAGCAATATAACCAAGGAGACCAAATTTACGTTAAAATAAATAAAAGATTAGGGAATAAACTTACACCTAGATATAAGAAAGAGGTAGTCGCTCAAAACTACAACACTACAGTTAAAACACAATCAGGGAGAATAGTCCATAAAAATAATATCAAACAGAGTTGAATATTATTTTTTTCCATTTTTTTTTTTTTCTCTCTCTTTTTTAGTTCTACGACCACAATATTTTTTAAACCTCAGAAGTCAACATGAAGACGAAAATCACCATTCAAATAATTTTTGCATTAATATTTACGATTAAAGCGCAACAAATCGATATCCAAGACCTAACAAATAATAATAAACAATATAATTTACAACAACAAATTCTTAGCTAATCAGATTGATGATATCACTATGCACATAAATAAACAACAAAACCTCATACAAATTTACATAAATGAATTTAGAAAAACAACACAAAATAAAATCAGGACGTTAGAAGACGATTTGCAATTTATGCAGCACACTTACCAAATAAATAATGATATAACCCTTTTGCAAAACCATATAAATGATATTGGACAAATAATTTTTTCTAGTAAAATAGGCATAATCCCCACAGACATCCTAACGCAAACTGAACTCAGCCTTATTCATGACTTTGATAGTTATAGGGACATAAAGATAGCAGTTATTTTTCAAAATAATAACATTATAATAACTATATTAATTCCACAATTTTCCTCTAATATTCTTTCCAAAATAATATTTGTACCAATTCCAAATGTTAACAATATGTCAATAATATTAGATGATTATCAAATTTTGCTAGACGAAAGTAACAATGTATATAACACATTTGTAGAAGACAACATGGAAAAAAAATTTAAAAATTTTAGAAGATGAATGCATTATAAATATTTTGAAACTTAAAGAAGCTAGCTGTAAGTTAGGTCTAGCGTCTAAAACAAGTATTGTCGAAGTAATACCAGGAATATTAATATTTAAAAATTTCAATTCAGATATTGACCATAATTGCAATAGTTTAAAAATTAAACAAATAGGAACTTTTATTATTAAATTTGAAAATTGTAAATTAATAATTGCAAATAATACATACGAGAATAATAAAATTAAAATGTACGACACATTTGTCTTACCCAGCAAAATTACAAAAATTAAAGAAAACTCTAATTTCACAACAAATGAGCTAAAATTAGAAAAACTATATATTGAACAAGTAAAACAAAAGGAGCATATTAAGTTCTTAGTAGACAAAAATAAAAATGTACACCTAATTAGTTTAAGTTCAGACCTACTAATTACATTCATTATCATTATGTCAATCTTTATTTTCATATACATTTACAAATATAAAATTAAATTCTATATATCGCCTGAACTGCAATTGCCAACGCGAAACACCGCAAACATGACAAGTGGTCCATTTTTCCAACTAAAAACCAATTCGTAATAATTTTTTAATCAATTAGAATTTTTCATGTCGATTGCGGACACTCGACTTAAGAGGGGAAGAGTTAACGTAACATAAGTTACTGCCACCCACGTCGTCTGAAATATGATTGCACATCATAAACTAGCCGACCCAAATACCCATAAATTACTCATAATAATTACTTACAATAAAGTAAACCCGTGCCGAACATTTCCGCCCGAAATATGATCAGTCATAATTCGGCCGACCTAAATAAATTCCCATGAAATGCATTGGCGCACAACGATAATTTACCCAAATCCGATCGCACCTCATAAATTTTAAGTGCAATGCATTTATGCAAAGGCAAGACATTTTAAAACAATTAATTTCATAAGTCGCCTGAAATATGACTACTCATCACATTTCAGCCGCACCAAGTAAAACTCACTTCAAGCGGCATTTAACTATTGCGCTATATCACAATCACACGTACAATGCTTGCCCAAAGGCAACATGCCGAGTCGGCATTCATTAAATATGGGTCATATGGAGAAATGCATTGTCACACAGTGACATACTACAATCACCCATACTATGGTTATCCAATGGCAATATGCTAAGCCAGCACTATTGGAAATAGGTCAAATAGAGAAATGCGTTGTAAACGAATTTCTCTCCAAAATGAGCTCTTTCCCAATACATAGGAAATAAATGAATTCTTTCCCAACATATAGGAATTAAATAAATTATTTTTACATAAAGAAATTTGGGTTGCAGAGCAGGCTTAATTTTAGTATAAATACGACGAAAAATTGTAATTTAGGCTAAGTCTGGTTTTGGATATCAATAAAGGCGGCCGCGCTGCCCGAATAAACTAACAATAAACAAACGTTTATTGAACTTATATATTGTTAGATCTTTTTTACTGAGAGCGGGAATGCTCATACACACATAAATGTAGTAGTTAACGTAACATAAGTTACTGCCACCCACGTCGTCTGAAATATGATTGCACATCATAAACTAGCCGACCCAAATACCCATAAATTACTCATAATAATTACTTACAATAAAGTAAACCCGTGCCGAACATTTCCGCCCGAAATATGATCAGTCATAATTCGGCCGACCTAAATAAATTCCCATGAAATGCATTGGCGCACAACGATCATTTACCCAAATCCGATCGCACCTCATAAATTTTAAGTGCAATGCATTTATGCAAAGGCAAGACATTTTAAAACAATTAATTTCATAAGTCGCCTGAAATATGACTACTCATCACATTTCAGCCGCACCAAGTAAAACTCACTTCAAGCGGCATTTAACTATTGCGCTATATCACAATCACACGTACTATGCTTGCCCAAAGGCAACATGCCGAGTCGGCATTCATTAAATATGGATCATATGGAGAAATGCATTGTCACACAGTGACATACTACAATCACCCATACTATGGTTATCCAATGGCAATATGCTAAGCCAGCACTATTGGAAATGGGTCAAATAGAGAAATGCGTTGTAAACGAATTTCTCTCCAAAATGAGCTCTTTCCCAATACATAGGAAATAAATGAATTCTTTCCCGACATATAGGAATTAAATAAATTATTTTTACATAAAGAAATTTGGGTTGCAGAGCAGGCTTAATTTTAGCATAAATAAGACGAAAAATTGTAATTTAGGCTAAGTCTGGTTTTGGATTTCAATAAACTAACAATAAACAAACGTTTATTGAACTGGCGCCCGATGCCAAAGTCGCGGATAAATAAATCCTGAAATATAATAAAAAGTAAGGATAGTTTCGCGTGGGCAAACCCTTGCTTAATAAATCCCGAGAATACGGAGTGTAAAAACACGAAGTTAGAAATCCTGAAAAAAGAAAAAAAAAGTAAGGATACGGGAGTGGAAAAAAAATCCTTTAAATAAAATGGGATAACGAAAAAAAAAAAAATAATAAAAACGCGAGAAAATTGTATCGCATGAACTTTGAGAGACGGCACTCCAGTAGCAGCAGCAAAAGAGAAGATATCACGTATCAGCCACTCCAAGTTCAGAACCAAAATAAAAGCAAGCAACAGGAATTTTATGGAATTTTATGGTAAATCAAATAGCAGCAAAAATACGGTGGTAAAACAAGTTCAGCGGGAATATCATGATCAACAGGAATTTTATGGCAAATCAAATAGCAGCAAAAATACGGTGGTAGAACAAGTTCAGCGGAACTTATTTATACATACATATACGTGGGAAGAAAACTGCGGCCACTGAAGGGCAATCCCTCGTGGTGAACCAGCGACGTCAGCAGCGGAACTTATTTATACATACATATACGTGGGAAGAAAACTGCGACCACTGAAGGGCAATCCCTCGTGGTGAACCAGCGACGTCAGCAGCGGAACTTATTTATACATACATATACGTGGGAAGAAAACTGCGACCACTGAAGGGCAATCCCTCGTGGTGAACCAGCGACGTCAGCAGCGGAACTTATTTATACATACATATACGTGGGAAGAAAACTGCGACCACTGAAGGGCAATCCCTCGTGGTGTACCAGCGACGTCAGCAACAACGAAGACAACTGGCATAATAGAGGTGGAATACAACCCCAGCAAGGAAAGACAAAATATAAGGTATATCGAATCGAAACTAAGAAATAAATCTGTTTAAGCGACATAACATGGTTTCGTTTATTTCATCTGCATTACATATTATTGTAATTCGCAGATAATTTATGGAATATTCGGAATACATAGCTTATAGTCGCAGTCACAAAACGTGGTTTTTCATAAGTAAAATGAGGTAAGCCAATGTCGCCAATGCCTCAGAGCCCAAGTGCTCACCACCAACAATTTTGAGGGGTCTTCTAAGGAAGTGAGAATAGCCAACAATGCATTCTCAGAGCCAAAGTGCTCGCCCCAATTAATACATACAAAGTGTAATTACCAAAACACAGTCCGCTAGACTTGATGGTACATACCAATAATTTAAAAGAACCAAACACAGTCCATGAGACTTGATGGAATATAAAAATAATAAAATAAATAAAATTAAAAAGACTTTGGTTGAGGTGGGATTCGAACCGGCAACCCCGGCCAACTCCCTCAACCATATAATATAACAACAACAATAATAATAAACTGCTCGCCGCCCACCATTTAACTCCAGCTTAGATATGGTCCTTCGAGCCGGATCGAACCAGCACCTATGGCTCTTTACTAGACGACTAAGCCGTCTAGGGCGGGGAGTATGTTTAAGCGACATAACATGGTTTCGTTTATTTCATCTGCATTACATATTATTGTAATTCGCAGATAATTTATGGAATATTCGGAATACATAGCTTATAGTCGCAGTCACAAAAAGTGGTTTTTCATAAGTAAAATGAGGTAAGCCAATGTCGCCAATGCCTCAGAGCCCAAGTGCTCACCACCAACAATTTTGAGGGGTCTTCTAAGGAAGTGAGAATAGCCAACAATGCATTCTCAGAGCCAAAGTGCTCGCCCCAATTAATACATACAAAGTGTAATTACCAAAACACAGTCCGCTAGACTTGATGGTACATACCAATAATTTAAAAGAACCAAACACAGTCCATGAGACTTGATGGAATATAAAAATAATAAAATAAATAAAATTAAAAAGACTTTGGTTGAGGTGGGATTCGAACCGGCAACCCCGGCCAACTCCCTCAACCATATAATATAACAACAACAATAATAATAAACTGCTCGCCGCCCACCATTTAACTCCAGCTTAGATATGGTCCTTCGAGCCGGATCGAACCAGCACCTATGGCTCTTTACTAGACGACTAAGCCGTCTAGGGCGGGGAGTATGTTTAAGCGACATAACATGGTTTCGTTTATTTCATCTGCATTACATATTATTGTAATTCGCAGATAATTTATGGAATATTCGGAATACATAGCTTATAGTCGCAGTCACAAAACGTGGTTTTTCACAAGCAAAATGGGGTAAGCCAATAGCCGCCAATGCCTCAGAGCCCAAGTGCTCACCACCAAATAATAAATATAAGGTGTAACAAAACACAGGTGGTTTTTCACAAGCAAAATGGGGTAAGCCAATAGCCGCCAATGCCTCAGAGCCCAAGTGCTCACCACCAAATAATAAATATAAGGTGTAACAAAACACAGGTGGTTTTTCACAAGCAAACTAGTGGAAATTTAGTTATGTATTAGTTAATATTGTTGCCCATGTTTACAAAATAATTATAAAATGGACGACGCTCTTCCAATAGATGTAGATAACGAAGAGTTAGATAGAATAATAGGAAAATTAGAGGAAAGTGACTTTACAGAAAAAGAAGTAAGAAATTTAAAAGATATAAAAGACATTGAAGGCAAAGTTCAGTTTATGCAGTGGATATTTAATACTATAGGAGAAGATAAAGAAGCTACAATAGAAGACTATTATAACTGGGATACTATGGAAGAGCATACTGTTCGAATGATCAGAGCTTTCGAGAAATTGTAGGTAGCTTTTAAAGGACTAAATAGCTTTAATAAAATAAAACTTTTCTGCGAAGGAATAAGAAATTGCTTTAATAAAATAAAATTTTTCTGCGAAGGAATAAGAAATTGCTTTAATAAAATAAATTTTTTCTGCGAAGGAATAAGAAATTGCTTTAATAAAATAAAATTTTTTGCGAAAGAATAAGAAATTGCTTTAATAAAATAAAATTTTTTGCGAAGGAATAAGAAATTGCCTTAATAAAATAAAATTTTCTGGGAAGGAATAAAAAAATAGGGGAAAATGGCAAACCAAAACAATTTGATCAGGCCCCCAATCTTAAACGCCAACGCCCCTCAGGCGGCAAATGGTTCTCAAATAAGCATGGATGAGCTGAGGAGCCTAATGTCAGACATCGCTACAAACATATTGACACAAGAAGGACCACGGGTAGTCCAAAATGTGCTGAATCCGAACGCAAGCTTGGCCACAGCAGTTGACCAGGTCATAGAGGAAAGGCATAGGGAAAATATAAATGAATTAGACAAAATACCAGACGTAGTAAAATGTCTGAAGGAATTTTCAGGAAAATCAGGTGAATTTAATTCCTGGAAAAAAAGCGTGGATCGTATACTCAATGTTTACGAATCAATAAAAGGAACTCCCAAATATTATGGAATCCTGAGTGTGATTAGGAATAAGATAACTGGTCAAGCCGACCTAGCCTTAGAATCCTACAACACTCCACTTGATTGGCCGGCAATAATAAAATGCTTAGCGATGCATTATGCCGACAGACGCGACTTGTCAACCTTGGAGTACCAGATGACGACACTGGTGCAAGGTAACAAGACAATAAACGAATTTTATCAACAAGTATACAAACACCTTTCGTTGATATTAAATAAGCTAGGTTATGAGGGTACAAGCAATGAAACGCTACGTATGCTGACGCAATCGTACCGTAATAAGGCGCTAGACACCTTTATAAGAGGTTTAAATGGGGATCTACCAAGGCTACTAGGTATGAAGGAACCTGTTGATTTACCTCAGGCTCTGCATCTGTGCCAAAAATTGGATAATCAAAACTTTAGGACGAACCATGCCAATAATATAAGGCAATCGTACCAAAAATACCAAACCCCAGTAAGGAAATACAATTCCTCACCACAACAAGAGCAGAATTTTTACCCCCAATTAGCCCATAACCCGCAACCAAATCAAAAAACATGGCAAAATAACCGTCCAAACACGAATACAAATGCACCACCCAGGCCACCCAAACCGCAACCAAGGCCCGAGCCCATGGATGTGGACCAAAGCATACACTCTCGTAGAGTCAACTATATGAATAAACCTGCGAATAACCAAGGCCAATTCCAGGGAAAAAGACCTGCAGAATCTTTTGTGCAAAGAAATAACAAGGCTCAAAGGACCTTCCATATATCGGAACGAAAAGAAGGACATCAACTAGGATATGAACCATCGGATGTAAATTTTTTAGTTTTATGAGCTCCTCGTTGCCCTATTTCGAAGCCAAGGCAGAGGGGGGCGCAATACTAAAATTTCTAGTGGACACAGGATCTAGCAAGAACTATATCCAACCACATTTAGCAGAGACAATTATTAAAAATAAAATTCCGTTCTACGCCAAGTCAGTAGTAGGAAACATAAAAATCGAAAACCACATGTATGCGAAATTATTCGATACTAATAAAGAAATAGAATTTTTCCTAATGCCATCTCTAAGGACATTTGATGGAATTTTAGGAAACGATACATTAAGGGATTTAAAGGCTGTAATCCACACAAGGGAAAATTACCTAATATTGGGAAATGGTAAAAGGATTAAACTCAAACAGCTTCCCTGCAAGGCAGTAAATGCCATCCAAATAAAAGACGAGCATTTATCGTCACAACAAAAGAGGGACATGAACGAGATAATTCATGCATACCCAAAACTGTTCTCAGAACCGAATGAGAAATTAACATATACAACAAAAGTTGTTGGAGAAATAAGGACGTTAGATAAAACTCCTATTTACTCAAAATTTTATCCATATCCAGCTTCTCCCAAACCAGAGGTAGAGAGACAGGTAAAAGAACTGTTAGCTGATGGAATTATTAGGCCATCAAGGTCACCCTACAATTCACCAATATGGATTGTTCCGAAAAAAGCGGATTCAGAGGGTAATAAACAATACCGTATGGTAATAGACTATCGTAAGCTGAATTCGGTAACGACAGCAGATAGATACCCAATACCTGAAATTTCTGAGGTAATTTCTAATTTAGGAGAAAGTAAATTTTTCTCGGTATTGGATTTAAAAAGCGGTTTTCATCAGATTCCGTTAAAAGAATCAGATGTTGAGAAGACTGCCTTTTCAATAAATAATGGTAAATTCGAATTCACTCGTTTGCCATTTGGATTGAAGAATGCACCTTCAATTTTCCAAAGAGCGCTTGATGACATTTTGTATGAGCACATTGGAAAATATGCTTATGTTTATATCGATGACATTATAATTTTTAGCAAAACAGAAGAAGAGCATATTGAACACATTAAAAAATTATTTAAAACGTTGCAAGAAGCAAATATGAAAGTGCAACTAGACAAATGTCATTTTTTTTAAAAAGAGGTCGAATTTTTGGGATTCGTTATATCAGCAGACGGTGTAAAAACCAACCCCGCAAAGGTGGAGGCGATTGCGAATTTCCCACAACCAAGAACTTTAAAGGAACTCTGTAGTTTTCTTGGTATGTCCGGATACTATAGGAAGTTCATAAAGGATTATGCAAAAATGGCAAAACCCCTAACAACTCTTTTAAGAGGGGAAGAAGGTAGGATATCAAAAAATAAATCCTCAAAAGTAAAAATCGACTTAAATAAGCAAGCAATAAATGCTTTTAACAGTCTAAAAAACTCACTCATTTCAAGGGATGTCACTCTTGCATACCCTGATTATAGCAAAAAATTTGAATTGACGACAGACGCATCCAATTTTGCTATTGGAGCTGTGCTGTCGCAAGAGTCAAAGCCAATAGCATTTATTTCAAGAACATTAAATAAAGCTGAAGAAAATTATGCAGCTAATGATAAGGAAATGTTGGCTATAATATGGGCTTTGAACTCACTAAGAAATTATCTTTATGGATCAGCTAGAATACAAATATTTACTGTCCACCAACCGCTTACATATGCATTAAGCAATAAAAATAATAATGCAAAAATGAAAAGATGGAAAGCAGCTCTAGAAGAATATTCATATGAGCTATGCTACAAACCAGGTAAACAAAATGTGGTCGCTGATGCATTATCGCGAATACCCGTCAAAGAGACACAGGTCAATAGTTTATCAGTAGCATCAAGATCGGATGACAGTTCATCTCATAATTTGATTTACAGTATTGAAAATCGTGTTTCCTACATATCACCGGCATATGGTAACGCAACCGGATTATTCGGAACAGATTTTATTAACAATTTTAAAAAAATATTTGAACCCGTCAGTTATAAACTGCATAAAAGCGGAGGAGCCTGTCATGGGAAAAATACAAATACTTTACCCTCTACATTTTAGTAATTTCAAAATAAGATTTACACAAAGAATGGTGGAGGACATAACCAGTAACCATAGACAGCAGGAGATAATAATTAAGGAACACAACAGAGCCCATAAAAATTGCAGAGAAAATAAAATTCAAATTTTAGAAAAATATTATTTTCCTGGAATGGCCAGTAAAATTAAAAGGGTCATAAAAAATTGTGTGACGTGTAAGGAAAATAAATATGATCGTCATCCAGCAAAGCCACAAATTCAAGCAACGCCAATACCCACTTTCCCGGGTCAAATTGTGCATATTGATATATTGTATATGGGGAAACAATTAATTTTAACCGCAATTGACAAATTCTCAAAGTATGCAATCACAAAACTAATTCGGTCCAAGTCAGCGGAGGATATAAAACAACCCCTAAGGGATATTCTTTTTTCCCTTGTTCCGGAAACAATAGTAATGGATAACGAGAAGTCATTCAAATCGGAGGAGATAAACTTTATGATGGAGAACGAATTTGGTATAGAAATTTACCGAACGGCACCATATACGAGTTGCTCTAATGGACAGGTGGAACGATTTCATTCCACTCTCCAAGAAATAATGCGATGCCTACAACGCGAAAAGGCTCACCAGTCTTTCATTGAACTTCTAGAAAGATCAATCAAAGAGTATAATTATACAATACATTCCACAACAGGGAAAAGACCAATGGAAATATATTTTGGCAGAAGAGTCTGCAGTGACCCTTCACTATTAGATAAACATAGATTGGAAACAACAAATAAAATTAAGGAGAAGCAAATCACAGATCTTGCTTACCACAACAAGAATAGAGTACCGAAGACGAAAATCACCATTCAAATAATTTTTGCAATAATATTTACGATTAAAGCGCAACAAATCGATATCCAAGACCTAACAAATAATAATGGATATATACCAATAAAAATCGGAGAGCAACGAACCATTAATCACTACGATAAAATTCTCCATTTTATCAACTTAACAACATATGATGAAACCATTTCATTAATTGCAGAAAACATTAAAACCCTGAAGGCAACTTCCTTCGAGGATGAACAATTATTGGAAACCTTAGACAGGAATTTTATTTTATTAAAAGCAAAAGTAGATTATTTACAACCACATTTTAAAACAAAGCGAGGTTTAGTTAACGTACTGGGTAAGGGATTAAAATATATAGCAGGTACAATGGACAGTGATGACGAAAACCAAATAGCCAATACATTAAGTAGAATGCAGGGCAATGTGCAAGACACGACGGACAATATAAACAATATAATTTACAACAACAAATTCTTAGCTAATCAGATTGATGATATCACTATGCACATAAATAAACAACAAAACCTCATACAAATTTACATAAATAAATTTAGAAAAACAACACAAAATAAAATCAGGACGTTAGAAGACGATTTGCAATTTATGCAGCACACTTACCAAATAAATAATGATATAACCCTTTTGCAAAACCATATAAATGATATTGGACAAATAATTTTTTCTAGTAAAATAGGCATAATCCCCACAGACATCCTAACGCAAACTGAACTCAGCCTTATTCATGACTTTGATAGTTATAGGGACATAAAGATAGCAGTTATTTTTCAAAATAATAACATTATAATAACTATATTAATTCCACAATTTTCCTCTAATATTCTTTCCAAAATAAAATTTGTACCAATTCCAAATGTTAACAATATGTCAATAATATTAGATGATTATCAAATTTTGCTAGACGAAAGTAACAATGTATATAACACATTTGTAGAAGACAACATGGAAAACAATTTTAAAAATTTTAGAAGATGAATGCATTATAAATATTTTGAAACTTAAAGAAGCTAGCTGTAAGTTAGGTCTAGCGTCTAAAACAAGTATTGTCGAAGTAATACCAGGAATATTAATATTTAAAAATTTAAATTCAGATATTGACCATAATTGCAATAGTTTAAAAATTAAACAAATAGGAACTTTTATAATTAAATTTGAAAATTGTAAATTAATAATTGCAAATAATACATACGAGAATAATAAAATTAAAATGTACGACACATTTGTCTTACCCAGCAAAATTACAAAAATTAAAGAAAACTCTAATTTCACAACAACTGAGCTAAAATTAGAAAAACTTTATATTGAACAAGTAAAACAAAAGGAGCATATTAAGTTCTTAGTAGACAAAAATAAAAATGTACACCTAATTAGTTTAAGTTCAGACCTACTAATTACATTCACTATCATTATGTCAATCTTTATTTTCATATACATTTACAAATATAAAATTAAATTCTATATATCGCCTGAACTGCAATTGCCAACGCGAAACACCGCAAACATGACAAGTGGTCCATTTTTGCAACTAAAAACCAATTCGTAATAATTTTTTAATCAATTAGAATTTTTCATGTCGATTGCGGACACTCCACTTAAGAGGGGAAGAGTTAACGTAACATAAGTTACTGCCACCCACGTCGTCATAAACTAGCCGACCCAAATACCCATAAATTACTCATAATAATTACTTACAATAAAGGAAACCCGTGCCGAACATTTCCGCCCGAAATATGATCAGTCATAATTCTGCCGACCTAAATAAATTCCCATGAAATGCATTGGCGCACAACGATCATTTACCCAAATCCGATCGCACCTCATAAATTTTAAGTGCAATGCATTTATGCAAAGGCAAGACATTTTAAAACAATTAATTTCATAAGTCGCCTGAAATATGACTACTCATCACATTTCAGCCGCACCAAGTAAAACTCACTTCAAGCGGCATTTAACTATTGCGCTATATCACAATCACACGTACTATGCTTGCCCAAAGGCAACATGCCGAGTCGGCATTCATTAAATATGGATCATATGGAGAAATGCATTGTCATACAGTGACATACTACAATCACCCATACTATGGTTATCCAATGGCAATATGCTAAGCCAGCACTATTGGAAATGGGTCAAATAGAGAAATGCGTTGTAAACGAATTTCTCTCCAAAATGAGCTCTTTCCCAATACATAGGAAATAAATGAATTCTTTCCCAACATATAGGAATTAAATAAATTATTTTTACATAAAGAAATTTGGGTTGCAGAGCAGGCTCAATTTTAGCATAAATAAGACGAAAAATTGTAATTTAGGCTAAGTCTGGTTTTGGATTTCAATAAAGGCGGCCACGCTGCCCGAATAAACTAACAATAAACAAACGTTTATTGAACTTAGTTATCTGAGTGAGTGAGTATTTATCTGAGTGAGACCTCATACACATATATATATAGTTTGTTTACAAATTTCAGAGAGAGGGAGCGCACATACACCCATACATATTTAATTATATTTAAATGTGTGCCTGTGCACAAATAACTAGATACACATTAGGCTGGTTGACCTCATACACATATATATATAGTTTGTTTACAAATTTCAGAGAGAGGGAGCGCACATACTTCCATACATATTTAATTATATTTAAATGTGTGCCTGTGCACAAATAACTAGATACACATTAGGCTGGTTGAATTCTAAGATTTTTTTTGAAGTTGTCACTCGCCATTAAAACGTTGAATATCTTTTAAGTGTTAGGATTAGAAAATAATTAATAGTAATTTTTGTAATAAGAATAAATTTTCAATTAGCGTAAGGGTTTATTTCTATCTAATAATTTTTAATAAAAGTTGTTAATTATTGAAATTGTAAATTCCAAAGAAAATTGTCTTTGAAGTTTATGGGTTGAAGATTTTCTTTGCTTTAGTTACTTGAGTCCATAACATGTCTGACTAAAGACATATATTTGTTGGTGCAGGTGTTGCCCTCGTGGCAACCGATGGTAAGTTGGAGTAGTTGAGGCAGGTATGAAAAGCGAGTAAGTACACATAGACGGACATTAGTCAGGTTTAAGGGGACTCTACTCGGGAAGCGGAGCCATAGTAGAGTCCAAAGGCTGTACACATCTCGTGAACAGGAGGGGTGGGAAGGCTCCACCTGACTCGGACAGGTTTTCTCCCGCTTTTTCTATATCACTATTTCCCTTTTTGCATATATTCTTTCCCCAGGCATGAACTCTAATTTCGCTTCGCAACTGTTGGGAAAGGAGAAGTGGCAAGAACTGCGCCCCAATGCCGACGAGCCTCAACCGGGCTACAACCATGCCGACCCGCCACTCCTCCTCTCCCGCACCAGGCAGTTACGTAGCAAGTTCGGTTGTTGTTTGTCAAAAAAAAAAATATATATATACTAGTATATACCCGCGGCCTTGTCCGCCCCTGCGAAGTGCCCTTTCAACATTTGAAGTAAAAATTCGGTCGTCGAAGTTCACCAAGTTAGGTAGATTGGTCAAATAAAAAACTGTTGGAAGATCAATTATTTGTCTATGTTCCTAGAGTTTTGAAAAAATAGTATGTATTGAAAAACGGGGTTCAAAAATTTTATTTAATATACATATCCTTGAAATCGATTTAAAGTGAGGTTTCTAAAGTTAAATATTGCTTTGGCTTTAAGTATGGATATAAATGTCTCAGAAAGCATTTATCGAATAGTTCATCTAAACTTCAAACTTTGATATTTATATAATATTATTGAATACTGAAGCATTTACCAAGGGTATTTAAAATTTTCAAAATTCCCATCAATGGGGAAAGTTAGATTGATTAAATAATTTGATGTTTTTGGGCGATCACGTTTTGACCGATAACTCAGTTATCGATAAATATATGGAAATACATATATCGAAGTCCAAATGAAACCTGGGGCAATCCCTTTCGTTTGATATATATTGTTGGCCAATTTTAAGGCTTTTGAGCCATCTCGTTTTCACCGATAACTCAATTATCGATAAATTTATCGGAATATATTGAAGTCCAAATGAAAACTGGGGCCATCCACTTTTGTTTGATACCCATATTTTAGGGCAATTTTAGGGATTTTTCACCGATAACTCAGTTATCAATAAACTTATCGAAATATATTGAAATCCAAATGAAAACTGGTGCCATCCCCTTCCGTTTGATACCCATATTGTAGGGCAATTTTAAGGTTTTTGGGCAATTACATTTTCACCGATAACTTAGTTGTCGATAAATTTATCGAAATATATCGAAGTCCAAATGAAACTTGCAGCCTTTCCTTTTCGTTTGTTACACATATTGTAGGGAAATTTTAAGGTTTTTGTTCAATAACATTTTCACCGATAACTCGGTTATCGATAAATTTATCGAAATATATCGAAGTTCAAATGAAAACTGGTGCCATCCCCTTCCGTTTGATACCCATATTGTAGGGCAATTTTAAGGTTTTTGGGCAATTACATTTTCACCGATAACTTAGTTATCGATAAATTTATCGAAATATATCGAAGTCCAAATGAAACCTGCAGCCTTTCCTTTTCGTTTGTTACACATATTGTAGGGAAATTTTAAGGTTTTTGTTCAATAACATTTTCACCGATAACTCGGTTATCGATAAATTTATCGAAATATATCGAAGTTCAAATGAAACCTGGTGTCATCCCCTTTCGTTTGATACCCATATTGTAGGGAAAAATTAAAGTTTTTGAGCAACCACATTTTCACCGATAACTCAGTTATCGATTAATTTATCGAAATATATTGAGGTCCAAATGAAACCTGGGGCCATTCCCTTTCGTTTGATACCCATATTGTAAGGTAATTTTAAGGTTTTTGTTCAATAACATTTTCACCGATAACTCGGTTATCGATAAATTTATCGAAATATATCGAAGTTCAAATGAAACCTGGTGTCATCCCCTTTCGTTTGACACCCATATTGTAGGGAAAAATTAAAGTTTTCGAGCAACCACATTTTCACCGATAACTCAAGTTATCGATTAATTTATCGAAATATATTGAGGTCCAAATGAAACCTGGGGCCATTCCCTTTCGTTTGATACCCATATTGTAAGGTAATTTAAAGGTTTTTGTTCAATAACATTTTCACCGATAACTCGGTTATCGATAAATTTATCGAAATATATCGAAGTCCAAATGAAACCTGGGGTTATCCCCTTTCGTTTGATACCCATCTTGTAGGGAAAATGTAAGGTTTCTGGGCAATCTCATTTCGACTGATAACTCAGTTATCGATAAATTTATCGAAATATATCGAACTCCAAATGAGACCTGGCACCTTCCAGTTTCGCTTGATCCCATATTGTTCGAAGTTTCTACACCTGTATTCGAAATATCATAAGTTTAGGTCAAATGTACTCAGAGTTATATGGAAAAACGAAAAAATCGAAAAGTATCGGTCCCTAGCATAGCCGGACCCCGCAAATTTAAACAAAAAAATAGCCTATACCTCCTTCCAGACTATTAGCTGTCTGCCTACCAAATTTAACAAAATCCGTCTTGCCATTCTCACGTTATTGAGGAACAGAAGTAAAGGTCTGGACATCCAAACATCCAAATAGCCAAACATCACTACATTCACATTTATAATATTAGTAAGATATAATAACTTGTTTGTTTTTAGTACCACACCCGAGGCCGTGTGAAAGTCAGGAAGGCCGTGTCGATGTAAACAATTATTAATTGATATCAGTCTGATCTTATTACTAACCCTGTATTTGCACCGTGTGAATACTGTGAAATGAAATACTGTGCAAATAAAATACTGTGTTATTAAAATCATAGTGAGGCAAACACATTTCTGCTTTACCGAGTGAGCTTCTGCGCGTCACGATAATTGCAATTAGTATTGTACAAGTAGAAAAGAGACAACGATATCAATGCCTGATTAATACACCTGCATAAAAGAAACTATGCTACATATTTTTTAGTATTTAGTATTTAGCCAATTAGAATACAAAATCTTATAGGCTAAGTAGAAATATATAGCAACGATAGCCAGTTAATACCTTACTTACTTATAAAAAGAATTTAGTGTACTTAAAAATCGATCTTTAGGGCAAGAAAGATCTATTTGCAAGTAGTTAGCAATTCTGTTAAACTCAATCAAAGATCTAGTAAAAGGCGAATATTAAATAATTCTGAGCTCCTTAGGGCTCTAGCAGGAACGTTTATTGAGATTCTCTCAAGGAGCATGGCGCAGTCCGTAGCACCACGAAAAACGTCTAAGATGAACGACAGCGAGTGGTATATGGGCCAGAGAACTCCGCGCTATGACGCCTAACAAATGCGAGCATAGCGTAAGATTTCGAAATACAAAGATTAATGTGACTTGCAAAAGTAAATTTGGAGTCAAAGATTACTCCCAGGCCTTTCATTTCACTAACTCGGGACAGGGGCGAGTGAGATAAGTGATATGACGTATCAATAAAATTTAGGCGTTTTGAGAAAGTTATATGAAAACATTTTAAGTTTAAAGTTAACCGATTATTATCACACCAGGAACTCTATTTATTCAGATCCAGTTGCATCAGTTCAGAGTCACGCTGACTGTAAATGGGAGAGTAAATTTTTAAGTTTAAAGTTAACCGATTATTATCACACCAGGAACTCTATTTATTCAGATCCAGTTGCATCAGTTCAGAGTCACGCTGACTGTAAATGGGAGAGTAAATTTTTAGATCATCCGCATAAAGTAGAAACCTTACTTCAAAGAAGCAAGAGCAAATGTCATTAATGAAAAGAATACAAAAGGAGGGGTCCTAAGATGCTTCCTTGGGGAACCCCAGAGCAGGCAACGAAAGGCGACGACCAGACATTGTCGACAACAACTCTACAACTGCGATTTTGTAGGTAGGATTCTATCCAACTAAGAAAAACCGAGTGGAAGCCCATACAGGCGAGCTTCTTAATCAAGACTGAATGGGAAACCCGATCAAATGCTTTAGAGAAGTCCGTATAAACTGTGTCAACCTGACATCCAGACTGAAACGCTGCGATGCAGTCATCAGAAAAAATTGCTAGGTTAGTCACAGTTGAGCGTCCCGGAAGAAACCATATTGATCTTGACACGCAATATTCTTTACGAAAAATAATAATTTTTCTTGGATGATGCATTCAAAAAGCTTTGACGTGGCAGAGGGTTTTGAAATAGGCCTGTAATTGCTCACAATAATTTTTATTGCCACTCTTGAATATGAGAGAAATAAAAGCCAGTTTCCACGCGTCAATAAAAGTGCCCGAAGATAGGGAATTAAAAATTAATATGGGTTGAATTCATTCTAGTGAAAACCAAGAGGCAAATCGGACGTGCAGAATTTCACTACGCTAATTACATTTTAGTTTTAACCTATCCAAAATGGAAAATGCATGTAAGCAAAATGGAGTTGAATGCACACCACTTTATTTGGGCCAAGATGATACTTTAAATCATCATATACGCTCAATTCGGAAGGTGGTGAAAATATTTGTAAAGCTAATTCTACAACCACTCGCAATTCTGCCGGCGTTTCCAATTCTATTCCGACATGTACATACATACATATGATGGAGTTGTCACATGATACAGCGTTGCCGGCTTCAGTTAGGCAAGATATTTGGAAATCGGCAAGAGTTCCCGATGTAAGAGTAAAAAAGGAACAAGGAGTTTTTTTTTGGTTTTTAACAAAAAAACTATAAAAATTCATTTCATTGCAGTTTGAAAGAAAAGAGTGTTCAAAAAGGGTCGCGAATTTTAAAAAAGGGTCAAAACTGGTGTTTTGAAGTTAACTTCTTAGGCGACGATATGATGTTTTGATTGAGAGTAAAATTTGAGAAAATGGATGACGATGAAACGGAAGTTATGGCACGGAAATAGAAATTGTAGCCGACTTTCAGGCGTATGTTCCAGACTTTCAGGCGTAGGCGTTTTTCTTATATCTCGGGAACCGCTCAACCGATTTGGATAAAATTTGGCATTATAGATAGTATGATTCATTCTAAGATTGTATGCGTGGGTGTTGCCACTTGGGGCATTTCACAGGGTTGCCACTTATCATAATTTTTTATAAATATTGAGCAAGATACGCCAATATTGGTATCAAATGAAAGGTACTTTCGACCGTATTCCAAATATGTAAATCTCAAGCAGGGTTGCCACCTAGAGTTGCAGCCTAACCGCATTTTATATATTTTTCTCTATATCTCGGGAACCGCTCGACCGATTTGGATTAAGTTTGACATTATACATAGTATAATTCATTCTAAGATTATGTGCGTGTTTGTTGCCACTTGGGGCGGTTCACAGGGTTGCCACCTATCTCATTTTTTTTAAATATTGAACAAGATATGCCAATATGGGTATCAAATGAAAGGTATTATTGTATTCCAAATATGTAAATCACAAGCAGGGTTGTCACCTAACCGCATTTTATTTATTTTTATTGATATCTCGGAAACCGATTGACCGATGTGGATAAAGTTTGGCATTATAGATAGTATGATTCATTTTAACATTATGTGCGTGGGTGTTGCCACTTTTGGCGGTTCACAGGGTTGCCACCTTTGTAATTTTTTTTTTAAATATTGAGCAAGATATGCCAATATGGGGATCAAATGAAAGGTATTTTCGACCGTATTCCAAATATGGAAATCTCAAGCAGGCTTGTCACCTAGGGTTGCCTCCTAACCGCATTTTATTTATTTTTCTCTATATCTCGGGAACCGCTCGACCGATTTGGATAAAGTTTCGCATTATAGATAGTATGATTCATTCTAACATTATATGCGTGGGTGTTTCCATTTGAGGCTGTTCACAGGGATGCCACCTATCTAAATGGTTTTTAAATATTGAGCAATTTGGCATATATGGGTATCAAATGAAAGGTATTTTCGATCGCATTTCAAATATGACAATTCCTAGCAGGCTTGCCAGCTAGGGTTGCCCCCAAAGGTATTCTGTTTATTTCTCCCTATATCTCGGGAACCGCTTTGCCGTTTTGTATTAAATTTGGCATTATTAGTAGTATGATTCATTCTACGACTACTTGAGCAATATTTCTTTTGTATTATTTTGACTTGATTTTGATTATTTTGTCAGCACTTATTTTCAGGTCTCAGAGTTTCTTGATACACAGTGGATATATTACTGTGATGCAAAATAAATGCAACCGTTGCATTTGTTGGCTAAGAATTTCATTATCTAAGGTCAGGCGACATACATATATGATAGTCAAAGAAGGGGTTTACGATTTGAAAATGTATGCATACAAGGTAACGATATTTTACAAATACATAAGTCCAGGGGGTTTTCACGACCACCCTTATCAAGTTGTAAAATTGAAGAATCTGATGATTTTTATACATGTACCATACTATCTGGCCCCTGTCTGGGCATAAGCGAGAATCTGAGGGATACACCAGAGGGGGAAAGCGCACAGATAGTTTATACATTAAAGATCGCCAAGCACTGCCTTTTGGTATCACATGCATTGAAGGAAGTCCGGATTGCAGGAATAGGCTATGGAGCATATATTCCAGCTTACAGGAGTGGCGCAGCTTTGAAACATTGAAGCAAGGTGACTCCTGAAGCAAAACAGAACTATTACGGGCGGTCCATTCAACCCAATGTAAAAATACTGCCCGTATTTGCCGCTAGGGCAGTTAATTTGATTGGTGCATTGTGTTAGGATCCCTTCCTTTGGAGTACAAATTCAGATCCAGCTTTTTGTAGCGATAAATTGTATTTGTGTTCACAGAAAAAAATATAAATATTCTGACAAATAAATTTTACAATTTTTGTATTCCAGCTCGAATTGTTCAAAGGCTCGAAATTTGTGAGCGAGCATTTGAGCAGTTGAGCAACGAACGAGTTTCGATCGAGTATCGAGCTACTCGGGCTGCTCGATACCCGGGTACCTGGAGCTCTACCACCTAGTGTTCCTATCTTTCTTCGCACAACTCTCTTTTCTATCGCCCCCCCTTTTGCTCGTCATTGCCCTCTTTCCTTCTACCACGCCCCTCTTCCCCTATATCCCATTCGTATAAGCCCCAGCGGTCACCAAAACTATAATTGCAGCAATGTTAGTAACTGCATCAGTGTTAGTGAAAAACGACTAGTTGAGTGCCCATCTGCTAACGTCGCATCCTTTAGTAGCTTGCGGTCACGCAAAAAGAGAAGAACATATGGGCGTACATTTTTCGCTGCTATAACACGTCGCACAATGCCATACGATAAATACTTTATGATGCCCAATGCTTTCGAGCAACTCCATGCCTTTTATGCCACACATCTTTTTCAGGTACTAAGCTATTTTCTCTAAAAAGACATTTTGAGCTTTTCCATAAAAACATAAGTGATCTAACCGAAACTAAAAGGAAAGAATTATTTATAGAAAAAAATATTTTAGTTTCTTTTTACATTTCATTTTACATAAAAATATTTTTTTTTTTCTAAATAATTGTTAATTTTTAGTTTGGGTTAATTCTATTATGTATGTTTTTATGGAAAAACTCAAAATGTCATTTTAGAGGAAATAGCTTAGCATTGAAGTTGCTCGAAAGCATTGGGCATCATATAATTTTTTCATATGACATTGTGCGACG
The DNA here is from genome assembly GCA_964058755.1 of Campiglossa producta. Lineage (NCBI taxonomy): Eukaryota > Metazoa > Arthropoda > Insecta > Diptera > Tephritidae > Campiglossa > Campiglossa producta. Next base: position 4,344,661 of record CAXKVI010000006.1, read on the forward strand.
TGGTATAAAATTGGTTGTTTGCCTGCCCGCAAGCTACTGAACGATGCGACGCTAACAGATGGTCAGTTGACTTTTGCGCTCTTACTACAACAAAACGAAAGAGTGTAGCCATCTGTGTGAGTTGAGCTTTGCACCTCAGTGCCATGAAACGACGATAGCTGATTTATGGTACATGGGCCCCAAATTTTAAGGAAAACACACCATATATATGATATGTTCGAATGGATCGTTTCCCTGGTCCACTTCCCGCAAGTAAGATATTGTAAATCTAAACCATTCGCGAATGAATCTTATTCTTATTTCTGAACTTAAGAAGTTAACTTCTTTCACGTGTACTGGCTACACGCAGTTTTTTTTTAATATATATGCCAATATGGGTATCAAATGAAATGCATTTTCGACCGTATTCCAAATAAGTAAATCTCAAAAAGGGTTGTCACCTAGGGTTGCCACCTAACCGCATTTTATTTATTTTGAAAAAGTAGGGTCCGGGGTCCTGGCTCTAAGAAAGGGTCAAATTGACCCTTTAGGGTCCCCAACGGGAACAGTGTTTGTGAAACAAGATTAACCTTAAAAAATCGGTGTGCAAAAGTTCGAATTAAAAAGATTGTTACATAGAGCCAAAAAATCCTTCTTTTTGAACAGCTTCGAGGCGTATTAAGCATTTTGGATCACAATGAATTCGACCACATTTTTTCATGTTACGTAACAGTCCAAAATTCAAAATAGCTTTTTGTGCAAAATCTAGCTCGTTAACAAACCAGAAAAATCAATTTTCTTAAGCATTCCCAGTCTATTTTTCAAAAAAACCGCAAAATTAGTAGAGTTTGTAGTTATGTCTTTGTTCAGAGCCAAAAGTTGTTTGTAACGTATACAGAGCGAAAACCACCTAATAAAATAGAACAAATGGTGCAAAGGCTACACTTTTTTGGTGTAAAGCTAGCACTATTTTGGTGTCAACGTTCTTTTGCTGCACTAAAATGATGTAAAGTGAAAAAGTGTGGTGTAAATCCATAAACTCTGTTCGTCGTTACCATTCAGAACAAAGTTACAATTTGACGTCCGCAAGCATAAGTACACCATAGCCTAATGGTATACAACTCCGTTCAGCTTTCGGCAGAATCAGTCCGTCAATACGTCATGTACGTGATGTACGTCGTGACAAAACGTACGTGCCGCACAGGGATGCCACATAGCGATTGACGTACGTCATGTTGAAGTACACAAATATGTCAACAAAGTAATTAGCGCAAAACGAAAATGATTAAAAAAACATAACAAATGCAAAATTTCGGTTAAAAGCATGGAAAATAATTAAAAATTACTTTGGTTAAATTTGTTTTTCTCACAATTTTCACAAACGCGTTGTCATGTTGGAGGTAAAATTGATTGTGACATTTGTCACGCAGCTGCCGTTCCGTCAAAATAGAAAATTGGCAAAGGATGCCGGATCCGTTGACTGATACTTTGTCAATCTAGCGTTTTACATGCAAAATACACACATCCTACTCGGCTGTCAGTTTCTTGCTTTTCCCGCAAGTACGTGACGGACTTATTCTGCCAAAAGCTTCCAGCAGTTACTAATTGTTAGTTCGACTCGCGGTGAAGGCGATATGGTAGGGTGGTGAGGCCACGTGAGTAAGTGTGCTGTAAATAAATTGTTAATATTTTTTACCACGCTTTTATTAGGTTCACTTGTATGTTTGTCTGTTTGTATGTATGTAAACTCTCGTTCGGTCTAAGCCCCAGTGGCCCAAAAGCCGTAAAATGTCCCTACAACATGGGTATCAAACGAAAGGGGAAGACCCCAGATTCATTTGGACCTCGATATATTTCGATAAATTTATCGATAACTGAGTTATCGGTCAATATATGATTGCCCAAACACCTAATAAAATTCCTTACAATATGGGTATCAAACGAAAGGGGAAGACCCCAGGTTTCATTTGGACCTCGATATATTTCGATAAATTGATCGATAAATGAGTTATCGGTCAATATATGATTGCCCAAAAACCTAAAAAAATTCCTTACAATATGGGTATCAAACGAAAGGGGAAGACCCCAGGTTTCATTTGGACCTCGATATATTTCGATAAATTTATCGATAACTGAGTTATCGGTCAATATATGATTGCCCAAAAACCTAAAAAATTCTTTACAATATGGGTATCAAACGAAAGGGGAAGACCCCAGGTTTCATTTGGACCTCGATATATTTCGATAAATTTATCGATAACTGAGTTAGCGGTCAAAATGTGGTTGCCCGAAAACCTTAAAATTTTCACTACATTATGGGTATCAAACGAAAGGGGAAGGTCCCAGGTTTCATTTGGACATCGATATATTTTGATAAATTTATCGATAACTGAGTTATCGGTCAATATATGAATGCCCAAAAACCTAAAAAATTCCTTACAATATGGGCATCAAACGAAAGGGGAAGGCCGCAGGTTTCATTTGGATTCCGATATATTTCGATAATTTCATAGGACATTTGACTAAAAAGTAAAAAATAAATATAGTTTAAAAAAACTAAAACTCACGCTTTTAGAGTGTAATGAACTAAAAAGTTGAAAATAATTTTAAAACCCCTACACAGTAGTCTTGTGGAAAAAGCGTGGCCCGCTTTGTGCTATAATTTTGGTATATCGAGCGCAGACGCTTTTCCCACATAATGCTAGTTTTTTTACTACGCTTTCATTAGCTTTACTTGTACATATGTACATTCATATTTATCGATAACTGAGTTATCGGTCAAAATAAGATTTTACAATAATATTGAAAATTGCCTACAATGTGGGTATCAAACGAAAGTGGAGGCCCAGAGGTTTCGTTTGCACTGCGGTATACTTCGATATATTTATCGATTACTTCATAACACATTTAACTAAAAAGTAAAAAATAAATATAGGTTAAAAAGCGAAAACACACGCTTTTAAAGAATATAGCACTAAAAAGGTAAAAATAAATTAAATAAAAAACGAAGATTATGGAACAAAGCGGACCACGCTTTTTGCACAAGACTACTGTGTAGGGGTTTTAAAATTATTTTCAACTTTTTAGTTCATTACACTCTAAAACCGTGAGTTTTAGTTTTTTTAAACTATATTTTGTTACTTTGACTCCTTTTTGGTGCTAAAATAGCACTTTTTTTAGTTTATATATACAGCTGCTTTGCCACCAAAATTTTTTTGGGTGTAGAGAAAATCTTGTTAATGTTTTCATAGAGAAATCACATAATATTGAGAAGATTTTCTTTTTAATATAAAAAAAAAACAATGAACACTCAACCCAGATGTCTACATATCGTATACTTCACTTGCCAACGTATAATTACACCTTTGTTCTTTTTGCCTCACCACATGTGCACTAGCCACATTGCCTTCACCGCGAATCGAACTAAGTATTATTAACTGCTGAACGGAGATCTCTACCATGATGCTATCGTGTACTTGTGCTTGGTAGCGTCGAATTAGCGTGTCCGCACACGGAGCAAATCGTCATAGACGCGTATCAGACGCTACATTCGATTTTTGTACGCTTTGTTGCTGAACACATATATTTGACTGAAGAGCTGCACACAAATCGGCAGCTGCACGAAAGTGGCAAAGCGTGAAAGCTACATGCTGCTCAGCGTATGACATTGCTGGTCGCCAGGCGCCGTACGCTTAGAAAAGAGGAAGAAGAAGCATTTGTTTATATTTTTCATTTTCGATTTTTGTGTGCCGTGGCTTTGCTTTCTTTTCTCTACATATAATAAAATTGTAACAGGGCGATGTCTGTACATGGCAGATATCAACAAAAAATTGATTGGGGAAGCATTACTAAGCGAGTAGAATCCAAATCAACCATTTTAAAATTTGTGTGTGTCTGTCTGCCTGTCTGTATGTTTGTGGCCGTATCACTCTTAAAGTAATGAATGGAATTGAATGAAACTTTTTTCTTTGGATTGCTCGATGCTCAACTGAAAATTTAAGATATTACTTTTTTCGATATCTTAACCGGTTTGGAGTTATCGTCCAATATGTGGACCATGTCTGTCTGTATATTTGTGGTCGTAACACTCTAAAAGTACTGAATGGAATTGAATCGTTGGATTGCTAGATGCTCAACCTAAAGTTTAAGATATTATATTTTGCGATATCTCAACGGGGTTTGGGGTTATCGCCCAATATGTGGACCAGGGGTGACCAAAAATTTCTTAGTACAATATGGGTGTCAAACGAAAGGTGCCAATGAGTGCTATAATATGCGATGTGATTCATTGAAATATCTGAAATGGTTTGGGAGATATCTTGAAATTTCGATAGCTCGACCGGTTTCGGAGGTATTGACGAATATTTCCACAAAAATGTGTTAGTACATTATGGGTATCAAACAGAAGGTGGTAATGAATGCTGTCATGAGCCATTTGATAAATTTCAATACCTAAGCCACCCCGGAGATATCTCATAAAAGGTGAACCTTCTTAATACCAAAACGCTTAATATGGCTATTAAGGGAAATGTACTATTTTCTTAACTTATCTCTACATATAATAAACCAGAGAATCTCTGTAGTATTGTTCCATCAATGGAGGAGCTTATTACTTCAGTTTATGGAGAAGTATCTCAGCTAACGCGTCAAGACAATACTTGGCTTTGTAAAAGAGCAATACTTACACAAAAAAATGATCCAGCAGTGGCCATAAATCAAAGTGTCTTGCAAAAAATTGATGGAGAAGAATTCTCATACACGTCAATCAACATTGTTTTAGACAGAACCGGTACTACCACTTACCTAGTAGAGTTTCTTAACTCTCTTTCAGCACCCGGACTACCAGCGCATCACATCGTTTTAAAAGTTGGTATTCCGATTATGTTGCTTCGAAACCTAACCCCACCAAAGTTATGTAATGGAACCCGTCTTAAAGTTAAATCACTTCAAATTAATGTGATAGAAGCGGAAATTCTAACGGGTTGTGGGGCAGGTGAAGTAGTTTTCATACCACGAATACCCATAATACCAAACAATTTTCCATTTCAATTCAAACGTGTTTAGTTTCCCGTCAGCGTATGTTTCGCTATGACAATAAATAAGTCACAGGGTCAGACACTCCGAGCAGCTGGTATCAACCTTAGGACTGATCGCTTTTCACACGGGCAGCTTTATGTAGCTTACTCGCGAGTAACTTGCTCGGAAAATTTGTTTATAATTTGTAATTTGGGTAGAACTTCAAATATTGTGTACACAGAAATTCTATAATTTATGTTCTTTATATTGGAAAAATAAATGGCTTTAGAGTCGTTTTTTTATTAAATTTTAAGCTTTATCAGTCCGATGAAAACATTTTTTGTGACCGAAATTTGGGTTTATCGAGCAGACAAACTTTAAAGCTTACATGACAACACGACGCTTAAGTGCTGAACTCCAGTCTTTTTGTTGGATTTTATTTTTAAAAACAGAAATTATACGCATACGAAGTCGCGAGCACCAGCTAGTTTCAAATAAAATTAATTATTTCTTCGGAAATCGGAAGAAATATGCGTTAATTTTTTTGTTTTATTAATTAAAATTGCAATTTTGACAGTTCCTTGTGTGCTTTTTTTCTGCAGCGTCGTGTGCAGATCTTGAGGCGCAGGGAAATTCGTGCTCAGTGAAATGACGAGTACGCGTCTATGACGATGCGCCTCGTCTGCGGACTGCCTTACACATTTCAAGAAGGTAAAAAAATTGAAAAGATTTATCTCCCAAAAATAGGTATACTTTTAAATAAAATTAAAAAGATTTATCTCCCAAAATGGAAATGTCTTCGAAATATTGAGTAAGAAATTTTCTACTTATTGTAAGAAGGTATACTTTTAAATAAAATTTAAAAGATTTACCTCCCAAAAATAAGAAGAAATCTCTATTGAAATACCTTCGTATCTGACTTCTGTCCTCTTTTTGGGCCTCGAAGCTGTTCAAAGAGACATTTTTTTTTTATTTTTATAAGGATTTTTTGGCTCTGTGTACTCGCTATATCGAGTCGTTTTTTCGATTATGTCATGGATGGGCATATTTTCGACTCCTAAATTAATTTAAGTGCAGCGAGTGTTAGGTGAGACGATTATATTTTTTGCGGTGATAGGGGAGTAAAAAAAATGCAATGCAAATATCGTACGCATCGCCTCAAACGATATTCATCGCAAGAAGCATAGATCAATTGATGAGCGACTCTTTTATTGTCAAATTTCTCAGCCCAGCATTTGGCAGTGCTGCCAAGTACGTAAACGAGTTCCTGGGCAGACACACAGCTGTTCCCTGGATTTACGCCAAAAAACGATGCTGCCATACAATTGTGCATCGAAATACGACCCGAAAATGGAAAAAAGTGTAGTTGAGTGAAAATCATCCATTGCCAATTAGAAAGGATGTCGTATTTTATGTTTGTAAACTATTTATGGCGGTAAAAGTGAGAAAAAAAAATAATAAGGAGGTTATAAAGGAAGAAGTAAAGGTATTTGTTTCCTTTAGGCTTCAACTGCTAATAAATTAGGTAAAATTATGGGAGGTAGCTCAAAAGACGGAGTTTGGCCTCAGGATCACGAATCCGGAAGCGGTTTTTTAATATTTTGTTTCTCTGAAGAGATATTTGCAATCAAAGTAGCAAGTTTTCATGTGGTTGTTGTAATTTTATTATGCTGTACCTAAAAACGTGCAAAAAATGCGTACCGTGGCATGTTGCCACGGTTCAGGCAACCACCCGGACTTGGGATGGCGTAGCCCAGGGTTATTTCTTATAAGCGCGGCCGAAGGCCGCCAACTTAGAAAGGTGTTTCGCACATAAATACCATGGATTCCGCCCCAAGTTTGGTATCAGATCCGGGTCATTTTTCGGTTTTTTGACCATAACTTTTCACTAAAACAAAAAATTAAAAAAGCGCTTCCGGATTCGTGATCCTGAGGCCAAACCCCTTCTTTTGAGCTAATTTAAAGGAAACAAATACCGAAGTAAATTTTGGTAGAATGGGGAAAATTCTGACATTTATCGGGGTGAATATGGTCGTCAGAATTCACTCTATGTGTACACATAAATGCATGTGATATTGACTATCATATTATAAAATGGAGTTTTTATGCCAAGGCGTTAATAAAGGCTTAAATTATAATAATTTAACGGAAAATTTTGAAATATAATAGAAGAAAAAGAACCTAAATTTGTTATTTCTTAATTTTATTTACTTTCGCTTATAAGTTTTCCATATCACACCAGCGAGCACCAGCTAGTTTCAAATAAAATTAATTATTTCTTCGGAAATCGGAAGAAATATGTGTTAATTTTTTTGTTTTATTAATTAAAATTGCAATTTTGACAGTTCCTTGTGTGCTTTTTTTCTGCAGCGTCGTGTGCAGATCTTGAGGCGCAGGGAAATTCGTGCTCAGTGAAATGACGAGTACGCGTCTATGACGATGCGCCTCGTCTGCGGACTGCCTTACATATTTCAAGAAGGTAAAAAAATTGAAAAGATTTATCTCCCAAAAATAGGTATACTTTTAAATAAAATTAAAAAGATTTATCTCCCAAAAATAAGAAGAAATCTCTATGGAAATGTCTTCGAAATATTGAGTAAGAAGTTTTCTATTTATTGTAAGAAGGTATACTTTTAAATAAAATTTAAAAGATTTACCTCCCAAAAATAAGAAGGCGCCGTACGCTTAGAAAAGAGGAAGAAGAAGCATTTGTTTATATTTTTCATTTTCGATTTTTGTGTGCCGTGGCTTTGCTTTCTTTTCTCTACATATAATAAAATTGTAACAGGGCGATGTCTGTACTTGGCAGATATCAACAAAAAATTGATTGGGGAAGCATTACTAAGCGAGTAGAATCCAAATCAACCATTTTAAAATTTGTGTGTGTCTGTCTGCCTGTCTGTATGTTTGTGGCCGTATCACTCTTAAAGTAATGAATGGAATTGAATGAAACTTTTTTCTTTGGATTGCTCGATGCTCAACTGAAAATTTAAGATATTACTTTTTTCGATATCTTAACCGGTTTGGAGTTATCGTCCAATATGTGGACCATGTCTGTCTGTATATTTGTGGTCGTAACACTCTAAAAGTACTGAATGGAATTGAATCGTTGGATTGCTAGATGCTCAACCTAAAGTTTAAGATATTATATTTTGCGATATCTCAACGGGGTTTGGGGTTATCGCCCAATATGTGGACCAGGGGTGACCAAAAATTTCTTAGTACAATATGGGTGTCAAACGAAAGGTGCCAATGAGTGCTATAATATGCGATGTGATTCATTGAAATATCTGAAATGGTTTGGGAGATATCTTGAAATTTCGATAGCTCGACCGGTTTCGGAGGTATTGACGAATATTTCCACAAAAATGTGTTAGTACATTATGGGTATCAAACAGAAGGTGGTAATGAATGCTGTCATGAGCCATTTGATAAATTTCAATACCTAAGCCACCCCGGAGATATCTCATAAAAGGTGAACCTTCTTAATACCAAAACGCTTAATATGGCTATTAAGGGAAATGTACTATTTTCTTAACTTATCTCTACATATAATAAACCAGAGAATCTCTGTAGTATTGTTCCATCAATGGAGGAGCTTATTACTTCAGTTTATGGAGAAGTATCTCAGCTAACGCGTCAAGACAATACTTGGCTTTGTAAAAGAGCAATACTTACACAAAAAAATGATCCAGCAGTGGCCATAAATCAAAGTGTCTTGCAAAAAATTGATGGAGAAGAATTCTCATACACGTCAATCAACATTGTTTTAGACAGAACCGGTACTACCACTTACCTAGTAGAGTTTCTTAACTCTCTTTCAGCACCCGGACTACCAGCGCATCACATCGTTTTAAAAGTTGGTATTCCGATTATGTTGCTTCGAAACCTAACCCCACCAAAGTTATGTAATGGAACCCGTCTTAAAGTTAAATCACTTCAAATTAATGTGATAGAAGCGGAAATTCTAACGGGTTGTGGGGCAGGTGAAGTAGTTTTCATACCACGAATACCCATAATACCAAACAATTTTCCATTTCAATTCAAACGTGTTTAGTTTCCCGTCAGCGTATGTTTCGCTATGACAATAAATAAGTCACAGGGTCAGACACTCCGAGCAGCTGGTATCAACCTTAGGACTAATCGCTTTTCACACGGGCAGCTTTATGTAGCTTACTCGCGAGTAACTTGCTCGGAAAATTTGTTTATAATTTGTAATTTGGGTAGAACTTCAAATATTGTGTACACAGAAATTCTATAATTTATGTTCTTTATATTGGAAAAATAAATGGCTTTAGAGTCGTTTTTTTATTAAATTTTAAGCTTTATCAGTCCGATGAAAACATTTTTTGTGACCGAAATTTGGGTTTATCGAGCAGACAAACTTTAAAGCTTACATGACAACACGACGCTTAAGTGCTGAACTCCAGTCTTTTTGTTGGATTTTATTTTTAAAAACAGAAATTATACGCATACGAAGTCGCGAGCACCAGCTAGTTTCAAATAAAATTAATTATTTCTTCGGAAATCGGAAGAAATATGCGTTAATTTTTTTGTTTTATTAATTAAAATTGCAATTTTGACAGTTCCTTGTGTGCTTTTTTTCTGCAGCGTCGTGTGCAGATCTTGAGGCGCAGGGAAATTCGTGCTCAGTGAAATGACGAGTACGCGTCTATGACGATGCGCCTCGTCTGCGGACTGCCTTACACATTTCAAGAAGGTAAAAAAATTGAAAAGATTTATCTCCCAAAAATAGGTATACTTTTAAATAAAATTAAAAAGATTTATCTCCCAAAATGGAAATGTCTTCGAAATATTGAGTAAGAAATTTTCTACTTATTGTAAGAAGGTATACTTTTAAATAAAATTTAAAAGATTTACCTCCCAAAAATAAGAAGAAATCTCTATTGAAATACCTTCGTATCTGACTTCTGTCCTCTTTTTGGGCCTCGAAGCTGTTCAAAGAGACATTTTTTTTTATTTTTATAAGGATTTTTTGGCTCTGTGTACTCGCTATATCGAGTCGTTTTTTCGATTATGTCATGGATGGGCATATTTTCGACTCCTAAATTAATTTAAGTGCAGCGAGTGTTAGGTGAGACGATTATATTTTTTGCGGTGATAGGGGAGTAAAAAAAATGCAATGCAAATATCGTACGCATCGCCTCAAACGATATTCATCGCAAGAAGCATAGATCAATTGATGAGCGACTCTTTTATTGTCAAATTTCTCAGCCCAGCATTTGGCAGTGCTGCCAAGTACGTAAACGAGTTCCTGGGCAGACACACAGCTGTTCCCTGGATTTACGCCAAAAAACGATGCTGCCATACAATTGTGCATCGAAATACGACCCGAAAATGGAAAAAAGTGTAGTTGAGTGAAAATCATCCATTGCCAATTAGAAAGGATGTCGTATTTTATGTTTGTAAACTATTTATGGCGGTAAAAGTGAGAAAAAAAAATAATAAGGAGGTTATAAAGGAAGAAGTAAAGGTATTTGTTTCCTTTAGGCTTCAACTGCTAATAAATTAGGTAAAATTATGGGAGGTAGCTCAAAAGACGGAGTTTGGCCTCAGGATCACGAATCCGGAAGCGGTTTTTTAATATTTTGTTTCTCTGAAGAGATATTTGCAATCAAAGTAGCAAGTTTTCATGTGGTTGTTGTAATTTTATTATGCTGTACCTAAAAACGTGCAAAAAATGCGTACCGTGGCATGTTGCCACGGTTCAGGCAACCACCCGGACTTGGGATGGCGTAGCCCAGGGTTATTTCTTATAAGCGCGGCCGAAGGCCGCCAACTTAGAAAGGTGTTTCGCACATAAATACCATGGATTCCGCCCCAAGTTTGGTATCAGATCCGGGTCATTTTTCGGTTTTTTGACCATAACTTTTCACTAAAACAAAAAATTAAAAAAGCGCTTCCGGATTCGTGATCCTGAGGCCAAACCCCTTCTTTTGAGCTAATTTAAAGGAAACAAATACCGAAGTAAATTTTGGTAGAATGGGGAAAATTCTGATATTTATCGGGGTGAATATGGTCGTCAGAATTCACTCTATGTGTACACATAAATGCATGTGATATTGACTATCATATTATAAAATGGAGTTTTTATGCCAAGGCGTTAATAAAGGCTTAAATTATAATAATTTAACGGAAAATTTTGAAATATAATAGAAGAAAAAGAACCTAAATTTGTTATTTCTTAATTTTATTTACTTTCGCTTATAAGTTTTCCATATCACACCAGCGAGCACCAGCTAGTTTCAAATAAAATTAATTATTTCTTCGGAAATCGGAAGAAATATGTGTTAATTTTTTTGTTTTATTAATTAAAATTGCAATTTTGACAGTTCCTTGTGTGCTTTTTTTCTGCAGCGTCGTGTGCAGATCTTGAGGCGCAGGGAAATTCGTGCTCAGTGAAATGACGAGTACGCGTCTATGACGATGCGCCTCGTCTGCGGACTGCCTTACATATTTCAAGAAGGTAAAAAAATTGAAAAGATTTATCTCCCAAAAATAGGTATACTTTTAAATAAAATTAAAAAGATTTATCTCCCAAAAATAAGAAGAAATCTCTATGGAAATGTCTTCGAAATATTGAGTAAGAAGTTTTCTATTTATTGTAAGAAGGTATACTTTTAAATAAAATTTAAAAGATTTACCTCCCAAAAATAAGAAGGCGCCGTACGCTTAGAAAAGAGGAAGAAGAAGCATTTGTTTATATTTTTCATTTTCGATTTTTGTGTGCCGTGGCTTTGCTTTCTTTTCTCTACATATAATAAAATTGTAACAGGGCGATGTCTGTACATGGCAGATATCAACAAAAAATTGATTGGGGAAGCATTACTAAACGAGTAGAATCCAAATCAACCATTTTAAAATTTGTGTGTGTCTGTCTGCCTGTCTGTATGTTTGTGGCCGTATCACTCTTAAAGTAATGAATGGAATTGAATGAAACTTTTTTCTTTGGATTGCTCGATGCTCAACTGAAAATTTAAGATATTACTTTTTTCGATATCTTAACCGGTTTGGAGTTATCGTCCAATATGTGGACCATGTCTGTCTGTATATTTGTGGTCGTAACACTCTAAAAGTACTGAATGGAATTGAATCGTTGGATTGCTAGATGCTCAACCTAAAGTTTAAGATATTATATTTTGCGATATCTCAACGGGGTTTGGGGTTATCGCCCAATATGTGGACCAGGGGTGACCAAAAATTTCTTAGTACAATATGGGTGTCAAACGAAAGGTGCCAATGAGTGCTATAATATGCGATGTGATTCATTGAAATATCTGAAATGGTTTGGGAGATATCTTGAAATTTCGATAGCTCGACCGGTTTCGGAGGTATTGACGAATATTTCCACAAAAATGTGTTAGTACATTATGGGTATCAAACAGAAGGTGGTAATGAATGCTGTCATGAGCCATTTGATAAACCTAAGCCACCCCGGAGATATCTCATAAAAGGTGAACCTTCTTAATACCAAAACGCTTAATATGGCTATTAAGGGAAATGTACTATTTTCTTAACTTATCTCTACATATAATAAACCAGAGAATCTCTGTAGTATTGTTCCATCAATGGAGGAGCTTATTACTTCAGTTTATGGAGAAGTATCTCAGCTAACGCGTCAAGACAATACTTGGCTTTGTAAAAGAGCAATACTTACACAAAAAAATGATCCAGCAGTGGCCATAAATCAAAGTGTCTTGCAAAAAATTGATGGAGAAGAATTCTCATACACGTCAATCAACATTGTTTTAGACAGAACCGGTACTACCACTTACCTAGTAGAGTTTCTTAACTCTCTTTCAGCACCCGGACTACCAGCGCATCACATCGTTTTAAAAGTTGGTATTCCGATTATGTTGCTTCGAAACCTAACCCCACCAAAGTTATGTAATGGAACCCGTCTTAAAGTTAAATCACTTCAAATTAATGTGATAGAAGCGGAAATTCTAACGGGTTGTGGGGCAGGTGAAGTAGTTTTCATACCACGAATACCCATAATACCAAACAATTTTCCATTTCAATTCAAACGTGTTTAGTTTCCCGTTTTATTAATTAAAATTGCAATTTTGACAGTTCCTTGTGTGCTTTTTTTCTGCAGCGTCGTGTGCAGATCTTGAGGCGCAGGGAAATTCGTGCTCAGTGAAATGACGAGTACGCGTCTATGACGATGCGCCTCGTCTGCGGACTGCCTTACACATTTCAAGAAGGTAAAAAAATTGAAAAGATTTATCTCCCAAAAATAGGTATACTTTTAAATAAAATTAAAAAGATTTATCTCCCAAAATGGAAATGTCTTCGAAATATTGAGTAAGAAATTTTCTACTTATTGTAAGAAGGTATACTTTTAAATAAAATTTAAAAGATTTACCTCCCAAAAATAAGAAGAAATCTCTATTGAAATACCTTCGTATCTGACTTCTGTCCTCTTTTTGGGCCTCGAAGCTGTTCAAAGAGACATTTTTTTTTATTTTTATAAGGATTTTTTGGCTCTGTGTACTCGCTATATCGAGTCGTTTTTTCGATTATGTCATGGATGGGCATATTTTCGACTCCTAAATTAATTTAAGTGCAGCGAGTGTTAGGTGAGACGATTATATTTTTTGCGGTGATAGGGGAGTAAAAAAAATGCAATGCAAATATCGTACGCATCGCCTCAAACGATATTCATCGCAAGAAGCATAGATCAATTGATGAGCGACTCTTTTATTGTCAAATTTCTCAGCCCAGCATTTGGCAGTGCTGCCAAGTACGTAAACGAGTTCCTGGGCAGACACACAGCTGTTCCCTGGATTTACGCCAAAAAACGATGCTGCCATACAATTGTGCATCGAAATACGACCCGAAAATGGAAAAAAGTGTAGTTGAGTGAAAATCATCCATTGCCAATTAGAAAGGATGTCGTATTTTATGTTTGTAAACTATTTATGGCGGTAAAAGTGAGAAAAAAAAATAATAAGGAGGTTATAAAGGAAGAAGTAAAGGTATTTGTTTCCTTTAGGCTTCAACTGCTAATAAATTAGGTAAAATTATGGGAGGTAGCTCAAAAGACGGAGTTTGGCCTCAGGATCACGAATCCGGAAGCGGTTTTTTAATATTTTGTTTCTCTGAAGAGATATTTGCAATCAAAGTAGCAAGTTTTCATGTGGTTGTTGTAATTTTATTATGCTGTACCTAAAAACGTGCAAAAAATGCGTACCGTGGCATGTTGCCACGGTTCAGGCAACCACCCGGACTTGGGATGGCGTAGCCCAGGGTTATTTCTTATAAGCGCGGCCGAAGGCCGCCAACTTAGAAAGGTGTTTCGCACATAAATACCATGGATTCCGCCCCAAGTTTGGTATCAGATCCGGGTCATTTTTCGGTTTTTTGACCATAACTTTTCACTAAAACAAAAAATTAAAAAAGCGCTTCCGGATTCGTGATCCTGAGGCCAAACCCCTTCTTTTGAGCTAATTTAAAGGAAACAAATACCGAAGTAAATTTTGGTAGAATGGGGAAAATTCTGATATTTATCGGGGTGAATATGGTCGTCAGAATTCACTCTATGTGTACACATAAATGCATGTGATATTGACTATCATATTATAAAATGGAGTTTTTATGCCAAGGCGTTAATAAAGGCTTAAATTATAATAATTTAACGGAAAATTTTGAAATATAATAGAAGAAAAAGAACCTAAATTTGTTATTTCTTAATTTTATTTACTTTCGCTTATAAGTTTTCCATATCACACCAGCGAGCACCAGCTAGTTTCAAATAAAATTAATTATTTCTTCGGAAATCGGAAGAAATATGTGTTAATTTTTTTGTTTTATTAATTAAAATTGCAATTTTGACAGTTCCTTGTGTGCTTTTTTTCTGCAGCGTCGTGTGCAGATCTTGAGGCGCAGGGAAATTCGTGCTCAGTGAAATGACGAGTACGCGTCTATGACGATGCGCCTCGTCTGCGGACTGCCTTACATATTTCAAGAAGGTAAAAAAATTGAAAAGATTTATCTCCCAAAAATAGGTATACTTTTAAATAAAATTAAAAAGATTTATCTCCCAAAAATAAGAAGAAATCTCTATGGAAATGTCTTCGAAATATTGAGTAAGAAGTTTTCTATTTATTGTAAGAAGGTATACTTTTAAATAAAATTTAAAAGATTTACCTCCCAAAAATAAGAAGGCGCCGTACGCTTAGAAAAGAGGAAGAAGAAGCATTTGTTTATATTTTTCATTTTCGATTTTTGTGTGCCGTGGCTTTGCTTTCTTTTCTCTACATATAATAAAATTGTAACAGGGCGATGTCTGTACATGGCAGATATCAACAAAAAATTGATTGGGGAAGCATTACTAAACGAGTAGAATCCAAATCAACCATTTTAAAATTTGTGTGTGTCTGTCTGCCTGTCTGTATGTTTGTGGTCGTATCACTCTTAAAGTAATGAATGGAATTGAATGAAACTTTTTTCTTTGGATTGCTCGATGCTCAACTGAAAATTTAAGATATTACTTTTTTCGATATCTTAACCGGTTTGGAGTTATCGTCCAATATGTGGACCATGTCTGTCTGTATATTTGTGGTCGTAACACTCTAAAAGTACTGAATGGAATTGAATCGTTGGATTGCTAGATGCTCAACCTAAAGTTTAAGATATTATATTTTGCGATATCTCAACGGGGTTTGGGGTTATCGCCCAATATGTGGACCAGGGGTGACCAAAAATTTCTTAGTACAATATGGGTGTCAAACGAAAGGTGCCAATGAGTGCTATAATATGCGATGTGATTCATTGAAATATCTGAAATGGTTTGGGAGATATCTTGAAATTTCGATAGCTCGACCGGTTTCGGAGGTATTGACGAATATTTCCACAAAAATGTGTTAGTACATTATGGGTATCAAACAGAAGGTGGTAATGAATGCTGTCATGAGCCATTTGATAAATTTCAATACCTAAGCCACCCCGGAGATATCTCATAAAAGGTGAACCTTCTTAATACCAAAACGCTTAATATGGCTATTAAGGGAAATGTACTATTTTCTTAACTTATCTCTACATATAATAAACCAGAGAATCTCTGTAGTATTGTTCCATCAATGGAGGAGCTTATTACTTCAGTTTATGGAGAAGTATCTCAGCTAACGCGTCAAGACAATACTTGGCTTTGTAAAAGAGCAATACTTACACAAAAAAATGATCCAGCAGTGGCCATAAATCAAAGTGTCTTGCAAAAAATTGATGGAGAAGAATTCTCATACACGTCAATCAACATTGTTTTAGACAGAACCGGTACTACCACTTACCTAGTAGAGTTTCTTAACTCTCTTTCAGCACCCGGACTACCAGCGCATCACATCGTTTTAAAAGTTGGTATTCCGATTATGTTGCTTCGAAACCTAACCCCACCAAAGTTATGTAATGGAACCCGTCTTAAAGTTAAATCACTTCAAATTAATGTGATAGAAGCGGAAATTCTAACGGGTTGTGGGGCAGGTGAAGTAGTTTTCATACCACGAATACCCATAATACCAAACAATTTTCCATTTCAATTCAAACGTGTTTAGTTTCCCGTCAGCGTATGTTTCGCTATGACAATAAATAAGTCACAGGGTCAGACACTCCGAGCAGCTGGTATCAACCTTAGGACTAATCGCTTTTCACACGGGCAGCTTTATGTAGCTTACTCGCGAGTAACTTGCTCGGAAAATTTGTTTATAATTTGTAATTTGGGTAGAACTTCAAATATTGTGTACACAGAAATTCTATAATTTATGTTCTTTATATTGGAAAAATAAATGGCTTTAGAGTCGTTTTTTTATTAAATTTTAAGCTTTATCAGTCCGATGAAAACATTTTTTGTGACCGAAATTTGGGTTTATCGAGCAGACAAACTTTAAAGCTTACATGACAACACGACGCTTAAGTGCTGAACTCCAGTCTTTTTGTTGGATTTTATTTTTAAAAACAGAAATTATACGCATACGAAGTCGCGAGCACCAGCTAGTTTCAAATAAAATTAATTATTTCTTCGGAAATCGGAAGAAATATGCGTTAATTTTTTTGTTTTATTAATTAAAATTGCAATTTTGACAGTTCCTTGTGTGCTTTTTTTCTGCAGCGTCGTGTGCAGATCTTGAGGCGCAGGGAAATTCGTGCTCAGTGAAATGACGAGTACGCGTCTATGACGATGCGCCTCGTCTGCGGACTGCCTTACATATTTCAAGAAGGTAAAAAAATTGAAAAGATTTATCTCCCAAAAATAGGTATACTTTTAAATAAAATTAAAAAGATTTATCTCCCAAAAATAAGAAGAAATCTCTATGGAAATGTCTTCGAAATATTGAGTAAGAAGTTTTCTATTTATTGTAAGAAGGTATACTTTTAAATAAAATTTAAAAGATTTACCTCCCAAAAATAAGAAGAAATCTCTATTGAAATACCTTCGTATCTGACTTCTGTCCTCTTTTTGGGCCTCGAAGCTGTTCAAAGAGACATTTTTTTTTATTTTTATAAGGATTTTTTGGCTCTGTGTACTCGCTATATCGAGTCGTTTTTTCGATTATGTCATGGATGGGCATATTTTCGACTCCTAAATTAATTTAAGTGCAGCGAGTGTTAGGTGAGACGATTATATTTTTTGCGGTGATAGGGGAGTAAAAAAAATGCAATGCAAATATCGTATGCATCGCCTCAAACGATATTCATCGCAAGAAGCATAGATCAATTGATGAGCGACTCTTTTATTGTCAAATTTCTCAGCCCAGCATTTGGCGGTGCTGCCAAGTACGTAAACGAGTTCCTGGGCAGACACACAGCTGTTCCCTGGATTTACGCCAAAAAACGATGCTGCCATACAATTGTGCATCGAAATACGACCCGAAAATGGAAAAAAAGTGTAGTTGAGTGAAAATCATCCATTGCCAATTAGAAAGGATGTCGTATTTTATGTTTGTAAACTATTTATGGCGGTAAAAGTGAGAAAAAAAAATAATAAGGAGGTTATAAAGGAAGAAGTAAAGGTATTTGTTTCCTTTAGGCTTCAACTGCTAATAAATTAGGTAAAATTATGGGAGGTAGCTCAAAAGACGGAGTTTGGCCTCAGGATCACGAATCCGGAAGCGGTTTTTTAATATTTTGTTTCTCTGAAGAGATATTTGCAATCAAAGTTGCAAGTTTTCATGTGGTTGTTGTAATTTTATTATGCTGTACCTAAAAACGTGCAAAAAATGCGTACCGTGGCATGTTGCCACGGTTCAGGCAACCACCCGGACTTGGGATGGCGTAGCCCAGGGTTATTTCTTATAAGCGCGGCCGAAGGCCGACAACTTAGAAAGGTGTTTCGCACATAAATACCATGGATTCCACCCCAAGTTTGGTATCAGATCCGGGTCATTTTTCGGTTTTTTGACCATAACTTTTCACTAAAACAAAAAATTAAAAAAGCGCTTCCGGATTCGTGATCCTGAGGCCAAACCCCTTCTTTTGAGCTATCTTCCATAATTTTAGCTAATTTAAAGGAAACAAATACCGAAGTAAATTTTGGTAGAATGGGGAAAATTCTGACATTTATCGGGGTGAATATGGTCGTCAGAATTCACTCTATGTGTACACATAAATGCATGTGATATTGACTATCATATTATAAAATGGAGTTTTTATGCCAAGGCGTTAATAAAGGCTTAAATTATAATAATTTAACGGAAAATTTTGAAATATAATAGAAGAAAAAGAACCTAAATTTGTTATTTCTTAATTTTATTTACTTTCGCTTATAAGTTTTACATATCACACACCTAGATCTAAAGGGAGCTAACTCAAAAATCTGAAATTTCGAAGCTATGCAACCTCAACCCTCTTCAATTCAAAATCCACCGATATGTATATTCGATTAAATATAAAATTTACTTCTCCCCAAGAAAATAGCTATTAAAATTCACCACGATAACTATCAGAATTTACCACCGCTCTATCAAAATTTACGTTATTCAACTAATTGGCATACGGTCTTTAATGAATCAAGAATTCATAATGAATTAACTATTTTAAATTTTTTTAATGTAGTTTTATTTATTACGTTTTTAGCCTTCAGACGTTTATTTTAATAAAAAAAAAAAAACACTTAAAACCGAGTCTTTCTATACCGTTCCCTGTTATCTTTGTTAACTATTATTAGTTGTAAAAAATAAATTTTCTTTTGCTTTTTACTTTCTTACATTTGCTGAATGATGTTACAATTATATATATGGAGAGATTCAGGATAAACGTGTGATAGTCAAAAGCAGACTGCCCGTTATTTCACCTTAAGCTTAAAACTATGTACAATAATCATATTCTCGTTCTCTCTTAAATTCCAATTAACATTCCAACCAATGTTGCCACTCTCTATTTTATGTGAGTGTGCTACCGAATTAACAGAAATTATAAAATGTACCAATAATGTTGTGCAGCTGTGGTGCCACACTACCCTCCTCCTAAATTTGACCATCGTGGACTAAAAAGGCAGGTTTTAGCTGGTCAATGGAGATCTTGGTTAAACGACCATTCCGATCTATTTCATAATATTTGCTGTGTCGTTTTTCAACTTTAAATGGACCTTTGTATGGCGATGATAGAGAAGGTCGGATTTGTCCATCTCTAACGAAAACGTGAGTACAGGAGCTGAGCTTCGGATGAACAAAAACTTTTCTCTGGGTATGCCAAGCCGTATCAGTAGATTTCAGCTTCCTCATTGACTTTCGAAGGTACCGCAGACACTCCGCTGCAGTTTCATTGGTTTCATTCTCGCTAAAGAATTCGCTGGGGAGTCGAAGGGTGGTACCGTATACAAGCTCACTTGGGGTTGCTTGGATGTCTTCTTTGAAGGTGCACCGAAGTCCCAACAGAATCAATGGCAACGCAGTTGTCCAGTTTTGTGTATTGTGGCACAATATAGCAGCCTTCAAGGTTCGGAGCCACCTCTCGATCATGCCATTCGCTTGCGGACGGAAAGGCGTAGTTCGTAAGTGCTTTATACCAAGTGTCTCCATAAGCTGCTGGAACAGTGTGCTCTCAAATTGCAAGTCAAGGTCGGTGGTGATATCGATAGGGACCCCAAAATGTGAGACCCAGTCCTTAATAATCGCTTTAACTACTGTTTGTGCTGTCATATCCGTAATTGGTATAGCGGTAGGCCACCGAGTGAACCGATCTATGATAGTAAGACAATAACGATACCCTTCCGAAGGTGGGAATGGGCCGACTATGTCAATGTTCAAATGCGCAAATCGCTGGCTGGGACACGTTCGCTTTACCAATGGAGTTACATTATGACGAAGTATTTTACTTTTTTGGCATTTGATACAGTTACGAGCAAATTCTCTGCTGTCACGCTGAATACCTGGCCACACGAATCGTTCAGTCATCAACCGTGCCGTGGCCCTCGAGCCTGGGTGTGCCAGGTCGTGAGTAGAATGCAATACATTAGATCGAAAACGTTTCGTAACGAACGGGCGAGTTCGGTTATGAGAGGAGTCGCAAATTATTGACTTGGAGCTGTGGAAAAGAGGGTACGGTTTTAATACAAGAGAATGATCAGCTTTACCTCCGTTTAGAAATGCCTGCAACTCTTCATCAGTCTCTTGGTCGGATGATAATTCTTCGAAGTTAATGCACTCCTTACTAACAGCATGAATGCGCGAAAGTAAATCGGCGACGATGTTTTCGCTACCCTCGATGTATCGGATGTCGGTGGTTATTTGTACCACAAAGTCTAGATGTCTAGCCTGGCGATCGAAGGCTTTATCCAACTTTTGGCGGAATGCAAACGTTATCGGTTTGTGGTCTGTGTAGATGTGGCACTGTCTCCCTTCCAACATAAAACGGAAATGTTTCACTGCTAAGTAGACTGCCGCAAGCTCCCTGTCATACGTACTGTAACGAGTTTCCGCTGTTGAGAATTTATGCGAGAAAAAACCGAACGGTTGAACTTCGTCTTCCACGATCTGGTTAAGGACGGCTCCAGCAGCGTAATTGGCGTCTACCCACAATGAAATCCCCGCTCGGGGTAATAGGTGAGCCAGCATTGAGGCGTTTGCTAGCGGTTTTTTGCTCTCTTCGAAACAACGTTCCGTGTCAATCGTCCATGAAAGCAGCTTTTTATCTTTTGATTTGTTGGATTTAGCCATTTCGAAAAGGGGGCCTTGTACATGAATGGCATTCTTCAAAAAGCGGCGGTAGAAGTTCAGCATAGCCAAATACTTTTTCATTTCTTGAACGGTCTGAGGCTTCGGGTATTTTAACAGGGCCTCGATTTTTTTGGGCAAGGGCCGAATTCCCTCCTTTGAAATGATGTGCCCTAAAAATTCCAAGTGAGGCACTCCAAACACCGATTTGGAAGCATTTATTGAAAGATTGTTGTTTTTCAGCCGATCGAATACTTTTCGAATGTGTTCGCAATGAGTTGTTGTATTTGGTGATGCGATTACGATGTCGTCCAAATATGCAAACACAAAGTCCAATCCCCTGAGGACTTCATGGATGAGACGTTGGAAGGCCTGAGCAGCATTTCTCAGCCCGAACGTCATATGCGTGAACTCATAGAGCCCAAAAGGTGTGCATATTGCGGTTTTCGGTATATCTTCTGGGTTGATATGGACTTGGTGGAAGGCTATCCGCAAGTCTATCTTCGAGAAAACAGTATTACCTGACAGAATGCTGGAGAAATCTTGCAAGTACGGCAACGGGTACCGATCCGGAACTGTTATAGCATTCAGAGCTCGGTAGTCTCCGCATGGCCTCCAGGATCCATCGGCCTTTCGAACCATGTGCAACGGGCTCGCCCAATTGCTGCTGGAGGGGCGGCATATACCAAGTTTCAAAAGCGTGTCGAACTCGCCTTTAGCGGCGGCGAGCTTTTCAGGATATAATCTTCGAGGGCGCGCAAACACCGGATGACCTTTCGTTTCGATTCGATGATTAACTGTAGACAGCGTTTTCGCCCCAGCAAGCGGTGGGCGTGTAATTTCAATGAATTCCTCGAGAATCGTAGAAAAATTAGTTTTGCTATCGTAAGATTTAATCGAATACAACAAACTGCTGTCGATTTGACAGCTTGTTTTAGCATCAGTCGAGCGGTCGAACAGGCAGCGGTACCGAAGATCGACTAGTAAATCATAATGAGCGAGAAAGTCAGCCCCGATGATTGGGTAACTGACATCGGCAACGATGAAGTTCCAGACAAATTCGCGTTTGAGATCTAAATTTAATCTAAGGAGTACTTCACCGAAAACTTTGATGGGCGAACCATTCGCGGCGAATAATTGCATGTTTGATGCTACAGCTCGGGAAGATTTTATATATTTAGGCAATACAGATACATCCGCCCCAGTATCAATTAAAAAGCTGATATTGTTTCTCTTGTCTCCCCTCGTGAAGGGTGGATACCTTGCCGGTACGAGGGCTTAAGTCGATAGCCACAGGGCTACGCTGCCCTTGTGATCATAGCTCCGTACGGCACTTCATCACGAGAGCAGCCTAGCCTCTCTGGCGCGACGACAAAGATCTTCCCCCTCCCAATCCGGGGTGTTATGCGAAACCGTGCCCATTGGACGTTTGCAGCCGGGAGGCAAATCGTGGCTGTATTTGAACGGAGCCTCTCTGATTCCGGGTCGCCTCAGAGAGTAAGCATGGCCTTACCGCGGTACGGGGCTCTGCCGCGGCGGACGACACATTTTCCCCTACTCTTCCCTTAACCTTAAGCTAGCCTTGCCCGGCGATGGGTCGTACGAACAAGATGAACTCAAATAACCTAAATAAAAACGAAAAATCTAAAAAACAAACAACGCCAAATTTCACTCCTCAGCAAATGAGAGCTATGGAGGAGCAGGCGAGAAAGCAACAACAACGCCGGAGGACAACCTCCGTTCCACAATCAAGGGGGGATGGACAGCGATGGCAACTACGAGTCGGTCAACCAACCCTCTATCGAGTAAGATTGACTTGATGGGAGCTAGCACCAGTGCGGTTGCCAACGCAGCTAAGCGGACAACGGTGGATATTAAACTCCCATCAACCGCTGATATGAAAACCAGTATCTTTACGTCTGTGGCAGCGGTCTCACGACCTGGCCTCGGAGTTTCGAAGGAGAAGGAAGCTGCAACTGAGATGTCGGCAAGGAGAGCGACCGCGATGGCAAGTACGGGTCCGCACTCCCGGGAGACGAGAAAAGATTGGCTGCAAAGATCCTGAAGAGGTATGAAGGGGTACCGCAGGAATCGCTGTCGCCGAATTCCAATAAATCGGTAGAGCTAGCGAAAGCTGTGATACCGGATTTCCAAAATTCTTACATGCCAAAGAGGTTAAAAGTTAACCCTCTCAAGCGCCAGAGATCGGCCCTGGAGTTAATTCCCCCTCCCAAGCGGCATCAGAATACCCCTGGAGCGGGCAAACTAAGCTTTGCTGTGGTAACCAAGGACAGGATCCTTATGGGCGTCCTTGACCGAGGCAATGACCGTCTGGCCATCCCCAAGGACCGGTGGCGTTACGTGCAAAATTAACCCGGCAACATTCTTCTCAACGTTGCTCCGGAGTTTCCGGGTAGTTCGGCGCGAGTAACGGATGCGGGTTGGTACCAGAGTCAGATTAAATTACTCGCATGCGAGGATGCAAAAACCGTAGGACTGTACAAGGCAGCAGCTGCTAAACTGGGTGAAATCTACAAGGGCGCAAAGATAGAGGTCGTCCACTGGAAGGACATTCCAGCTCGTCCAAGGGCAAGAGCGTGGATTCCGGCCATCCCTGACGAACCCGCGAGAATTCTCGGGATGCTACGGCTAATGAATCCGTCCCTCCCAACGCATGACTGGAGTGTCAATCTGGTCGGGGATGCGGTAGGGCCCGGCAGACAGGTGGTGTTCACCATGAATAAAGAGTCAATCGAGCCCCTCAAAAGGTGCAATGGCCTAGTACACTACAGCGTAGACCAGATCGTTATCCACGTATATCGTGGTGATGCTCAGCGCGGTGCCTTCTCGGCTGCTCCGGGGGAACCGGAAAACGAATTACCAGAAGAGGAAGCGGAGGATTCCGATACGGAAAGCATGTTATACGCCACGTCCCTTGGCGATAGTGCTGTGAACAACTCGGAGATGGAGGACAGCCTACAGGACGAGGAAGTCCTCGACGTCACGGTGGTAGCAGCCAACGCTGAGCGATTAACATCTAACGCTACAGGCAGCAGGACTCCTGCAACGCCATATCGGGCAGTTAATCGGAACAACTCGTCGTTGATAGGCAACTTCCGGGATGGAGCAAACCTCGACGATATGGGGACGGCAGGGAAGTCTGTGCGCTCTCATGTTGGTGGTGCTTCAGATTAATCTAAAGTGGCTTCGGCTGCTTTAAGTAGTCGTCTTTCTAAAGGCGACGTGGATGTGGTCCTCATCCAAGAACCCTGGGTCAATAGCTCGAGAATCTGCGGATTGGGGACTAAGGGCTTCAAGCTCATTCGAGCCAGCGAGGAGAGCAAAGTCAGAACGTGTATTTTGGTCAAGTCTGAGTTAAACTCCTTTCTCCTACCTAACTACACCAATGGTGATATTACCGCTATCAGTCTAACGGTCGACAGCACCCGCCTGATGGTGGCGTCGGTCTATATGCCCTACGACGCCGAAGAACCCCCACCACAAACGGAGGTGAAAGACCTGGTGTCAAATTTCTGCACGGGTAATCTTATTATTGGAGCGGAGGCTAATGCTCACCATGTCCAAGGGGGGAGCTCCGATATCAATGCCAGGGGCGAGTCCCTGTTTGATTACCTCTTAACCACTAACCTGGTAATTTGCAACGTGGGTAATGAGCCTACTTTTATCACTAAGACCCGCAGGGAGGTCATAGACCTCACTATCTGTAGTGAAGGCGCTTATGAGTGGGTCAGAAAATGGCGAGTTCTGGAAGAACATTCATTCTCCAACCACCGTTACATAGAAATGGTTCTTGACTTTATTGTAGAACAACCAATCATGAAGCGCAATCCACGTAACACTAATTGGCAGTTACACAATGAAATATTAGACGAAGACCTGCCAGTACTGCCCTCACAAGCCCCCTCATCAGTAGAGGAGCTGGAGGATCTTGTTACTACATTTACATCGGCGCTCTCAAATGCTCTAAGACAGGCTTGTCCAGTGCCAAAACCACGCGGTAAACACAGGCCACATTGGTGGTCCTACGATTTGGACTCGCTCCGCAAATCATGCCGGAAACAATTTAACAAGACCAAGAGCCTCGGCTCTGAGCCTCACTGGCACGAATATAAAGCTAAACTAAGGGCCTACAAAACAGCTCTAAGACAGGCGTAGAGGACCTAGTGGAGAAATTTCTGCACTGGCGTCGAAAACCCCTGAGCTGCTCTTGAAATCACATTTTCCGGGGAATCTGCATGACGCACCACTAGCACCTGCAACAAACCTGGCAGTAAATATACCCATAACTGAGGAAAGGGTAAGGTGGGCAGTTAAGAGCTTTGAACCGTATAAGGCTGCCGGGCCAGACGGGATTATCCCCGCGCAACTTATAAACACATTGGAGACATCAGCTAATTGGCTGGTATTTCTCTTCACAGCCTGCCTGGCTCCACGGTAGTGTTTATCCTTAAGGCTGGGAAGGCATCCCACTACGAGCCAAAAGATTACAGACCGATCAGTCTCTCGTCCTTTGTACTCAAAACCTTTGAGAAGATACTAAGCGACTACCTCTCAACGACTATTGATAGCAACCTTATCTCTAGCTATCAGCATGCATACACCAAGAGTAAATCAACAGAAACTGCTCTGCACAGCCTAGTATCTGTCATTGAGAAATCGCTGTGTGAAAATGAATACTGTCTCGTGGCCTTCTTAGACATTGAGGGGGTGTAGATAGACCTCTAACTGGTTTAATTGACCAACTTCTAAGAGGAAGGAAAATAGCTTCTTCACTTGGAACGCCCCAGGGTGGTGTTCTTTCCCGCTTTTATGGAACTTCACAGTCAACTCGTTGCTACGTGACACAAGCTGGGGGAGGATAGTGGCATACGCAGACGATTTAGCTATTGCATTTAGAGGCAAGACTTAGTATCAACCCGGGGAAAGTGGAACTTGTCCTCTTCACCAACCGGTACAAAATACCGCCACTAAGCCTACCAGAACTAGATGGCACGCGCCTGGGCTTGTCGGATAAGGCGAAGTTTGTAAGCATAGTTCCGGACAGGAAATTGAATTGGAAGGAGAATGTTCTTCAGCGCCAGAAGAAAGCTTGCATCGCTCTTTACACATGCAAAAGAGCCATTGGCAAAAAATGGGGGCTCAGCCCTAGAGTATGCAGTTGGATCTACACGGCCATCATTCGCCCAATCATGCTGTATGGAGTCGTCGTATGGTGTCCGGCGCTGAGCAAGGCAACATACCTGAATCTGTTGCGGAAAGTCCATAGATCCAATATGATCTGTATAAGCGGTGCGCTAAGGACAACGCCCAGCGAAGCCCTCCAGTTCATTCTGGGCATTTTGCCACTTGATCTGGAAGGGTTTCGGTCAGCGGCGGCATCAGCTCTGCGCCTAAGAGAAACCTCCAGTTGGGGTGCGGGTACTATTGGACACTCCAGTATTCTGGAATCTTACAGCTTTCTCCCTCTAAGCACAGATCGTTGTGCGTCCACTACAGTCGGGGATAGCTGTTTCAAAATAAACATTCCCAACAGAGAAGACTGGGAGAGGAAGGATTGGTGTCCCGAAACAAATGGTGGCACTTCCATATACACCGACGGCTCGAAGTTGGACGGCAGAGTTGGAAGAGGGGTTTGGACCTTGAGCTCTCCTTCAGACTACCTGATCATTGTAGCGTCTTCCAGGCGGAAGTCTCGGCAATCCTGGACGCCGCGGCCTGGTTAAGCAAACGTGTTATCGGAGAAGATATCGCTATTTTCAGCGATAGCCAAGCAGCAATCAAATCCCTTGGCTCATACACGTTCAACTCTGACATAGGGACATTGAGGTAAACTGTAAGGCAGACGAGCTTGCCAGGCAGGGCACGACCAAGCAGGTTCTTCATGATAAAGAGCGCTTAGGTATGTTGTTTGTCACATGCAAACTAATGCTCCGTCAAGCCAACGAAAGATGGCTGCAATCGCCAGGGTGCCGGATATCGAAACAAACCTGGCCAAAATGGGATCTTAAAAGGTCTAGACGCATTTATGCCCTAACTAAGAGGGAAATCTACATATTGATAGGGGTATTAACCGGTCACTGACTCATTGGTAGGCATGCAGAAAGGCTAAGTGTGCCCTACCGACGATGCTGCAGAAGTTGCAAAGATGATGAGGAGGAGGAAACAGTGGAGCACCTTATCTGCAACTGTCCGGCTTTAAGCGGCGCGAGAACGCGCTTTTTGGGAGTTCCGTTCCTAGATAGCCTAAGCCAGATCGCGGAACTGGACATAAAGGACTTGATGGGCTTCATAAAGTCATCTAAGTGGTTCGAGGAGGAGTAACGGTGTCGGTTTAGGAGTGTAAGTCCCGGGATTCTGCTATGTGGAAAATCCCAACAACTCAGGGATTTTCCATATGGCTGGGTCCCGGGACTGACTTTCCTTGTATTGGTGGTATCACAACGGGCCTTTCAAAACTGGCCTAAGTGTGCCTCTGCGGCAGCCACTTGAACCTACCTACCTTCTCTTGTCTCGTATTTTAAGGCGAGAAGAGCTGTGTCGCCTTCGCGTTAGTTGCTGTGTTTCAGCTTGATCGCCGTTCTCTGAAACACAATCTGCCGAGCGTTCCTATTGGGAATTTGAGCTTGTCTGTGGGCTCCGTTTTTGTTGGTTTGGTCTAGCACGTTTGAACGTACACGGATCTCTGCAGGTGGTTGCTTGATGACCAAATCGCTGGTGGTACCAACAAATACTCGAATCGTTCGACTGTGTCAGCGACTTGGAACGTGAATTACTGAATCTCTTGTTTATTTGTTGTATTTCCGCGAATATTTGGGTTATGTCATCTCGAACGCTGGACATCTCTGTATCGATCCTTACAGAACTGATCTGCTTGTGCTGTAAGCTATTTACTTCTGTAATTGCATCGGCAACTTTCAACTTGCTCGCTAAGTCTCCCGAAGATGCAATAACAGCGGGCTGCACCATAGGGGGAAGGCGACTTATCCATAAATCTAAAAGAGCGCTTTGTGCCAGGGTGGATCCAGATATACGCTGCATATCAGAAAAAAGTTCACTCGGTTTTCTTCACCCAAATGCGTATCGTGAATAGGCGTTTAGGTTGACTGTCGGATAAGCGCTCTACTAGCTTTGCCTTGATGTAGTCATATTTGGAAGACGAAGGTGTTGCTTCGATAATCGGACGTAGACTGAGAAGCTTATTTAGGGGAATACTCGCTAAGACGATAGCATACTTGCGGCTATCACCCGTAACTCCAGTAGCGTCGAACCAAAACTCAAGAGAATAAAAATATGCCTCAATATCGTTGTCCGAGAGTGTTGGGACTGGTAACCTTGGAGTTGAGACTGCTGCTATATTGTTTACTGCTGCGGTAATTCCTTCAGAACCGTTTTTTTCGTCCATATTAAGCGTCTTGGGTCACCAATGAAGAGATTCAGGGTAAACGTGTGATAGTCAAAAGCAGACTGTCCTTTATTTCACCTTAAGCTTAAAACTATGTACAATAATCATATTCTCGTTCTCTCTTAAATTCCAATTAAAATTCCAACCAATGTTGCCACTCTCTATGATAATTGCTATATATTCTATGTTTGGATTTTATGTGAGTGTGCTACCGAATTAACAGAAATTATAAAATGTACCAATAATGTTGTGCAGCTGTGGTGCCACATATATTTATGTATACATATGTAACATAGCCCTATCAGAGAGCCTAGTACACTAAAAAACCTTATTTATCCCGCCGTTTGCCTAACTGGTATGAAAACTGCAAATATTCCAAATTTTAGTTAAAAAATACCCAATTTTCTCTACTTCGGGTGTGACATCATAGGAAAATGTTATAAAAAATGTGGACTCTGACAGCACTCTCAGAGAGAGCAAAAGTCGCTCATCAATTGATCTATGGCAAGAAGGTTGCGGAAACACTAAACAACTGAAAAAAAAAACATTCTCTCTCAACCTCGACAGCCAATTTTCAAACGGTGTTGCATTAGCACGAACAAAAAAACATACACTTTTTGGCAATAACTACGAAAAGCGGAATAACCATAGACTGAAGTCGACAGTATGTTAAGCAGCGCATTATTGACATTCATTCGGCCTTCATATACATTTAATTATTTGCAAGTCGATTCATTTTGCAATATATACATACCAACTACAACTAGGAGGTCGCGGCATGAGACAGCTCATTATAAAGTTTTTTCTCAAACTTTACATAATGCTAATTTTCCAGTGCAATTTGGACAGTACGCAAACAAAGTACAACAACAACCACATGCCAAAAATTATGTATGCACGGGTGTATGTCGCCATATGGTTACCAGTTTATTGCATCATGACACATACAAATATTTAAAAAAAGTATTTTTAAAGTAGTAGCATTAGAGGAAGTAGTAGTAGAAAAACGTACTAATGCACATTTCTCATACAATCGTAGGAAAACGAAACCCTTTTCAGACTTGTTGGCAGCACGGTTGCCGTTTGTTCAAAATTTGCGTACCAAAATTCGTACGAAAAAAACGTACCAAAATAATTTGCTAGCCAAACAATATAACATTTATTAAAACAATTTTAAGCAGTTCATCTGATCCCATAATTTAACACAGAAACGGGTTTTAATATATGTACATTAGGGTGATTCAAAAAAATGTCGACTTGGTCTTACCCCCTAAAAAGTTAGGTATGATGAGAAAAAAAGCCTTGCAAAAAATTAGCGCTCTAACTTAACACTTAGGGGGGGCTATTTTTTTCAAAATTAATGTTTTTCAAAATTAATTTTCTTTCAATTTTTGAAACTTTTTTCAAAATATTTTTGCATAGTCTTAAAGTTGGATTATCTTAACTATTAAAATAATTACAGCTATTTGAAAATGACTGAGTTTTGTACTATTGCAACCACATACACAGTAACACGTATAAAATCTACTAAATTTTAAATTAACGGCGGCCGCCGTGGTGTAGCGGTTAAGTGTTCGGCCTTCTACACCAAGTCGTGGCGGTTCGATGCCCGGCAAAAGTAACATCAAAAATTATTTAGAAAAAGAATTTTTCTAAAACGGGGTCGCCCCTCGGCAGTAGTTTGGCAAACTCTCCGGGTGTATTTCTGCCATGAGAAGCTTCTCAGCAAAAAAATTCATTTGCTTTGCAAGTGCCGTTCGGAGTCGGCAAAAAACTGTAGGTCCCGCCAACTTGTAGGAAAAACTCAAAAAGCAACACACCACAAGTTGGAAAGAGAAGCTCGGCTAAAAATATCGTTAGAGGTTATGATGATAACCTGTAGGTATATCGCCGCCATTAGTTTTTTTTTTTTTTTTTTTTTTAATTATTTTAATAGTTGAGATAATCGCACATAGCATACCATTTTGGAAGCTTCAACGCTTCAACTTGAAGAGTATTTAAAAATATTTTTAAAAAAGTTTCAAAAATTTTAAAAAAATTCACCCTAAGGGTTAAGTTAGAGCGCTAATTTTTTGCAAGGCCTTTTTTCTCATCAATACCCAACGTTTCAGGGGGTAAGACTGAAAAAAATCCAATTTTTTTTATTTGAATCACCCTAATGTACATATTAGGATCCCGGGGTCCCGACCCATTTTAAGCGCTTGAAAATCCCGGGATTGTGAGAACAAAATCCAATAAGAGGCGTGGTGAATGTTTCAAATTTTTTAATTAATATCTACCATTATTAAACTGTTTAATATTAATAAATTAACAAAATACTTTGAAGATAATACACTCTCCGAAGTAGCTGTAAGGGCACACAGTTTATGAATTTCGGCAAATTTACGTTTCTATGCAGTTTTGTTGCCCATTTGAATTTACATAGCGTAATGGGATGTTAGTCTTAAGATTGTAAAAAATTTCCGTGAATTTGGCAATTTTTTTTCTGACGAGCTTAAGTAATTTTTCCTTAAAACAAATTAAAATTATAAAGGTGTATGTAAGAAAACGTTAGGAAAAATAAATTTCAAAATTCAGAGACATTTTTTAAAAGGCTAAGATTAACACCTTTTACTAAAATCAACTCTGATAAGAAACCTAAGAATTTTGATAAAAATTTTCTGAATTTTCTCGAATTTCGCAAAGATTTTTTAAACCAAATTTCCAATTTATGTATTAGATTCCGATACATTATTCTACAAGAAATTAGCTAAAAATATTTTTCTGACTGCAATATTTCTAAGTCATGGTTACACTTATAGCTGCGTTGATGTATATAAAATTAAAAAAGTACAAAGAATTTTTAAGCATGTAGGAATTCAACTACCGAAAAAAAGAATACTTGTGCCCAATTTTTCAATGCGAGTTTAAAATTAGTTTAAGCGGCCAGTTTTTGTATGGGATAAACTCTAGTCAACTTTGTATGTGGCTTAAACCTGCACTGGAAAACCGGGCCTTAATAAGTTACTTATTTTATATAACTTTCTATAGAAGTGTATAATTTTTGAAGTTAACTTCTTAGGCGGCGATATCAAGTTTTGATTGAGAGTAAAATTTGAGAAATAGAAATTGTATCCGACTTTCAGGCGTATGTTGCAGGCTTTCAGGCGTAGGCGTTTTTCTTATATCTCGGGAACCGCTCAACCGATTTGGATACAATTTGGCATTATAGATAGCATGATTCATTCTAAGATTATACGCGTGGGTCTTGCCACTTGGGGCGTCTCTCCCGACGCATGACTGGGGTGTCAATATGGTCGAGGAAGCGGTAGGGCCTGATAGGCAAGTGGTCTTCACCATGAATAAGGAGGCACTCGAGCCCCTTAAACGGTGCACAGCGCGCTGCTATTTCGGCTGCACCGGAGAACTCGGATATCGCAGTGCCGGAAGAGGAGTCGGAGATGTCCGACTCGGAAAGTATGGTATCTGCCACGTCAAATGGCGAAGGAACAGTGAACAGCTCGGAGATGGGAGACAGCCTGCTGGACGGGGAAGACCTCAACGTCACAGTGATAGCAGCTAGTCCTGAGCGCACCAATGTTGATACTGCCACAGTTAGTAGGATCTCTGCCACGCCAAATTCTAATCAAATCGTCGTTGAAAGATAAGCCTTCAGACGAGGTGGAACTCGACGATACGGCGGTGGCAGGGAAGTCTGAGCGCTCTCATGTTGGTGGTGATTCAGATAAACCTGCACAAATCTAAAGCAGCCTCGGCTGCTTTAATCAGTCGTCTCTCTAAAGGCGACGTAGATGTGGTCCTCATCCAAGAACCCTGGGTCAACAGCTCAAGGATTTGCGGTTTGTGGACTAGGGGTTTTAAGCTTATACGAGATAGCGAGGGGGGCAGGGTTAGAGCCTGTATTTTGGTTAAGTCTGAGCTGAACGCCTTTCTCTTGCCCAACTATACCAATGGTGACGTTACAGCTGCCAGTTTAACAGTCGACAGTACCAGTCTGACGATGGCGTCGGTCTATATGCCCTACGACGCCGAAGAACCTCCGCCACAGAGGGAGGTAAAAGACCTGGTGGCAAATTTTTCCATGGATCATCTTATTATCGGAACTGACGCCAATGCTCATCACGTCCAGTGGGGAAGCTCCGATATCAATGCTAGAGGAGAGTCGTTGTTTGACTATTTGTTGACAACTAACCTGGTAGTTTGCAACGTGGGTAACGAACCTACGTTTATTACTAAAACCTGTAGGAAGGTCATAGATCTCACTATTTGCAGCGAAGGCGCTTATCAGTGGGTCAGAAAATAGCGTGTTCTCGATGAACACTCAGTCTCCGACCACCAGTACGTAGTATTAGTTCTAGACTTCTCGGTTGAGCAGCCGGTTATGAAACGCAACCCACGTAACACTAACTGGCAGCTACACAATGAAATACTATCTAGGGACTTACCAGCACTGCCCCCACAGTCCCCTCATCAGTAGGGGAGTTTGAGGATCTGGTAAAGACCTTTACAACGGCGCTCTTGAATGCCCTAGAGCAGGCTTGCCCAGTGCCAAAACCACGCGGTAAACATAGGCCGCATTGGCGGTCCTACGACCTGGACTCGGTCCGCAAATCATGTAGGACACAATTTAATAAGGCCAAGAGCCTTGGCAAGGAGACTCAATGGCTCGAATATATGTTAAACTCAGGGCCTACAAAAAAGCTCTGAGGCAGGCGAAGAGAGTATCGTGGAGAAATTTCTGCACTGGGGCGAAAATGTCGACGATACAGCTAGACTTAGACGAGTGCTCTCAAAAACTCAAACAGCCACAAGCTATTTGCGCAAACCTGACGGATCCTGGACCAGCACGGAGAGGAAAACCCTAGGCTGCTCTTGAATACGCACTTCCCAGGGAACTTGCATGAGGAACCCTTAGCACCTACAACAAACCTGGCTGTATACATACCCATCAGGGAGGAAAAGGTTAGGTGGGCGGTTAAAAGCTTCGAACCGTTCAAGGCTGCCGGTCCAGACGGGATTATTCCCGCACAACTCATAGACACGCTGGAGACATCAGCCAAATGGCTGGTATTTCTCTATACAGCCTGCCTGGCTCTTAGCTACATTCCGTGCTCCTGAAGAAGTGCCACGGTAGTGTTTATTCCTAAGGCGGGGAAGGCGAGCCCAAGGACTATAGGCCGATCAGTCTCTCATCTTTTGTGCTCAAAACCTTCGAGAGGATAATAAATGACTACCTCTCCTCTACTATTGATAGCAACCTGATCTGTAGCTATCAGCATGCATACACCAAAGGGAAATCTACAGAAACTGCGCTTCACAGCCTAGTTTCTGTTATTGAAAAATCGCTGTATGAAAAGAAGTAATGTCTTGTGGCCTTTTTAGATATTGAAGGAGCCTTCAACAACATAAGCCCTGATGCTATAAACACCGCTTTAACAAGTCTGGGCATAAGCAGGTCTCTTATTGGACTTATTGATCAACTACTAAGGGGTAGACGAATAGTTTCATCACTGGGCTCGGTTGACTTCTCACGCTATGTCACAAGGGGAACGCCCCAGGGTGGTGTTCTCTCCCCGCTTCTATGGAAACTCACTGTCAACTCGATGCTGCGAGACACAAGCTGGGGGCGGGAAGGTAGTGGCATATGCAGACGACTTAGCTATAGTATATAGGGGCAAATTCCCACAAACCATGTGCGACTTTATGTAAGTAGCACTGCTAGAGATATCCTCATGGTGCTCGCGCTGCGTACTGAGTATCAACCCAGAAAAATTAGAACTGGTCCTTTTCACCAACCGCTATAAGGTACCACCGCTAATACTACCAAAACTGAATGACGTGCACCTGGTTCCCCATTGGCTTTGTCAGCCAAGTTCTTGGGCACAGTTCTGGATAGAAAACTAACCTGGAAGGAGAATGTTCTTCAGCGCCAGAAGAAATCGTGTATTGCACTTTACACGTGCAAAAGAGCCATTGGAAAGAAATGGGGGCTCAGCCCCAAAATATGCAAATGGATCTACACTGCAAACATTCGACCAATCATGCTCTATGGAGTTGTGGTATGGTGGCCTGCGCTGAGCAAGGCAACAAACCTTAATTTGTTAGGTAAAGTACACAGATCTTGCATGATCTGTATAAGCGGTGCGTTAAGAACAACAGTGCAATTCCGGGGAATAATTAACTCTTGACTCGTTCTCAAAACAAGTATGAATACAAAGTTTGTGCCTCAAGCAGCTTGCAGTGAAAAACAATATCACCACGTGTTACTTCCCTTCCACCAAGACTAAAATACATTAGTTAAGTCTTATTGCTAACAATAAGCCTATGAGAAGCGAACCATTCTCTTAGCAGGCTCACATCGTGATTTATATCCCCAAACAGATTGCCAAGTCATCGGCAAAAGCTCTGACATAAAAGGCATTGAAAATAGAGAGTTTATATAAATAAGAAATAAAATTGGTCCAAAGACTGAACCCTGCGGGACTCCCAGATTAATCAGTCTAGGCGCACTAAGATGGTTATTTACTTTCACCTTTTGACTTCTTAAGGTAAGATATGATTCAAACCTATCTAAAACCAGCTGAGTACAGTTTACTTAAAAGAATATTATGGTCGTCCATGTCAAAAGCTTTTCTTATATCAACAAAAAGATTACCAGAAGTCCCTTTTTTCGTCCATTGCTTTATAGAGAAATGAGCATAAATTAAGAAGAGCATCTACAGTAGAAACCCAGGACCGGAATCCGTATTGCAATGGGCTAAAAAATTTGATTTTTTCCAAATATCGCAAGACTCTTTTCAAAAACCTTAGAGATTGATGGCAAGAGAGCAATGGGTCTGTAGTTATTTTTATCTTTCTTATTCCCTTACTTATGCAGTGGTATGACAATAGCACATTTTAGATCGGCTGGAAACACTCCAGTGATAATACTTAAATTGAATAAATGCTTTAAAATGTCAACAACATACAAAGCAATGCTCTTTAAAGTACGGTTTGAAATACCATCACTCCCAGAAGAATCACTAATGGTTTTAGAGGTATGCTTCCTTCGGTAAAGTAACTTATTTTGGTCCCTAAAATACGATTTTCTTTTTCACTTGGGCGATTTTGAAATCGACCCGCCTAATTGAACACAGTACTCCTGTAGGGCGCTTGGGACCAAAATATTAGATTTTGGTTTAGGCTGCATATCTTGAAAAGTTGGAGTCCCTTCCAAAAAAAAAAATGTTATAATTATGTAATGAATGCCTCTCGATGACACATTCATCATTCATTGTCAATTAAAGTAAAAAAATGGCGTCAAAACCGGAAAACCGGATGAAATTTCCAAAAATTCCACCTTCTGGCTTAAAAAACATATTATACTTTTTTCAAATGAATAAAACACTGTATATATATCGAAAGTGTCAACAATTCTCTACCCGAAACCTTTGAGAATTTTAATGATTTTTTTTACGTAGAAACTGAAAAAAACGGTTTTTTGGCCTTAAAACCAGATTTTGGGGGTGTTACAAACTTTTTAAAGGGCGTTTCGCGTATAACTCGGCCAGATGATCAATATCTACTAGGTCGCTTCAAAAGTGTAAAATGGCTGTTGCACTGTGATATTAATGTTACTAAAACTAATACAGGACAATATTGTTTATCAGATATGTCCCTAGAATATTTGAGAATAAAGTTTTTGAATAAAATAAATATTACTGAAGTTAAGAACAATTTAAGCGAGCCGTACTGAGAAAAATAGCATTTTTTGCAAACTTTGTGGGCTCAAGGCACGTCCAATCATTATGCAAACGATCTTAAATTATTTATATATAATTTTTCTCTAATTTGGAATAAATCTAAGGGGTTTGCCAAGTGAAAATACGAAAAAAAAAATTCCATATAACTTGCGGTCACACTAATGTACTTATACCCATCTGTGAAAAACTTGAGTTAAATACAAATTTTATTTTTCTGTCGTAGTCCCTGATGACGATTTCCGTTGGAAATCGAAATATGTTTGAAGAAACAAAAACAACGTCTTTTAAATCAACTGACCTAGATCCAGTTTTAACAAAAACTAATTCCAATTTTTCGTTTTTTTCGGGGTGAGGAGCCTCCCTGCAGGGAACTCAGGCTCTAGTGACACAAATTTCAGGTTCAGATCTTGATATAAAGTGGCCACCCTGCAGCGAAACCTCAATACAACACTGACTAGTTGGGCCCGGTGCACCAACTAGTTGTAAAGTAGTTTCCAACTAGTTGCTTTCGCTGCAGGGCAATAAGAACTACTACGTTAATGATTCCATCTTCACTAGTTCGAAACCAGCGTTTGAGGTATCATTAAAAGGCATTTGGATTCGAACTAGATCCAAACTGTCGAATTTTGTACTAGTTCCAGCCTAGGACATCGCCATGTTAAATTCGCCAGTTGATTTAATGTTCATGGTTCGGAACGCACAGAAACGAACTAGCTCTGAACTAGAGATTATCCCAACAGGGCTGTACTCTGAACTTGTTGCAAAAATACTCAATATTTTAGTTTTAATTGGTAAACTTACCTATAACGTGATTAGAATCGGCCCGTTTCGCATAATTTGTATCACTGGTTACTACAATGGCTGTGCTTGTTAGCTTATTTACATTTCCATGAGCATCTTTTATTTGCTCCTTACTACTTTTAGTGTCCATACTTGTATAAAGCAATTTTATTAGGAGGAATAATATATTCAACCGACTTCCAGCGCTCTCCAATAAATCTCTTGAATTCACTAATACGAGTCACTTTCCACTGCCTTTGATGGTTTAGTTTTTTTTAATCTGGAATCACTTACCTACTGTGGTTTCCTAAATTGTTATTAAAATTAAGTGCGTTTCAACTTAATGGCACTGTAAAAGTTTTCGAATTCGGGAAGAAAATGTTTTCTGCTTTTTAGTAGTTAGTCATTTTTTCATTAAACGCTCGACTTTGTCCGATTCAGCATCCTGTACTATACCAAGTTTAGCCTGTCGTTTGTCTAAAAATAATAAATTGTTTACCATATAGTAGCATATAGTAAATAAAATGGACTTGTATCTGAATATATGTACGTTAGTGTGGAGGGAAAAAAGTGTTTGCATTCTCGGTCTCACCCCCCTAGATATATGCGAATAGTAAAAAAAATTATACTTATGTGCAAAGTTGTATGCCAATCGAGCAACGTGTAAGGGTTGCGTAAAGAGCTTGAAAATAAGTATAACCAAAATACAACCAACCTCCAGCAAAGAGAGTTCTGTAAAGATCTCAAATTTGCCAAGCTTTCGTCGCACAGGAATCAGTAGAAATTTGCAAACAAAACAGCTAACAATTTGAATTTGAATCTTTTGTTGTTGTTTTGCTATGACAAGATCAGCTGTTCAAGCTTGCTGGTTTCTGCTGCACGAAATATTCCCAAAAATAATTTGCAGCTCTGTCTCTCAATTAAATGCCAAAAATCTGATTTTTAGGCATAATTATTGCATAAATTGCAACAAAAGAATGGTCTTATAATCAACTTATATTTTCAAGCTCTTTGCGCACCCTATACATGTTGCTCGATTGGCATACAACACTGCACACAAGTATGTGAATAGTGGTTGATCACGAGTTAGTTAGTCCTAAGTTCAAGGCGAAAGCCGAAAATTATCAAGTTTTAATTAAGAAACTTACATCACAAACAAAATTTCAGAATTAATATAAGTTACTTAATATACATTTTTTTAGAATCAATATAAATTAAAATAATCAAAGCGGGTAGGGGGTTTTTTTCTTTTTTTTAAATTTATTTAAGTAAATGCATCTCTTGGTTACTTTCTGATATTTTGATATTACGCGTAAACTAATCAACCGATCTCAAAACCGTTAGAAAGGAATTAAAACCACCTTTTGAAAACATATACTGTAAAGATTCTATATTACAAAAATTTAACATCAAAACTACGGCTCGAATATTTCACATACAAGGAAAAGGTCGGCGGCTGAATGTACTTGAGAACATGGAGATATACAAGTTAAAAACATTTAACGGCAGGATAATAAACGACGAAATATTTGAACCCTTAAAACTAATTTACAAAAAACAGTACAAGCCAGCAGGTACAGCAACCAAGCATGTAACAATGAACAAGCAAAAACGAAAAATGAACCAAACGGCAAAAATCACAGATTTCTACCTACCGCGAGTGAGAAAATGTTCTTCTCAACTTCGAAACATTACCTTAAACGAAGCAGCGCTGATATCTGAGCATTTAACATTGATCGTTGCCGTATTTGCGCAAGTTGTCACTTTAAACTGAAGGGTGCTATCAAGATTGCTGATAATCAGCGTTCTACTGAAACGGAAAGTGAAGAAGCACAAGAAATCTTGACTAGCGAAGAATTGTATCAAGAATATAAGGAAGTTCCAACATGCAGCAGATATACTAAATCACTCGAACGCTACGAACTCGTCGACAATATAAATAAGCATGTTATTCCTCATCTTGGAAGCCATCCATCGCCAATGAAGCGAAAATATTTAGAAAGGGAGTCATACTGCAAAAAAAACACAGCAAATTGAGCAAAGTATTTCGGATTCACTTGGAGGTGGTTCACTGTCAAATTTATCAGAAGACCTAAAGAAGATCAAAGCTTACTACGAACAATTTTTGAAGAACATGAAATATCAAGTCGTAAACTGCTCAAATAATTTGGATAAGCAAAAAATATTATCTCTATTACCAAACACCATGACATCTAAGGAAATTAAGGACATTTTTGGGCATGATTTATTTTACGAATTGATCAAAATTAGCAAAGATATACAAAAAATAAAACAAAGGTTTCGGACGTCAAACGCTCTAGCATGGACAGACGTAGTTTACCTGAGCAAACTTTAAACACAGTAAAATTATTTTATGAAGATGATGAAATCAGCCGAATCATGCCTGGGTCACAGGACTTAATTGTAGTAAGACAAGGAAACATACGCGAGAAAGTTCAAAAAAGACTAATGCTGCCATCGCTTCGTGAAACTTACTATGAATTTAGAAAAATACATCCTTCACTTCAATTAGGATTTACAAACTTTACCATGTTGCGACCAGAGTATTGTATCAAACTTGGGGTTGGAAACCAGCAAAATGTTTGTGTGTGCACATTGCATCAGAATGTAAAACTGATGTTCGAAAAATCCGGTTTGAAATCGATGGAAGGTCAACATAATTTCAGGAACTATAAAGATGTTCTTAAACTCGTTGTCTGTAATGGTAATATAGAAAACAGCGAGTGCTGCGTATCAATGTGTGGTCGGTGCTACGATAATTTAACGAACCTTTGAACGATGATGTTGGAATATTACGAAAAAAATTCGATTCAAGAAGTCATTTACAAAAAATGGAATACAAAACTCAGATGTAATCTCGAAACTATTTCCTCTACTACAAACACATTTGTTGACGATTTTGTACAAGATATCAATAAGCTGGTATCACATCTTTTGACAGCTAAGCGCCAGTCCCGCTTCGTAAGTGAAAGAAAAATGGCACTCCTGCCAGGAGAACTGCTAATTCAAATGGATTTCGCTGAAAACTAGGCGTTTGTTATACAAGATTCTATTCAAGGATATAATTGGAGTAATAACTAATCAAGCCACGATACATCCGTTCGTTATTTATTACAAAGATAACGATAACTTAATTCATAGAACCTTTGCCATAATATCCGATTGTAATATCCATTTTAGTATAGCAGTTCATCTATATATTTCAAAAATGATTAATTTTGTTAAGACTAATATAAGCAATTCAATTACGAAAGTTATCTACGTGTCAGATGGTGCAGGAGCACAGTACAAAAACAATTACAACTTAATTATTTATGTCATCATAAAACTGATTTCAAAATATTCGCTTAGTGGCACTTTTACGCAACCAGCCATGGAAAATCTGCATGTGATGGTATAGGTGCGACATTGAAAAGAGGCGCTCGGAATTATAGCATGGCAAATAAAAACCAAATTCAAACGGCGAAAGACCTTTATCATTGGGCTTCATAAACGTATAACACCTGCATAGAAGTTGCTTACGCAGACGCTGATGAAAAAAAAAAAAAAAAAAACTAATGGCGGCGATATACCAACAGATTATCATAACCTCTAACGAGATTTTTAGCAGAGCTTCTCTTTCCAACTTGTGGTGTGTTGCTTTTTAGTTTTCCTACAAGTTGGCGGGACCTACAGTTTTTTGCCGACTCCGAACGGCACTTCCAAAGCAAATGTATTGTTTGCTAAGAAGCTTCTCATGGCAGAAATATACTCGGAGAGTTTGCCAAACTACTGCCGAGGGGCGACCCCGTTTAGAAAAATTGTTTTTCTAAATAATTTTTGATGTTACTTTTGCCGGGCATCGAACCGCCACGACTAAGTGTAGAAGGCCGAACACTTAACCGCTATACCACGGCGGTCGCCAGATGAATAGGTACCTTTTTTGTCACACAATAATATCAAATTTTTTTCAGTGTAATATAGAATCTTTAGAGTATATGTTTCAAAAGGTGATTTTAATACCTTTCTAACGGTATAACACTTTTTGAAATGTGTTGATTAGTTTACGCGTGATATCAAAATATGAGAAAGTAACCAAGAGATGCATTTACTTAAATAAATTTAAAAAAAAGAAAAAAAACCGCATTTTAGTTTTCAGATATGTTATATATATTGAATTTAGAAAGGTCTTAAAATAAAATTTTATTTTTCAAAATCGCTTGATCCATGAAGTGTTTTTTCAGTTTATTTGAAAACATATTGTGGAAAACATTTCAGTGTGCTAAAAAGTTTTTACAGTTTATTTTTTTGAAAGCTTATTTCAATAACTTTCTAATGGTATGAAGATCTTTGAAATCGGTAAAGCCATTCCGTAGTAATCACACTTTAAAGTACTTATTATCGTAATTTTTCGAATATTTCCATACCTTGCCACGCCCACAATTTTTCGAAAATACAATTTCTATAAATGAGGTTGTGTTTGGGTAGCGGGGTTGGCCGTGGTGTAGCGGTTAAGTATTCGGCCTTCTACACCAAGTCGTGGCGGTTCGATTTAGCTGAAATTCGTAACATGTATTACTACCATGAAAAGAAATATTTTTGTAAAAAAAAATTCCGCTAGGTGGGGCTGAGATAGGGGTAATAAAAACTCAAAATCGTAATTATGGACCGATTTGGCTGATATTTTACGTGTGTGTTACTTAATTAATTTCTAAATGTTAAAAAAAAATTGGACCCGCTAGGTGGCGCGTGAGTCGTTCTATTTAAGAAATGCGAAGGTCTGTTTTCGGTGTCGATTAATTCGTTTTTCAACGAACTTCCCGTTGAGGTAGAATCTTGAAATTTTCATCATCGTTTAGTTTTCTGCCTCCACGCAAAATAACAAAAAAATAATTCCGATAGGTGGCGCACGAGTAGAGATATTCGAAAGTTTTCATTCCAGGAAATTTTGCTTTTGATATTGTACTAACTTGTAATTAAGATGGGATTTTGCAAATTTTCATCATCGTTCAGGCTTCGCTAACAGTAAATAAAAAAATTAGCTTAATTTCAAAAATCCCATTTATCGTTTAGTTTAGTCTTTATTCCAATATCCCAAAAGTAACTTTATTAACCACGCGGCTTTATTGTAAAAGATTCTATGGTTTCTGTTGCTGCTAGCTGCCGATTGATGTCGCTGCGACATTATTGCCTCTTGTTGATAAACCGAAAGTATCTTTATTAACCACGCGGCTTTATTGTAAAAGATTCTATGGTTTCTGTTGCTGTTAGCAGCCGATTGATGTCGCTGCGACATTATTGCCTCTTGTTGATAAACCGAACTAAAAAGTAAAAAATAAAATTAAAGAAAAAAAACTTTTTTAAAAATAAGCTTTTATTATTGGTTTATAAAATTAACTAAAAAGTAAAAAATAAATTCACTGTAAAGGAATATAACACTTTATAAGTTCATTGTAACCTTTAAAGATAATTTGGCTTCTTCGTCTGCCACAAAATAATTCCATATTGTACATAATTATATTTTTCTAACATTAAAACTTTACACCTAAATTATTAAATCTTCCAGTAGATATCACATTCCTAATTTTATTAATAATAAAAGCGTGTTAAATTTTGATGGTATAATTAAGAACATTTAGAACCTTCTTTTCTATTTGATGGTATAATTAAGAACATTCAGGTGTTAAATTTTGATTGTATAATTAAGAACATTCAGGACCTTCTTTTCTTGCTATCGAAATTTAACACGCTTTTATTATTAATAAAATTAGGAATGTGATATATACTGGAAGATTTAATAATTTAGGTGTAAAGTTTTAATGTTAGAAATATATAATTATGTACAATATGGAACTATTTTGTGGCAGACGAAGAAGCCAAATTATCTTTAAAGGTTACAATGAACTTATAAAGTGTTATATTCCTTTACAGTGAATTTATTTTTTACTTTTTAGTTAATTTTATAAACCAATAATAAAAGCTTATTTTTAAAAAAGTTTTTATACCTTTCATGAACATGAAATGGTATTATAACTTTGGTCCGATGTTTGTAAATATGAGAAGAAGAAGAGATAGACCCATCAATAAGTATACCGAAATGATCAGGATGACGAGATGAGTTGATTTAGCCATGTCCGTCTGTCCGTCTGTCCGTCTGTCTGTTTGAACGCAAACTAGTCCCTCAATTTTTGAGATATCTGGCTGAAGTTTTGTATGTGGCCACCATTTTGTAATATAGGAATCATTTGTCGGAACTGACAAGATCGGACCAGTATAACATATAGCCCCCATACAACCGATTGTTCAGATATAAGGTTTTTTGGCCAAAACTTCTGCAATTAAAAAGTTAGGAACGTAAAATTTTGCAACTCGAGTACTTTCTATTTATGTAGTGTATATAGTGAAAATCAACCAGATCGGGCAAATGTAACATATAACCCCCATACAACCGATTGTTCAGATATAAGGTTTTTTGGCCAAAACTTCTGCAATTAAAAAGTTAGGAACGTAAAATTTTGCAAATCGAGTACTTTCTATTTATGTAGTGTATATAGTGAAAATCAACAAGATCGGGCAAATGTAACATATAGCCCCCATACAACCGATTGTTCAGATATAAGGTTTTTTGGCCAAAACTTCTGCAATTAAAAAGTTAGGAACGTAAAATTTTGCAACTCGAGTACTTTCTATTTATGTAGTGTATATAGTGAAAATCAACAAGATCGGGCAAATGTAACATATAGCCCCCATACAACCGATTGTTCAGATATAAGGTTTTTTTGGCCAATACTTCTGCAATTAAAAAGTTAGGAACATAAAATTTTGCAACTTGAGTATTTTCAATTTATGTAGTGTGTAGAGGAAAATCAAGAAGATCGGGTAAATATAACATATATTTAGCCCCATACAACCGGTTGTTCGGATATAAGGTTTTTTGGCCAATACTTCCGCATTTAAAAAGTTAGGAACGTAAAATATTTCACCTTTAGTACTTTCTACATATGTAATGTGTATAGTGTAAGTCAGTACAATTGAACACGTATAATATATAGCCTCCATACAATCGATTGTTCCGATAACTCGGATCCTATTATTTTGTAAGTTTTTTTTAAATTATAACAAAGATGTGTAATGTGTATAGTAAATATAGTTAAATTGAAACAGGCT
This sequence comes from Campiglossa producta, assembly GCA_964058755.1. Classification (NCBI taxonomy): domain Eukaryota; kingdom Metazoa; phylum Arthropoda; class Insecta; order Diptera; family Tephritidae; genus Campiglossa; species Campiglossa producta. The sequence continues at coordinate 4,388,937 of CAXKVI010000006.1, forward strand.
GTACTGGGGATCGAACAGTGAAAATCGTGACGCTTATTCATGAAAGGTATATAGCCTTCGGCACAGCCGAAGACAGCTTTCCTTACTTGTTTTTCTTTAATTTTATTTATGTTTAAAACTAGCTGACCCAGCAGACGTTGTCCTGCCATAAATTTATTTCTCTGCATGTTTCTCTAACCTGTCCCTATATCTATTTTAATCCATATCCCTATCTCCTTCGTATAGGAGGAACCACACCCCCTTTTTCGTTATCCCCAGTTTTTTAGGAGGTGGCAGGGACTGATCTTATATAACTCCTCACAAAACTTCAGTGGTCTAACCTAAATACTTCCAGAGATATGGACTATGAAGTATTTCATTCGTATGGAAGGTGCCACGCCCCTTTTTGGTTAACTCGAGTTTTTTGGGAGGTGTAGGGACCGATCGCATATAAACCCTCGCCAAATTTCAGTGGTCTCACTTAAATACTTACAGGGATATGGACTATGAAATGTTTCTCTCGTATGGGAGGTGCCACGCCCCCTTTTTCTTTATCTCCAGTTTTTTGGAGATGATAGGGATTGATCTTATTTAACTTCTCATTAAATTTCAGTGGTCTAACCTAAATACTTCCAGAGATATGGACTATGAAGTATTTCATTCGTATGGTAGGTGCCAAGCCCCCTTTTTCGTTATCTCGAGTTTTTGGGAGGTGTTAGGGACCGACCACATATAAACCCTCACCAAATTTCAGTGTTCTAACATAAATACTTGAAGGGATATGTACTATGAAATGTGTTGTGAGAAAAATTACAATATTTACAAAGCACCCTTACTAACTACTTATGTATTCAACATTGACAGATGTCATTTCATATGTATCGCAACTAAGTTCGCTCTCCGAGAGTATACGCTTTTTATTTTAACTCCACTTCTCTGCACGTTTCATCAGGTTATAGGCCCAGCACGCTATCCCCAATTTTTTTGGAGGTGGTAGGGGTCGATCTCATATAACCCCTAACCAAATTTCAGTGGTCTAATATGAATACTTCCAGATATATCAACTATAAAGCATTTCATTTGTATGGGAGGTGCCACGCCCCCATTTTCGTTATCCCTGTTTTTTCTGGAGGTGGTGGGAATCGATCTCATAAAATCCCTTGCCAAATTTCGGTGGTCTAACCTGAATAATTCCAGAGATATGCACTATGAAGTATTTCATTCGTATGGGAGGTTAACTCCCAGTTTAATGGGTAAGAATGGTGTTTTTATTCTAAAGGTAACTTTGTACCAATTTCCAGGTCCCTAACTTAAACCCTTTTAGAGATATTCGCCTTGAAGAAAAAAGTTTGTATGGGAGGTGCCACGCCCCCCTGATTTTATAACATGACCTGCGCGTGGTAATAACAAGCAAACCACCCAAAGGAAGTATATGATTTGGTTCAGCCGTTTTCGAGTTTTAGCGTTGCAATTGAACACCATTTCATTTATATATATATATATATATATATATATATATATCACAAGAAAACAAGATGCATTTAATTTTGCATAAAATTCGCACTTTTTACCCTGAATAGCTTTGAAATAAAAGCCACATTTTTCTGGAAGATATCGTTCCGGCTTACGCTCATTTCTCACGGGAACAGTCGGGGTCACTATAAAGATAAGGGTACACCTAACGACGCGACCAAATATTCTTTGCATGTGTTCTTCTGGAGGGACAGCACCACTACGCGACACGAGGCGCACAACAATGTTGATCAAATAGGCAACTATTTGGTCGCGTCGCGTCGTGTCGCTAGGTGTGCCTGTTAAGGGGGGTCGATTTATTAACCTATATCGCGCCATCGATTTTTCGATACGTTTGGGTTAAGGAAAAAAAAGTTCCACTACGCCTACCCAAAAAAATAATTTTCGAGCCTGCAAAATTTGATTTTTTTTTAATTTTTTTTCGTTTATTTTTAAGGTTTTTTTTAATGACCTACTTAAAAAATTTTCATTTGACTTCAACATTTTTATACATACCCTGTCCGACTCAAACTTGTCCGCTAAAAACTTTGGCGATAACAGTTTTTTGAAAAAAAAAAAAAATATTTTTGGGGTTTTGAGGAGTGTTTTGGTGAAAAAAATAACTTGTCCGCCATTTTTTTTAAGGGTTTCTTCAAAAACGTGCAAAAGTGTTGCCGATGAAAACGAATTTGTCTCGTAGTTCCTATCCCACTTAAAATTATGCGGTAAAAACGTTGGCATTAACAGTTTAAAAAAAAAAATAATTTTTTTTTGTTTTTGAGACTTGTTTTGGTCGAAATCGATTTTTTTCATTTTCAAGGCTCCAAATCATTTTTTATGTATATGTTTCCGTTAGACCCACCAATAAATATACCAAAATGGGCAGAGGACGAGCTGAGTTGATTTAGCCATGTCCGTCCGTCCGTCTGTCTGTCTGACCGTCTGTCTGTTTCAACGCAAACTAGTCCCTCAGTTTTTTAGATATCTCGATGAAATTTGGCATACAGATGTATACTGGCATTATGGAGATATATGTCGGATCCGGTAGGATCGGACCACTATAGCATATATCTCCCATATAACGAATCGTTCAGATAAAAGGTTTATTGCCATTTCTCCCTCATTTTTAGAGATTAAAGCATGAAACTTAGTAAAGTACGTGCTTATTGACCATTAAAAACATAAAACTTTTGAACTAGTTTGAACTATTTATTGAAATTATGAAAATGACAGTTTGCAGTTGCAGTTTACAAAAAAGTGTGAAAAATATGGGAATTCATTTTAAAATTCAGAGATTTCCTTGCAAATCCTGCTTGGATTCCATTCGGCTCACTTTACTTCGGCTTTCTACTGTAGTCGCCATAATCCCTTCGCGATTTTTATGAATGGCACGTTTAGATACGTTGGATACTAGCTGAACGTACCGCTCGGTGCCTTGAATATGGCATGGAATATTTGTTTTTGTCACAAACAATGGTTCGGCCGTGTTTATCTCTCCATCCAATGTCTTCAAACAATGCTGATGCTAGGCAAGATGCAACTCTGCTTGTCACGCCCAATCTATCGCACATCATTGCAAACTTTGGTATACTGTATCTTGGAGAATAATGTGATTCGGTCGATGTATGAGCCACATCCATTGGAGTATCACCTTGAAAATCTGAGGGAGTTGGCTGATACGTTACATCGACGGTTAATGCCAATGATTATTGTATTGTAAACACTTCTGTCTCTGAAAGATCCTCAACAACAGGTATTGATAGTGTTCTATCGTTGTGCTGGTCAAAAATAAAGTGTTTCAGGTTATCGGGAATTTTACCACAGTTATAAAGATTTGTTAGCAGCGGGCATTTGCATTTTGCGATGAAAAATATTTTCTTTGTACCGTCAACGAAACTTTCAAATTTTTCCAAATATCGTCCGGCCCTTGACATTTCCTTGTATTTGTCAAGTAATGCAGTAGTTTTTTTTGTGATGGCTCTTTTATCCAATAAATCAATATTCAGTTTGCTCCAAATTTCTATAAGTTTGTCGTAAACATTTGGTGTGAATGCCTTATATGTGAATATTTTATTTATCTGTCTGAACTGATCGGTCAAAAAAAAGTAAGACTTCAGAATATCGAATGCAGTTGGCAAAGAAAGTTCATCCAGATCCCTTGCTGGACCGAATAGTTCCACATTATGAGAATGTAAGTTGCCTAACGAGGCTGCTGACGTTGATGCCTCTTCTGCTTCGCCCTCATTTTGCTCTACATTTCTTGATGATGATGATGCTCCTTCGTCCATATTGTGTTTCTTATGCCAATAATATATTTTGAACGAATGTGTAGATATAATAAACTTTTTTGAAAACCGCAATAATTAAACTACTTTATGTCGAAGTAAAAAATCCGGATTGACAAAAACGTTTAAATAGAACGGAATAGTAAAACTTGTTTTGAAAAAAACACAATTTTAAAATTTAAGTGAAGTTAAGCTTTGAACAAGAAATATCAACTGAAACAACTTCCTACAATATCTCAATAAGGCTAAGAGTCAGGTAGAAATAGTTTTTGCCTACAATCTTCAGTTTTTATTGTGCTACCTAAACGAGGGATGTAGGGTAGAAGGGGGCACATTCGCCACTCGGGCACATATGCATGAGCTGCAGTAAATAGACAGTAATGGTGAGTTCATCTTTTTACAAACAGGTAGAAAGTTTTTTCGTTGACAGGCCGATTATGTACTCGTGGTTCCAAGGTCATGATCATTATTACAAACGCAAAACAGTTTTCCACTGTGTTGGAGGCAGGCTTTAAACATTCACAAAAATATAAATTAATTTGTCTCAACATATTGCAGATATATAACAATTATGCTAAGAGACGCCTACCCCTTGCCTCTAGCATTCATTAAAAAAAGGCTGTTAAACAATCAACAATGGGGAGTTATGAAAAAAAATATCTTATATGAACAATTGGTTCTAACGGAAACATATACATAAAAAATGATTTGGGAGAAATGGTAATAAACCTTTTATCTGAACGATCGGTTATATGGGAGATATATGCTATAGTGGTCCAATCCTACCGGATCCGACATATATCTCCTATAATGCCAGTATACATCTGTATGCCAAATTTCATCGAGATATCTAAAAAACTGAGGGACTAGTTTGCGTTCAAACAGACAGGCGGACAGACAGACAGACGGTCATGGCTAGGTAGGTAGGTAGAAGTGGCTGCCGCAAAGGCACACCTAGGCCAGTAATAAAAGGCCCGTTGTGATACCACCAAACACTAGGAAAGTCAGTCCCGGGGCCCGGCCATATGGAAAATCCCAGTGCTGTCGGGACTCTCCATATAGCCGAAACCCGGGACTGACACTCCTAACCGACACCGCTACCCCTCCTCGAACCATTTTGATAACTTGATGAAGGCCATCAAGTCCTTTATGTCTAGCTCCGCGACCTGGCTTAAGCTAACCAGGAAGGGAACTCCCAGAGAGCGCCTTCTCTCTCCGCTTAAGGCCGGGCAGTTGCAGATGAGGTGCTCCACCGTTTCCTCTTCCTCATCCTCTTTGCAACTCCTGCAGCATCGTCGGTAGGGAACGCCTAGCCTTGCTGCGTGCCTACCAATAAGGCAGTGCCCGGTTAAAACACCTATTAATATGGAGATTTCCTTCCTTTTTAGGGCGTATATGTGTCTAGATCTTTTAAGATCGCGTTTTGGCCAGGTTTGCTTGGATATCCGGCACCCTGGGGCTTGTAGCCATCTTTCGTTGGCTTCGCGGAGTGTATGCTCCTTCAGCATTAGCTTACACGTGGCAAACGGCATACCTATGCGCTCTTTATCTTGAAGATGCTGCTTGGTCGTGCCCTGCCTGGCAAGTTCGTCTGCCCTACAGTTTCCCTCAATGTCCCTGTGTCCCGGGACCCATGTGAGGTTCACGCGGTTCTGTTGGGCCATCTCTTGAAGAGATCGACGACAGCTGAGCGTCAGTTCAGAGTTGAACGAGTAAGAGCCAAGGGATTTGATGGCCGCTTGGCTGTCGCTGAAAATACAGATATCCTGTCCGATGGTGCGTTCACCTATCCAAGTCACGGCGCCCATGATTGCAGAAACTTCAGCCTGGAAGACGCTGCAGTGATCAGGTAGTCTAAAGGAGAGTTCTAGGTCCAAATCCCTTGAGTAAACCCCTCCTCCGACTCTGCCGTCTAACTTCGAGCCGTCGGTGTATATAAAAGTGCCGCCATTAGTAGCGGGACACCGATCTATGTTCTCCCAGTCTTCCCTGCTGGGAATGTTTATTCTAAAACAACAATCTCCGACTGTTGTGGTCGCACACCGATCTGTGCTCAGAGGGAGGAAGCTGTAAGATCTTAGAATACAGGAGTGTCCAATAGTGCTTGCGCCCCAGACGGACGTTTCCCTTAGACGCACAGCCGATGCTGCTGCTGCCCGGTACCCTTCCAGATCGAGTGGCAAAAAGCCAAGAATGGCCTGGAGAGCTTCATTGGGCGTTGTTCTTAACGCCCCGCTTATACAGATCATGCTCGATCTGTGGACTTTTCCTAACAGATTTAGGTTTGTTGCCTTTCCTAGCGCAGGCCACCATACCACGACTCCATACAGCATAATTGGCTGGATTATCGCAGTGTAGATCCATCTGCAAATTTTGGGGCTGAGCCCCCATTTTTTGCCAATGGCTCTTTTACACGTGTAAAGTGCAATGCACGCTTTCCTCTGGCGCTGGATGACATTCTCCTTCCAGTTAAGCTTTCTATCTAGAACTGTGCCTAGGAATTTGGCTTTGTCAGCTAAGTTCAGGCGCACGCCATCTAGTTCTGGTAGGTTCAGCGGTGGTATCTTGTACCGCCTGGTATAAAGGACAAGCTCCACCTTTCCCGGGTTGATGCTAAGTCCGCAGCCAGAGGACCATGAAGAAACTTCTCGCAGTGCTACTTGCATCAAGTCACACAGGGTTTGTGGGAATTTGCCCCTATATGCAATAGCTAAATCGTCTGCATATGCCACTATCTTCCCGCCCCCCCCACCTTGTGTCTCGTAGCAGCGAGTTTACGGTGAGGTTCCATAGGAGCGGGGAGAGAACACCACCCTGAGGCGTTCCTCTTGTGACATAGCGTGAAAGATCAACTGTTCCCAGTGAAGAAACTATTTTCCTTCCCTTTAGTAGTTGATCAATTAGTCCAAAAAGAGACCTATTTATGCCCAGGTTTGTTAAAGCAGTGTTAATAGCCTCCGGCCTTATATTGTTGAAAGCCTCTTCGATTTCCAGAAAGGCCACGAGACAGTACTCCTTTTCGTGCAATGATTTTTCAACAATAGAGACTAGGCTGTGGAGCGCATTTTCCGTTGATTTACCTTTGGTGTATGCATGTTGATAGCTAGAAATAAGGTTGCTATCAATAGTAGAGGAGAGATAATCGCTAATTATCCTCTCGAAAGTTTTAAGTGCAAAAGACGAGAAACTGATCGGTCTGTAGTCTTTAGGCTCATAGTGTGAGGCCTTCCCAGCCTTTGGAATAAAGACTACCGTGGCGCTTCTCCAGGAGCACGGAATGTAATTAAGAGCCAGGCAGGCTGAATAGAGAACTACCAGCCATTTAGCTGATATTTCCAGCGTGTTTATAAGTTGTGCGGGGAAAATCCCGTCTGGCCCAGCTGCCTTGAACGGCTCAAAGCTTTTGATTGCCCACCTTACCCTTTCCTCCGTAATGGGTATGTTTACCGCCAGGTTTGTTGCAGATGCTACAGGTACATCATACAAGTTCCCCGGAAAGTGTGTGTTCAGGAGCAGCTCCAGGGTTTCCCCTTCCGTGCTGGTCCAAGATCCGGCAGGCTTCCGTAAATAGCTAATGGCTGTTTGAGTTTTTGATAGCACTCGTCTAAGTCTCGCTGTATCATCGACTTTTTCGACCCCGGTGCAGAAATTTCTCCACGAAGTTCTCTTCGCTTGCCTTAGAGCCTTTTTATAGGCCCTCAGTTTAGCTTTATATTCGAGCCATTCAGGCTCCGTACCGATGCTCTTGGCCTTGTTAAATTGCTTCCTGCATGATATACGGAACGAATCCAGGTCGTAAGACCACCAGTGGGGTCTATGTTTGCCGCGTGGTTTTGGTACTGGACAAGCCTGCTCTAGGGCATTTGAGAGCGCCGTTGTAAAGGTCGTTACCAGAACATCCAGTTCTCCCACTGATGAGGGGGCTTGTGGAGGTAATACTGGTAGGTCCCTAGCTAATATTTGGTTATGTAGCTGCCAGTTAGTGTTGCGTGGATTTCGTTTCATAACTGGCTGCTCAACAATAAAGTCTAACACAATTTCTATGTACCGATGGTCAGAAAATGAGTGCTCATCAAGAACACGCCATTTTCTGACCCACTCATAAGCGCCTTCGCTACAAACACTGAGGTCTATAACCTCCCTACGAGCTTTAGTTATAAAAGTAGGCTCGTTACCCACGTTACAAACCACCAGGTTAGTTGTTAGTAGGTAGTCAAACAGAGACTCGCCCCTAGCGTTAATATCGGAGCTTCCCCACTGGACGTGATGAGCATTAGCGTCAGCTCCAATAATAAGATGGCCCGTACAGAAATTATCTACCAGATCTATCACCTCCTTTTGTGGAGGAGGTTCTTCGGCGTCATAGGGCATATAGACCGACGCCATCGTTAGGCTGGTGCTGCCGACTGTTAAGCTGGCAGCTGTAACGTCACCATTTGAGTAGTTGGGTAATAGAAAGGTGTTTAGCTCAGACTTTACCAAAATACAGGTTCTGACCTTGCCCTTATCATTGGCTTGGATGAGCTTGTACCCCTTAGTCCCCAATCCACAGATCCTAGAGCTATTGACCCAGGGCTCTTGGATAAGGACCACGTCTACGTCGCCTTTAGAAAGACGACTGCTTAAAACAGCCGAGGCTGCTTTAGATTTGTGCAGATTTATCTGAAGCACCACCAACATGAGAAAGCTCAGACTTCCCTGCCGCCAGCGTGTCGTCGAGGTCTGGCCTGCTCCGGGGGCTGTCTCTCAACGAGGAGTTGTTCAGAGCACCTGCACGATTTGGCGTGGCGGGAACCTTGCTGTCTGAAGCAGCATCAACGTTAGTGTGCTCAGGTTTAGCCACGATCGTGACGTCGAGGCCTTCTTCGTCAAGCAGGCTTTCTTCTATCGCCGAGTTGTTCGCAGCACCATCGCAATTTGACGTGGCGGATAACATACTTTCCGCGTCGGACTCCGCTGCTTCCCCTTCCGATGCCTCGATCTCCGAGTCCTCCGGAGCGTCCGGAATAGCAGCGCGCTGTGCATCGCCACGGTATACGTGGATCACGATCTGACCCAAGCCGTAATGCACTCGTCCGTTGCACCGTTTAAAGGGCTCGAGCGCCTCCTTATTCAGAGTGATAACCACCTGTCTATTGGGCCCAACCACATCATCGACCAGATTGACGCCCCAATCCTGCGTCGGGAGAGACGGATTCCAGATCTGCAGCATCTCAAGAATATTCTCGGGTTCTGCAGGGACGGCAGGAATCCATGCCCTTGCCCTTGGCCGAGCAGGAATGTCCTTCCAGTCGACGACATCTAGTCTTGCCCCTGGGTAGACTTCACCCAGTCTTGCAACTGCTGCCTTATACAGTGCGACAGTTCTTGCATCCTCGCACGCGAATATTTTGATCTGACCTTGGTGCCAGCCCGCGTCAGTACCTCGCGGCGGACTACCCGGAGACTCACGCATTAAGTGGAGGAGGGCCCTGCCCATTTCATTCCGGACATACAGCCACTGGTCTTTGGGGATGGACCAACGGTCGTTACCTCGGTCAATGAAACCTATAAGGATTCTGTCCTTGGTTACTTCAGCAAAGCTGAGTTTTCCCACTACGGGGTTGACCTGATGCCGCTTCGGATGGGGGTCTACCTCTCCGTCCGATATCTGGCGTTTGAAGGGATTACCGTTCACCCTCTTAGGCACATAGGGCCTCTGGAAATTTGGTATCAGAGCTTTCGCTTCCTCCACCATCTTCCTTTCTTCCGGCGACAGCTTCTCCTGCGATGCTCCCTCATATTTTTTAAGGATCCTTGCCGCCTTTCTTTTATCCCAGTACGCAGAGCGTCGGGGAGATGCCTCTTGGGGGGGATTCAGACTCGTAGTTGCCATCGCGGTCTCTCCCTTTGCGGCGTCTTCCTTCTCTTTCGAAACTCTGAAACCAGGTCGTGAGACCATTGCCCCAGATGTGAAGAGATTGGGTTTCGTACCAGCGCGTGATGGAAGTTTAGCTTCCGCCGTTTTCTGCTTGACTGCGTAGGCAGCCGCACTGTTGCTTGCTCCTATCAAGTCACTCTTACTTGACAGCAGTTTGGGGGATGACTGACCCGTAGTTTCCATCGCTGTCGGCCTCCCAGTTAACTTTGAGGCGGAGTTTGTCCTCCGGCGTTGTGTTTTCGCTTGCTCCAGCATAGTTCTTCTCTGCTGCGGAGTAAACGAAGTCGTTAATTGCTTTGTATGAATTTCCTGCTAGTGATGAAAAATTTGTTGCACGTGATGGTACTGAGTGGATGAAAGAACCAAATGTAAGTCGTCAGGTACTCAGACAAAATATTATAAGAGAACGTTCTGGACCAGCTAGATGCACTGAAATGTTGTCATTAGAGCAAACATTCAAATGTTTCATGAACGTTCAAATGGCTGATATAATTATGCGCCACACAAATAAGTTAGCAAAAGAAACTTATGATGCTTACAACAATACGCATCCAAACACAACTCCTAAGTCATGGACACCTGTGTCAATAACAGAGCTGTATGCATTTTTCGGCATACTTATTATGACTGGTGCGAACCATAGCAATGGAGAACATGTTCGAGATTTATGGAGCGTCAAAAACTATCCTTTATATCGCGCCACAATGGGAGTCAACCGTTTATGTTCGATATTGCGGTTCCTAAGATTTGACGATAAAAACACTCGTGCAACACGCTTACTAACTGATAAAGCAGCACCGATCAGTGAGTTGTGGACGATGATGCACAATAATCTTGCTGCACATTACAAGCCCAGCTCATGCTTGACGATTGATGAACAATCATTTCCTTACCGTGGACGCACACGGTTTACGCAGTACATACCGTCAAAACCTGATAAATATGGTATCAAGGTTTGGTGGATTTGCGATGCCACAAATGCATATCCACTGCCTGGACAAATATATACTGGCCAAGCAGAAACTGGTAGGGAAACGAACCAAGGCGAACGAGTGGTGAAGGATTTGTCTGCCAAATACCAAGGAAGTGGCCGAAACATTACAATGGACAATTTGTTTACGACCTTGCCAGTTGCAGGACTGCTTCTCACCTGGAAACTCACGATCGTTGGAACTTTGCGCGAAAAAAAATCATATATTCCTCAAGAAATGAAGCCGAACAAAAACAGGACAATTGGTTCAACGACATTTGGCTTCAAAAATAATGTGACAATGTGCTATCATGTAAGCAGCAATTTTGCTTTCGACCTTGCATAATGATGCTGAAATAGCTGACAGTGGGAAACCTGAAATAATTGAATATTATAATCGTATCAAAGGTGGTGTTGATCGAATGGACCAAATGTTTGCGGAATATCCAACACAAAGATAAACAAAACGATGGCCACTAGCGATGTTCTTCAACATGTTGGACATTACAGCTCTTGCAGCCTACATTGTCTACGATTTGAATAACCCTATGTTGCCTTGGAGATCAAACAAGCGTAAGCTGATCCTGCGCAGCTTGGCTGAAGCATTGTGTATGCCCATTATTGAAGCCAGAGCCATAAATCGTCAAGTGACGCGAAATTTTTCGACTAAAATTGCTATTGAAGCATATTTCAACCGACCGGTGGAATCAATGGTGTCAACAGCAGCATCAACATCTGCCGCAGCGCGCACGCCAAAACCTGTGTGCGGATCTTGCTATTTATGTTACGCACAAGAGGAAAAACGCCGTAGAAAAACCAGAAAGCTGTGCGCCAAATGTAAGAAGCCAATGTGTCTTGAACATTCGGTCACATCAACAAATTGCTCTATTTGCCATGATTTTCCTTAGATATAAGATGCATTTTTATAACTTTTATAATAAAAGTCAATAATCTAATGTGTGAAATGAATATTTTTAATTTTTCAAATAAAAAAATAATATAAAAAATGTTTTTTTTTTTTATTATTATGAGGATTTTTACTATTGGGGTACAAACGTATCCCGGGTGTGTGTTTACGTATATAATGTGTTTGGAAGGCTGTAGCTCCTGAACCAATGATCCGATCTGGTTCGAATTTTGAATTCCGAAGTTAGCGGTATAGAGGTATAGCGGTTCAAAAGTTACAACACTTCAAAGTTGAAAGTGGATACATTTGTACCCGGGTGTGTGTGGCCTAGCTAGGGTAAATTCTGACGTTCGTATTCACTGTCAAAATTTACGTTTTTCGGCTTTGTGTTGATCGGTATTTGTTTTCGTCAGTGTAAAATGAGGTGAACAAATTTCCTATGGTGAACGAATATTTGCCATTTTGCTGTGCCAAACGAAAAGTTATTCTGTGAATATATTTTCAATTAACGTGGTTTTCAGCATTTATATTGATTTGTTTTGGCTCTCTCTTATATTTTAGTGTTTAATAACGCGTGTGCGCAAATATAATAATACCCATTTTTATACCCAGCGTAGGGTAGTTATGCCAGTAACCGGACGCCCCCCAATAACCGGACACTTTTGACTTTAAAGGTTTGAAATAAGCAAATCGTTGACTTAATCGAAAATTCAAAAACAACAATGGAAGCAGCCATTCATTTATAACGGTTTTGCAATTTTACTTTTAGCGTTTTTCTCAGAAACATCTTTGCTGTTTCTCTTTTAGTCTGCGCGTTTGAAGTGATGTGTGAAGACGTACGGTTTTGCTAATTTTTTACTAGTGACACTTTATTTTGTCAGGTAAGTTTTTATTAATAATTTTACGACAAAAGTGGTGCAAATGACTTTTATGTTGTTAATAATTGATCAAATTTAGCAAAATAACTCAAAAATCGGTGATCATGTTTATATTTTTGTTTAAATGCACCTGTCCGGATACTGGAATCAAAATATGAGTGTTTTCCAATATCCGGACAAAGTGTCCGGTTACTAGAAATCACTTAATATCCCACTTATCTAGTATCCGGACGGCTGTTATGTTGCTTTAGCAGATATTGAAAAATTTTTTTTTTTAAATTAATTGTAGAATGAGTCAACAAAAATCGAAAGAATCTACTGAAAAGAGGAGAAGACAGGTCTCGGACAAAAAAGATGAGTATTCGCAAAGCAGCAACGGCCCATGACATCCCAAAGTCAACAATCCTTGATCGTTTAAATGGAACGGTTTCGGAAAATTTTTTCACTTGAGGTCCTTCCCGATTCTAACAGAGCTATTGGTATTGCTCAAAGTCATTCGACAAAACCGTATAGGTAAGCTGTGCAGGGAAGTCAAATTCACACATGGCGGCATGCAGGCAACTTCTTTTTGCACTGTCAAAAGCGGCTTTGAAATCGACAAAGAGATGGTGTGTGTCGATTATTTTATCGTGGGTCTTCTCGATTTGGCGGATCGTGAAGATCTGGTCAATGGTTGACTTACCAGGTCCAAAGCCACACTGCAAAGGTCCAATCAGCTTGTCTACGATGGGCTTCGGTCTTTCACACAATACGCTAGAAAGAACATAATATGATAGTTGATGCCGTTAGCGGGATCGCCTTTCTTGTGGATTGGGCATAGCAGACATAAATTCCAATCCGGAGGCATTCACTCGTCTGACCATATTCTGCATAAGAGCTGATGCATGCTTTTTACCAGCTCTTCGCCTCCGTGTTTGAACACCTCAGCGGGTAGTCCGTCTCTTCCAGACACTTTGTTATCTTTAAGCCGGGATATAGCTAGGTTAGGTTCAAGTGGCTACCGTAGAGGCACACCTAGGCCAGTATTAAAAGGCCCGTTGTGATACCACCAACACTAGGAAAGTCAGTTCCGGGACCCTGCCATATGGAAAATCCCGGTATTAACGGAATTCTCCACATAGCAGAATCCCGGGACTGACTTTCCTATACCGACACCGTTACTCCTCCTCGAACCATATAGATGACTTGATGAAGGCCATCAGGTCCTTTATGTCCAGCTCCGTGACCTGGCGTAGGCTAACCAGGAAGGGAACTCCCAAAAAGCGCATTCTCCCGCCACTTAAAGCCGGGCAGTTGCAGATGAGGTGCTCCACCGTTTCCTCCTCCTCATCATCCTTACAACTCCTACAGCATCGTCGGTAGGGCACACCAAGTCTTTCTGCGTGCCTACCAATGAGGCAGTGCCCAGTCAATACGCCTATTAATATGGAGATTTCTCTTCTCCTTAGGGCATAAATTTGTCTTGATCTTTTATGATCCCATTTCGGCCAGGTTTCTTTGGATATCCGGCATCCTGGAGATTGCAGCCATCTTTCGTTGGCTTGGCGGAGTGTGTACTCCTTCAGCATAAGCTTGCATGTGGCAAACGGCATACCTAAGCGCTCTTTATCCCGAAGAACCTGCTTGGTCGTGCCCTGCCTCGCAAGTTCGTCTGCCCTACAATTTCCCCCAATGTCCCTATGCCCCGGGACCCATGTGAGGTTCACGCGATTCTGTTGGGCCATCTCTTGTAGAGATCGACGACAGCTGAGCGTCAGTTCAGAGTTGAACGTATAAGAGCCAAGGGATTTGATGGCCGCCTGGCTGTCGCTGAATATAAAAATGCCGTGTCCGATAGTGTGTTGGCCTATTCAAGCCGCGGCGTCCATGATTGCTGAAACTTCAGCCTGGAAGACACTGCAGTGATCAGGTAGTCTGAAGGAGAGCTCAAGGTTCAGATCCTTTGGATAAACCCCTCCTCCAACTCTGCCGTCTAACTTCGAGCCATCAGTATAAATGGAAGTGCCGCCATGAGTGACGGGACTCCGATCCGTGCTCTCCCATTCTTCCCTGCTGGGAATGTTGATTTTAAAACAGCTATCTCCGACTGTTGTGGTCGCACAACGATCCGTGCTCAGCGGAAGAAAGCTATAGGATCCCAAAATACAGGCGTGTCCAGTAGTGCTTGCGCCCCAGCCGGACGTTTCCCTTATACGCAGAGCCGATGCTGCTGCTACCCGGTGCCCTTCCAGATCGAGTGGCAAAATGCCAAGAATGGCCTGGAGTGCTTCATTGGGCGTTGTTCTTAACGCACCGCTTATACAGATCATGCAAGATCTGTGTACTTTACCTAGCAGATTAAGGTTTGTTGCCTTGCTCAGCGCAGGTCACCATACCACAACTCCATAGAGCATGATTGGTCGAATGATTGCGGTGTAGATCCATTTGCATATTTTGGGGCTGAGCCCCCATTTCTTTCCAATGGCTCTTTTGCATGTGTAGAGTGCAATACACGCTTTCTTCTGGCGCTGAAGAACATTCTCCTTCCAGGTTAGTTTCCTATCCAGAACTGTGCCTAAGAACTTGGCTTTGTCAGCCAGGTTCAGGTGCACGTCATTCAGTTTTGGTAGTGTTAGCGGTGGTATCTTATAGCGGTTGGTGAAAAGAACCAGTTCTACTTTTCCCGGGTTGATGCTCAGTCCGCAGCGCGAGCACCATGAGGAAACCTCTCGCAGTGCTACTTGCATCAAGTCGCACAGGGTTTGTGGGAATTTGCCCCTATATACTATAGCTAAGTCGTCTGCATATGCCACTACCTTCCCGCCCCCCCAGCTTGTGTCTCGCAGCATCGAGTTGACAGTGAGGTTCCATAGAAGCGGGGAGAGAACACCACTCTGAGGCGTTCCCCTTGTGACATAGCGTGATAAGTCAACCGAGCCCAGTGATGAAACTATTCGTCTACCCCTTAGCAGTTGATCAATAAGTCCAATAAGAGACCTGCTTATGCCCAGACTTGTTAAAGCGGTGTTTATAGCATCAGGGCTTATGTTGTTGAAGGCTCCTTCAATATCTAAAAAGGCCGCAAGACAGTACTCCTGCTCATACAGCAATTTTTCAATAACAGAAACTAGGCTGTGAAGCGCAGTTTCTGTAGATTTCCCTTTGGTGTATGCATGCTGATAGCTACAGATCAGGTTGCTATCAATAGTAGAGGAGAGGTAGTCATTTATTATCCTCTCGAAGGTTTTGAGCACAAAGGATGAGAGACTGATCGGCCTGTAGTCCTTCGGCTCGTAATGAGACGCCTTCCCCGCCTTAGGAATAAACACTACCGTGGCACTTCTCCAGGAGCACGGAATGTAGCTAAGAGCCAGGCAGGCTGTATAGAGAAATACCAGCCATTTGGCTGATGTCTCCAGCGTGTTTATGAGTTGTGCGGGAATAATCCCATCTGGCCCGGCAGCCTTGAACGGTTCGAAGCTTTTAACCGCCCACCTAACCTTTTCCTCCGTGATGGGTATGTATACAGCCAGGTTTGTTGTAGGTGCTACGGGTTCCTCATGCAAGTTCCCTGGGAAGTGCGTATTCAAGAGCAGCTCTAGGGTTTCCCTCTCCGTGCTGGTCCAGGATCCGTCAGGTTTGCGCAAATAGCTTGTGGCTGTTTGAGTTTTTGAGAGCACTCGTCTAAGTCTCGCTGTATCGTCGACATTTTCGACCCCAGTGCAGAAATTTCTCCACGATACTCTCTTCGCCTGCCTCAGAGCTTTTTTGTATGCCCTGAGTTTAACTTTATATTCGAGCCATTGAGTCTCCGTGCCAAGGCTCTTGGCCTTATTAAATTGTGTCCTACATGATTTTCGGAGCGAGTCCAGGTCGTAGGACCACCAATGCGGCCTATGTTTACCGCGTGGTTTTGGCACTGGGCAAGCCTGCTCTAAGGCATTCGAGAGCGCCGTTGTAAAGGTCTTTACCAGATCCTCCAACTCCCCTACTGATGAGGGGACTTGTGGGGGCAGTGCTGGTAAGTCCCTAGATAGTATTTCATTGTGTAGCTGCCAGTTAGTGTTACATGGGTTGCGTTTCATAACCGTCTAGAACTATTTCTACGTACCGGTGGTCGGAGAATGAGTGCTCATCGAGAACGCGCCATTTTCTGAACCACTCATAAGCGCCTTCGCTGCAAATAGTGAGATCTATTACCTCCCTACGGGTTTTAGTAATAAACGTAGGTTCGTTACCCACGTTGCAAACTACCAGGTTAGTTGTTAACAAATAGTCAAACAACGACTCTCCTCTAGCATTGATATCGGAGCTTCCCCACTGGACGTGATGAGCATTGGCGTCAGTTCCGATAATAAGATGACCCATGGAAAAATTTGCCACCAGGTCTTTTACCTCCCTCTGTGGCGGAGGTTCTTCGGCGTCGTAGGGCATATAGACCGACGCCATCGTCAAACTAGTACTGTCGACTGTTAAACTGGCTGCTGTAACGTCACCATTGGTATAGTTGGGCAAGAGAAATGCATTCAGCTCAGACTTAACTAAAATACAGGCTCTAACCCTGCCCCCCTCGCTGGCTCGAATAAGCTTATAACCCTTAGTCCCCAAACCGCAAATCCTTGAGCTGTTGACCCAGGGTTCTTGGATGAGGACCACATCTACGTCGCCTTTAGAGAGACGACTGATTAAAGCAGCCGAGGCTGCTTTAGATTTGTGCAGGTTTATCTGAATCACCACCAACATGAGAGTGCTCAGACTTCCCTGCCACCGCCGTATCGTCGAGTTCCACCTCGTCTGGAGGCTTATCTTTCAACGACGATTTCTTCAGACCACGGTTTAGCGTGGCAGAGATCCTACTAACTGTGGCAGTGTCAACTGTGGTGCGCTCAGGACTAGCTTCTATCACTGTGACGTTGAGGTCCTCCCCGTCCAGCAGGCTGTCTCCCATCTCCGAGCTGTTCACTGCTCCTTCGCCATTTGACGTGGCAGATACCATACTTTCCGAGTCGGACATCTCCGACTCCCCTTCCGGCACTGCGATGTCCGAGTCCTCCGGTGCAGCCGAAATAGCAGCGCGCTGTGCATCGCCGCGGTATACGTGTATCACGATCTGACCCATGCCGTAGTGCACTCGTCCATTGCACCGTTTAAGGGGCTCGAGTGCCTCCTTATTCAAGGTGAAGACCACTTGCCTATCAGGCCCTACCGCGTCCTCGACCAGATTTACACCCCAGTCCTGCGTCGGGAGAGACGGGTTCATGATCCTCAGCATCCTGAGAATTCTCTCAGGTTCAGCAGGGATAGCAGGAATCCACACTCTTGCCCTTGGCCGAGCCGGGATGTCCTTCCAGTCGACAACCTCGATTCTTGCCCCTTGGTAGATCTCACCTAGTCTTGCAGCTGCTGCCTTGTACAGTGCAACAGTTTTTGCATCCTCGCAAGCGAATACCTTGATTCGGCCCTGGTGCCATCCCGCATCAGAACCCATCGGAGTGGCACCCGGAGACTCATCCATAATGTCGAGAAGGGCATTACCGATAGCGTTCCGGACGAACCGCCACTGGTCCCTAGGGATGGCCCAGTTTTCATTACCTCGGTCAATGATGCCTATGAGGATCCTATCCTTAGTCACTTCAGCAAAGCTGAGTTTACCCATTACGGGGGCGTGTTGCTGCCGCTTCGGGTGAGGTTTTAAATCCACGTCCGATCTCTGGCGTTTGAAGGGATTTATATTAACCTTCTTTGGCGCGTAATCGCTTTGGAAGTTCGGTAAGATAGCTTCAGCCATCTCCACCGTCTTCCTAGCATTCGGCGATAGCGTCTCTTGTGAAATACCCTCGTATTTCTTCAGTATCCTCGCGGCCGCTCTTTTGTCCAAGTACTCAGAGCGACTGGGAGATGTCTTTTGGGGTAAATTTCGACCCGTAGTTGCCATCGCTGTCGTTCCCTTATTTGGATCTCTGGGGTCAGGTCGTGAGACCACTGCCACAGACATTAAAGACTTGGTTTCGGTACCGGCACTTACTAGGGCTCTAGCATCAGCCGTTGTTGGCTTCACCGTGTTTGTACCGGTACTTACTTTGGGGAATGCCCCCTTATTATCCAGAGCTGATCGACTCGTAGTTGCCATCGCTGTCGATCTCTCGGCTGATGAAGAAATGGAGTTTGTCCTCCGACGTTGCGTTCTCGCTTGCTCCAGCATTTTCCTCCTCTGCTGGGCAGTATACATGGTTGTATCATTATTTTTAAGGTTTTTATTACTTTTTTTCATTTTGTTCGTACGACCCCTTACCGGGCAAGGCCAGTTTAGGGTCAAAGGAAGAGTATGGGAATGTGTCGTCCGCCGCGGCAGAGCCCCATGCCGCGGTAAGGCCATAGTTACTCTCCGAGGCGGCCCGGTATCAGAGAGGCTCCGTTTGATTACAGCCACGATATGCCTCCCGGCTGCAAACGTCCAATGGGCACGTGGTCGCATAACACCCTGGATTGGGAGGGGGAAGATCTTAGTCGTCGCGCCAGAGAGGTTTGGCTTCTCTCGTGATGTAGTACCGGCGGCACTATGATCACAAGGGGAGCGCAGCCCTGTGGCTATCGACTTAAGCCCTCGTACCCGGGATATAGCTACTCTGACTTCATCATAGTCAGGTGGTGGGACGACTTTTCCATCATCAGGGATTGGGGTATCGGGTTCGACGTCTCCCTAGCAATTTAGCAGTGAGGAGAAGTGCTCCCTCCATAATTTAAGTATACCCTGTACGTCGGTTGTTAGGCCGCCATTATTCCCCCATCCGCCGGATCTTTTCATAGAATTTTCGGGCATTATTCCAGCATCTTACAATCACGTTTCTTTTTTCTGAATAGCGTTACCATACACTGCGGGTTGGGCCCGTTCGCAACGTCTCCCTGTATGCAGCGTACTTTTTGTCCGGGGCAGTGCTGCATTCTTCATCGCACCAGTTGTTCTGGCAGGCCCGCTGAAACCCTATAGTGGTCTCTTCGCGGCGGTACGTTATAAGTGAGAGATATGCTTCCATTGCTCGGTTACATCGTTAGTTGGAGGATTGTCCTCCGATAGCAGGTGTAAGAGTCGAGTGAAGAAATTATCAGCTGTCTGTGTCGTGCGCAGCTTCCCGACGTCAAACTTTCCTTCAGTTTGGTTTTACTAATTTATTTTATTTAAATATTGAATTAAAATAAAACTTACGTTATAAAACAATTATTTTTATTATGGATAGTAAGTGTCCGGTAACTGGGTTTGTATTGTCCGGTTTTTGGAAAAACTGTCCGGATACTGGCAAATTCTGACTTGTTTTAAATCGATAATTTTTACAAAAAAATAAAGACTTTTCTATGTAAATAGTTGATTTTATCAGATTCACAATTAGTCAATTGTCACTTACAAAATGATGTTTTTATAATATCACTAGAGGAACGTCTCATGGAAGAGTAGAAACACAAAAAAAAGTTAAGTGTCCGGTTACTGGCATATTCACCCTACTAGTACTAGTACAAGGGTATATTAATTTTGTTCACATAACGGTAGTACGTAACGGCACAAAATAATCAAGACAGATATAGAGTTCCATGTATGAAAGTTATTAGGTTGAAAAGAAGAGTTCATTCAGGCATGTCCGTCCGTCTGTTCGTCCGGCCGTCTGTCCGTCTGTGTACACGATAACTTGAGTAAAAATTGAGATATTTGCATGAAATTTTATATACAGGTTACTTTTTGGATAAGGTAGGTTGCCTTTGAAAATTGGCGAAACCGGATGATAATCACGCCCCCTTTTTCGATATAGAAAATTTCGAAAGTCACATAAATTGACATATCTCGGTAACGGAAATGGCTAAAATGACATAATTTTATAAGTGAATCCCCCTGGTCATTGTATTGATTTTTTGATAAATTTTTCAAAGTGGGCGTGGCACCGCCCACTTTTAAGGAAGGCAGTTTTGAAAATTCGACTGGTCGTAATTTTTAAACTGATTAGGGTAGAACCATGAAATTTGGCACAAAGCACACTATGATCGTTGGGAGTATACCTGAATAAATTGGATAAAATCGCTTCCCAACCACGCCCACTTTCGATATCGAAAGCTTCGAAAATCACCTAAATTAATATTATTCGGTAACGGATATGGATAAAATGATATAGTTTGGTAGGATGAACCCCCTTGTCATTCTTTTATGATTTTTTGATAAATTTTTGAAAGTAGACGTGGTACCGCCCACTTTTCAGGGAGGCATATTTGAAAGTTTCACGGTCATTACTTTTAAACTGATTACGGTAGAACAATGATATCGGTACAAGGTATACTAGCATAATAGGGAGTATACCTCATGTGCCTGGACGAAATCGCTTCCCAACCACGCTTACAAATGGGATATTTCGAAAATCATATGGCGGTCGCGGTGGTGTAGCGGTTAAGTGTTCGGCCTTCTACACCAAGTCGTGGCGGTTCGATGCCCGGCAAAAGTAACATCAAAAATTATTTAGAAAAACAATTTTTCTAAACGGGGTCGCCCCTCGGCAGTAGTTTGGCAAACTCCTCTTTGGTTCCAGCGATATGGGCAAATAAAGTCAGGACATGCAACAGTGGATTTTTTTTTTTTTGTTTTTTTTTTTTTTTTTTTGTTGTTGTCCTGATAAATGCAAAACAAAATAATATAATTTATAATAATATACTTGTAGAGTAACAACGAATACACATTTTGGTTTTTATTTCATTGAAATATTCTACCTGGTTCAAAAGATATGTGCAAAAAGGTCGCGCAAGGTATGGGTACGTAGGTAGCAAATACACTGGTATATCTGGGTTTTGTATTTTATATGCAGCTGCAAGGGTTGTTTTCACACGAGGTGTTGTTATAAATGCTGCCTGTTGATATTTTCATTATTGTGCTCAAAAGTGTAAGAAGTGAAAATAAATATAACTGAAACTATAAATAACTGGATACGAAATGGCTTCAAGAAGAAACGAATATTTATCAACTGCAGCATATAGAAGGTAAAAAATATAAAATAAGCAACAATGTAAACATATACTAATTTTTTTTATTATGCAGGCTAACTGAGCAACAGCGAGAATCATATATACAATCTTTATTTGATGAAATTTGTGACGATGACGCTCCCTATGATTTTGACTCAGAAGATGAAGAAGAAATTCAAATCAATGACATTGAAATTGATGATGACGATGCTGAAGTTTCGCAAAGTGTCGCAGAAGTATTACCTGATTATTCGGACTATGAGGATGATGAAGAAGACGATGAAGAAGAAGAAGTAGAAGAAAATAATGAATTACCTGCTAGTGATGAAAAATTTGTTGCACTTGATGGTACTGAGTGGATGAAAGAACCAAATGTAAGTCGTCAGGTACTCAGACAAAATATTATAAGAGAACGTTCTGGACCAGCTAGATGCACTGAAATGTTGTCATTAGAGCAAACATTCAAATGTTTCGTAAACGTTCAAATGGCTGATATAATTATGCGCCACACAAATAAGTTAGCAAAAGAAACTTATGATGCTTACAACAATGCGCATCCAAATACAACTCCTAAGTCATGGACGCCTGTGTCAATAACAGAGCTGTATCCATTTTTTGGCATACTTATTATGACTGGTGCGAACCATAGCAATGGAGAACATGTTCGAGATTTATGGAGCGTCAAAAACTATCCTTTATATCGCGCCACAATGGGAGTCAACCGTGTATGTTCGATATTGCGGTTCCTAAGATTTGACGATAAAAACACTCGTGCAACACGCTTACTAACTGATAAAGCAGCACCGATCAGTGAGTTGTGGACGATGATGAACAATAATCTTGCTGCACATTACAAGCCCAGCTCATGCTTGACGATTGATGAACAATTATTTCCTTACCGTGGACGCACACGGTTTACGCAGTACATACCGTCAAAACCTGTTAAATATGGTATCAAGGTTTGGTGGATTTGCGATGCCACAAATGCATATCCACTGCATGGACAAATTACTGGCCAAGCAGAAACTGGTAGGGAAACGAACCAAGGCGAACGAGTGGTGAAGGATTTGTCTGCCAAATACCAAGGAAGTGGCCGAAACATTACAATGGACAATTTGTTTACGACCTTGCCAGTTGCAGAACTGCTTCTCACCTGGAAACTCACGATCGTTGGAACTTTGCGCAAAAAAAAATCATATATTCCTCATGAAATGAAGCCGAACAAAAACAGGACAATTGGTTCAACGACATTTGGCTTCAAAAATAAAGTGACAATGTGCTATCATGTTCCCAAAAAAAATAAAGCAGTCATTTTGCTTTCGACCTTGCATAATTAATCTGAAATAGCTGACAGTGGGAAACCTGAAATAATTGAATATTATAATCGTATCAAAGGTGGTGTTGATCGAATGGACCAAATGTTTGCGGAATATCCAACACAGAGACAAACAAAACGATGGCCACTAGCGATGTTCTTCAACATGTTGGACATTACAGCTCTTGCAGCCTACATTGTCTACGATTTGAATAACCCTATGTTGCCTTGGAGATCAAACAAGCGTAAGCTGATCCTGCGCAGCTTGGCTGAAGCATTGTGTATGCCCATTATTGAAGCCAGAGCCATAAATCGTCAAGTGACGCGAAATTTTTCGACTAAAATTGCTATTGAAGCATATTTCAACCGACCGGTGGAATCAATGGTGTCAACAGCAGCATCAACATCTGCCGCAGCGCGCACGCCAAAACCTGTGTGCGGATCTTGCTATTTATGTTACGCACAAGAGGAAAAACGCCGTAGAAAAACCAGAAAGCTGTGCGCCAAATGTAAGAAGCCAATGTGTCTTGAACATTCGGTCACATCAACAAATTGCTCTATTTGCCATGATTTTCCTTAGATATAAGATGCATTTTTATAATTTTTATAATAAAAGTCAATAATCTAATGTGCATACAGCATAATTGGCTGGATTATCGCAGTGTAGATCCATCTGCAAATTTTGGGGCTGAGCCCCCATTTCTTGCCAATGGCTCTTTTACACGTGTAAAGTGCAATGCACGCTTTCCTCTGGCGCTGGATGACATTCTCCTTCCAGTTAAGCTTTCTATCTAGAACTGTGCCTAGGAATTTGGCTTTGTCAGCTAAGTTCAGGCGCACGCCATCTAGTTCTGGTGGGTTCAACGGTGGTATCTTGTACCGCCTGCTATAAAGGACAAGCTCCACCTTTCCCGGGTTGATGCTAAGTCCGCAGCGAGAGGACCATGAAGAAACTTCTCGCAGTGCTACTTGCATCAAGTCACACAGGGTTTGTGGGAATTTGCCCCTATATGCAATAGCTAGATCGTCTGCATATGCCACTATCTTCCCGCCCCCCCTTACCCACCTTGTGTCTCGTAGCAACGAGTTTACGGTGAGGTTCCATAGGAGCGGGGAGAGAACACCATCCTGAGGCGTTCCTCTTGTGACATAGCGTGAAAGATCAACTGTTCCCAGTGAAGAAACTATTTTCCTTCCCTTTAGTAGTTGATCAATTAGTCCAATAAGAGACCTATTTATGCCCAGGTTTGTTAAAGTAGTTTTAATAGCCTCCGGCCTTATATTGTTGAAAGCCACTTCGATGTCCAGAAAGGCCACGAGACAGTACTCCTTTTCATGCAATGATTTTTCAACAATAAAGACTAGGCTGTGGAGCGCAGTTTCCATTGATTTACCTTTGGTGTATGCATGTTGATAGCTAGAAATAAGGTTGCTATCAATAGTAGAGGAGAGATAATCGCTAATTATCCTCTCGAAGGTTTTAAGTGCAAAAGACGAGAGACTAATCGGTCTGTAGTCTTTAGGCTCATAGTGTGAGGCCTTCCCAGCCTTTGGAATAAAGACTACCGTGGCGCTTCTCCAGGAGCACGGAATGTAATTAAGAGCCAGGCAGGCTGAATAGAGAACTACCAGCCATTTAGCTGATATTTCCAGCCCAGCTGCCTTGAACGGCTCAAAGCTTTTGATTGCCCACCTTACCCTTTCCTCCGTAATGGGTATGTTTACCGCCAGGTTTGTTGCAGATGCTACAGGTGCATCATACATGTTCCCCGGAAAGTGTGTGTTCAGGAGCAGCTCCAGGGTTTCCCCTTCCGTGCTGGTCCAAGATCCGTCAGGCTTCCGTAAATAGGTAATGGCTGTTTGAGTTTTTGATAGCACTCGTCTAAGTCTCGCTGTATCATCGACTTTTTCGACCCCGGTGCAGAAATTTCTCCACGAAGTTCTCTTCGCTTGCCTTAGAGCCTTTTTATAGGCCCTCAGTTTAGCTTTATATTCGAGCCATTCAGGCTCCGTACCGATGCTCTTGGCCTTGTTAAATTGCTTCCTGCATGATATACGGAACGAATCCAGGTCGTAAGACCACCAGTGGGGTCTATGTTTGCCGCGTGGTTTTGGTACTGGACAAGCCTGCTCTAGGGCATTTGAGAGCGCCGTTGTAAAGGTCGTTACCAGATCATCCAGTTCTCCCACTGATGAGGGGGCTTGTGGAGGTAATACTGGTAGCTCCCTAGCTAATATTTGGTTATGTAGCTGCCAGTTAGTGTTGCGTGGATTTCGTTTCATAACTGGCTGCTCAACAATAAAGTCTAACACAATTTCTATGTACTGATGGTCAGAAAATGAATGCTCATCACGAACACGCCATTTTCTGACCCACTCATAAGCGCCTTCGCTACAAACAGTGAGGTCTATAACCTCCCTACGAGCTTTAGTTATAAAAGTAGGCTCGTTACCCACGTTACAAACCACCAGGTTAGTTGTTAGTAGGTAGTCAAACAGAGACTCGCCCCTAGCGCCCATATCGCCCATATCGGAGCTTCCCCACTGGACGTGATGAGCATTAGCGTCAGCTCCAATAATAAGATGGCCCGTACAGAAATTATCCACCAGATCTTTCACCTCCTTTTGTGGAGGAGGTTCTTCGGCGTCATAGGGCATATAGACCGACGCCATCGTTAGGCTGGTGCTGCCGACTGTTAAGCTGGCAGCTGTAACGTCACCATTTGAGTTGTTGGGTAATAGAAAGGTGTTTAGCTCAGACTTTACCAAAATACTGGTTCTGACCTTGCCCTTATCATTGGCTTGGATGAGCTTGTACCCCTTAGTCCCCAATCCACAGATCCTAGAGCTATTGACCCAGGGCTCTTGGATAAGGACCACGTCTACGTCGCCTTTAGAAAGACGACAGCTTAAAACACCCGAGGCTGCTTTAGATTTGTGCAGATTTATCTGAAGCACCACCAACATGAGAGAGCTCAGACTTCCCTGCCGCCAGCGTGTCGTCGAGGTCTGGCCTGTTCCGGGGGCTGTCTCTCAACGAGGAGTTGTTCAGAGCACCTGCACGATTTGGCGTGGCGGGAACCCTGCTGTCTGAAGCAGCATCAACGTTAGTGTGCTCAGGTTTAGCCACGATCGTGACGTCGAGGCCTTCTTCGTCAAGCAGGCTTTCTTCTATCGCCGAGTTGTTCGCAGCACCATCGCAATTTGACGTGGCGGATAACATACTTTCCGCATCGGACTCCTCTGCTTCCCCTTCCGATGCCTCGATCTCCGAGTCCTCCGGAGCGTCCGGAATAGCAGCGCGCTGTGCATCGCCACGGTATACGTGGATCACGATCTGACCCAAGCCGTAATGCACTCGTCCGTTGCACCGTTTAAGGGGCCCGAGCGCCTCCTTATTCAGAGTGATAACCACCTGTCTATTGGGCCCAACCACATCATCAACCCAACCAATGCCCCAATCCTGCGTCGGGAGAGACGGATTCCAGACCTGCAGCATCTCAAGAATATTCTCGTGTTCTGCAGGGACGGCAGGAATCCATGCCCTTGCGCTTGGCCGCGCAGGAATGTCCTTCCAGTCGACGACAAGGCTAGATGCCCCTGGGTAGACTTCACCCAGTCTTGCAACTGCTGCCTTATACAGTGCGACAGTTCTTGCATCCTCGCACGCGAATATTTTGATCTGACCTTGGTGCCAGCCCGCGTCAGTACCTCGCGGCGGACTACCCGGAGACTCACGCATTAAGTCGAGGAGGGCCCTGCCCATTTCATTCCGGACATACAGCCACCGGTCTTTGGGGATGGACCAACGGTCGTTACCTCGGTCAATGAAACCTATAAGGATTCTGTCCTTGGTTACTTCAGCAAAGCTGAGTTTTCCCACTACGGGGTTGACCTGATGCCGCTTCGGATGGGGGTTTACCTCTCCGTCCGATCTCTGGCGTTTGAAGGGATTACCGTTCACCCTCTTAGGCACATAGGGCCTCTGGAAATTTGGTTTCAGAGCTTTCGCTTCCTCCACCATCTTCCTTTCTTCCGGCGACAGCTTCTCCTGCGATGCTCCCTCATATTTTTTAAGGATCCTTGCGGCCTTTCTTTTATCCCAGTACGCAAAGCGTCGGGGAGATGCCACTTGGGGGGGATTCAGACTCGTAGTTGCCATCGCGGTCTCTCCCTTTGCGGCGTCGTCCTTTTCTTTCGAAACTCTGAAACCAGGTCGTGAGACCATTGCCCCAGATGTGAAGAGATTGGGTTTCGTACCAGCGCTTGATGGAAGTTTAGCTTCCGCCGTTTTCTGCTTGACTGCGTAGGCAGCCGCACTGCTGCTTGCTCCCATCAAGTCACTCTTACTTCATAGCAGTTTGGGGGATGACTGACCCGTAGTTTCCATCGCTGTCGGCCTCCCAGTTAACTTTGAGGCGGAGTTTGTCCTCCGGCGTTGTGTTTTCGCTTGCTCCAGCATAGTTCTTCTCTGCTGCGGAGTAAACGAAGTCGTTAATTGCTTTGTATTTTGTGTGTTCTTCATCTTGTTCGTACGAGTGTGTCGTCCGCCGCGGCAGAGCCCCATACCGCGGTAAGACCATAGTTACCCCCCGAGGCGGCCCGGTATCAGTGAGGCTCCGTTCGACTACAGCCACGATTTGCCTCCCGGCTGCAAACGTCCAATGGGCACGGTATCGCATAACACCCTGGATTGGGAGGGAAAAGTTTGTGCACATTTTTATAGCGAGCCGCTTCAAGACAGACGCTCGCTTACAGCCGCACCTCATGGTGTACAGACGCTGCGAAAAAGACCCCGGTGAGCCCTTAAACCAAGTATGTCAGAGTGGCCCCACCGGGGCTCCCTCTCTTTCTGCCGCGAGCCTAGGTAGCTCAACGTTGCCCAGAGTGCACGAACGAGGACGCAAAAGTCGGGATTGAGCGCGGTCACTCAGCAACCACACCCCATTACACTCCAAGTGCAGCATAAGGAAGGTAAAAAATTTAAAATAAGCAACAATGTAAACATATACTAATTTTTTTTATTATGCAGGCTAACTGAGGAACAGCGAGAATCATATATACAATCTTTATTTGATGAAATTTGTGACGATGACGCTCCCTATGATTTTGACTCAGAAGATGAAGAAGAAATTCAAATCAATGACATTGAAATTGATGATGACGATGCTGAAGTTTCGCAAAGTGTCGCAGAAGTATTACCTGATTATTCGGACTATGAGGATGATGAAGAAGACGATGAAGAAGAAGAAGTAGAAGAAAATAATGAATTACCTGCTAGTGATGAAAAATTTGTTGCACTTGATGGTACTGAGTGGATGAAAGAACCAAATGTAAGTCGTCAGGTACTCAGACAAAATATTATAAGAGAACGTTCTGGACCAGCTAGATGCACTGAAATGTTGTCATTAGAGCAAACATTCAAATGTTTCATAAACGTTCAAATGGCTGATATAATTATGCGCCACACAAATAAGTTAGCAAAAGAAACTTATGATGCTTACAACAATGCGCATCCAAACACAATTCCTAAGTCATGGACGCCTGTGTCAATAACAGAGCTGTATGCATTTTTTGTCATACTTATTATGACTGGTGCGAACCATAGCAATAGAGAACATGTTCGAGATTTATGGAGCGTCAAAAACTATCCTTTATATCGCGCCACAATGGGAGTCAACCGTTAATGTTCGATATTGCGGTTCCTAAGATTTGACGATAAAAACACTCGCGCAACACGCTTACTAACTGATAAAGCAGCACCGATCAGTGAGTTGTGGACGATGATGAACAATAATCTTGCTGCACATTACAAGCCCAGCTCATGCTTGACGATTGATGAACAATTATTTCCTTACCGTGGACGCACACGGTTTACGCAGTACATACCGTCAAAACCTGCTAAATATGGTATCAAGGTTTGGTGGATTTGCGATGCCACAAATGCATATCCACTGCTTGGACAAATATATACTGGCCAAGCAGAAACTGGTAGGGAAACGAACCAAGGCGAACGAGTGGTGAAGGATTTCTCTGCCAAATACCAAGGAAGTGGCCGAAACATTACAATGGACAATTTGTTTACGACCTTGCCAGTTGCAGAACTGCTTCTCACCTGGAAACTCACGATCGTTGGAACTTTGCGCAAAATAAAATCATATATTCCTCAAGAAATGAAGCCGAACAAAAACAGGACAAATGGCTCAACGACATTTGGCTTCAAAAATAATGTGACAATGTGCTATCATGTTCCCAAAAAAAATAAAGCAGTAATTTTGCTTTCGACCTTGCATAATGATGCTGAAATAGCTGACAGTGGGAAACCTGAAAGAATTGAATATTATAATCGTATCAAAGGTGGTGTTGATCGAATGGACCAAATGTTTGCGGAATATCCAACACAAAGACAAACAAAACGATGGCCACTAGCGATGTTCTTCAACATGTTGGACATTACAGCTCTTGCAGCCTACATTGTCTACGATTTGAATAACCCTATGTTGCCTTGGAGATCAAACAAGCGTAAGCCATTTTTATACCCAGCGTACTAGTACTAGTACAAGGGTATATTAATTTTGTTCACATAACGGTAGTACGTAACGGCACAAAATAATCAAGACAGATATAGAGTTCCATGTATGAAAGTTATTAGGTTGAAAAGAAGAGTTCATTCAGGCATGTCCGTCCGTCTGTTCGTCCGGCCGTCTGTCCGTCTGTGTACACGATAACTTGAGTCAAAATTGAGATATTTGCATGAAATTTTATATACAGGTTACTTTTTGGATAAGGTAGGTTGCCTTTGAAAACACTGCGGTACAAAAACGAACTTTTTTTCTGTCCTATGAACCAAATAGACTTTTTCGGAAAGTGGACAAAAAATAAAAATACACGTGTATCGGCGATTTTCATGTACACGTCAGAATTGTTTTTTTTTTATGTGTGTATGTGCATAAAAAAATTCTGACGTGTACATAAATTTTGAACTTTTTTGCCAGAATTTTCAGAAAATTGTTGAGTATGCAGTTTTGTAGCCCATTAAATTTTACTCTAAGAATGTGCAAGATAGAACTCGCTAAAAATTTTACTTGATTTTTTAGAATTTTTTTTGGCAAGGTTGTTGAGTGTTTTCTTCTATACAAGTCACAAACTAAATTTACTTTTGTATGGAGGAAAACACTCAACACATTTTAAAGAAAAATTCTGATAATTCAGGGAAAATTTGTAGGTAGTTCTAACTTGCACATTCTTAGAGTAAAATTGTATGGGCTACAAAACTGCATACTCAAAAATTGTCTGAAAATTTTTCCAAAAAATTTGAAAATTTTTTGCATACATAACGTACATAAAGTACATAAAAAAAAAAAAATCTGACGTGTACATGAAAATCGCCGATACACGTGTATTTTTATTTTTTGTCCACTTTCCGAAAAAGTCTATTTGGTTCATAGGACAGAATGTGTGTAGAGCAGTGAAATGGGCGAAACCGGATGATAATCACGCCCCCTTTTTCGATATAGAAAATTTCGAAAGTCACATAAATTGACATATCTCGGGCGTGGCACCGCCCACTTTTAAGGAAGGCAGTTTTGAAAATTCGGTTGGTCGTAACTTTTAAACTGATTAGGGTAGAACCATGAAATTTGTAGAAAGAGGCGGTATGTACGAGCAGGAGATAAATAGGCTGAATCCAGTCATTGAGAGCTTCACTGCTATGACTTCAATATCGGACACATTGCCAAGTCGACCAACCCGGATGGAAGACGTGAGTCAACAGCTATAAGGACACCACCTGCCCTGGTTTCTCGATCACGCCGATAAACGACGTAATTACTGCAGAAAATCTCAGAATTGAAATTATCATGTTTTAACCAAGTCTCTGTGAAAACGATTGCATGTGCAGTAAAAGTCAGGCTATTTAGATAAAGGTGATTCAATTTGGAACGAAGGCCACGGACATTTTGGTAATGAATAAGAATAGTTGAAAAGGAAGTTAACTTATTCAGTTTTTTGAAGCAGTATCGGTTTTCTGTTTATCTGTGTACAAACCCTGCAGTCAACTTAACTAGTTTTATACTAATCAAATACCAGTCAGCTAGGCGGCTTCAACTAGTTCGAGTTCTGTAATTTTTCCATATTAGCAACTGGTATTTTTAACACGGCGATGTCCTACGAGATGGCAATTGTCCTTCTCTGCATCAGCACCATACCAATTGGCTGACTAGTCAGCCTCTGCATCAGGAATATACCAGTTGATATACTTGTTATTATACACATCAGTATCATACCATTTAAAATACTAGTTCGTATATACGTCAGGATCGTACCAGTTGAAAGAATAGTTCATATATACATCAGAATCATACCAGTTGGCAGACTAGTTCATATATACATCAGAATCATACCAGTTGAAAGACTAGTTCATATATGCATCAGAATCATACCAGTTGACAGACTAGATCATATATGCATCAGAATCATACCAGTTGGCAGACTAGTTCATATATGCATCCGAATCATACCTGTTGACAGACTACTTCTTATATGCATCAGAATCATACCAGTTGACAGACTAGTTCATTAATGCATCAGAATCATACCAATTAACAGACTAGTTAAAAAAATCATCGGAATCATACCAGTTGTCATACTAGGTATATATGCGTCAGAATCAAACCAGTTGATATAGTAGTTCATTTATGTATCAGAATCATACCAGTTGACATATCAGTTAATTTATGCATCATAATCATATCAGTTGACATACTAGTTCAAATTTGCATCAGAAATATACCATTTGACATACTAGTTCATATATGCATCAGAATCTTACCAGTTGACACACTAGTTCATATATACATCAGAATCATACCGGTTGGCATACTGCGCAGTCTATGCGGCAGGACATACTAATCATTATGCCCATTCAGATCGTACCACTTGTCATACTAGTCCACGAATTTGACATTCATTCCAGTTGGTATACTAGTCGGTCTATGCACCAGTATCATAGTCAGCCTCTACATCAGCAATATACCAGTTTATTCTTTAGAAAGCAGCGACTATTTGTATTTACCCAAACACGAAAAAGCATCTGTGAATTACAAGGTAAAAAAGAAGCAGTTACAAGAGAAAAAGAAAAGCAATTGTCCTCTTCTGCATCACCACCATACCAATTGGTATACTAGTCAGCCTCTGCATCAGCATTATACCAGTTGATATACTAGTTCATACACAGCCAAAAATGAGCTAAAGGCTCTGAGATCGATTCTCGGTAAAGTTAACACAAGTTTTTTTTTCTATATTTTTTAAATTATGTTGTTTATTGTATTTTTAATTTAATTATTGAATTCTACTTGCAATGGCTCCTTTCAAATTCCGCGTTCGTCAAGTTTGATTATATAGGTGAAGGCCCAATTGCATTCAACTTTGTAGGATCCACTTTCATAAAGTCTTATTTTTACATCAAAAAGAGTCAAAGTAAGACTGCTTTCATGCTGGGCCATACACTCGAGTTAAAGGAGCATTGGTAGAGTTAATTTATATTGTTGTTGCCAATATACTCAAGTTTATGCCGCAACGTAAAAAAAAAATGGCGGTTATATACCAACAGGTTGTCATAACCTCTAACGAGACTTTTGCCGAACTTCTCTTCCAACTTATAGTGTGCTGCTTTGATTTTTTCCCTATGAGTTGGCGGGACCT
The DNA here is from genome assembly GCA_964058755.1 of Campiglossa producta. NCBI lineage: Eukaryota > Metazoa > Arthropoda > Insecta > Diptera > Tephritidae > Campiglossa > Campiglossa producta. The sequence continues at coordinate 4,421,378 of CAXKVI010000006.1, forward strand.
AGTTTTTTTATAAGCTTTTATTTAGTTTCATTTTTAATTTAAAAATCTGTGACTGTTCAAACAGTTGAATGCAGTTAGGTTAGGTTAGGTTAGTGGCTGCCGCAGAGGCACACTTAGGCCAGTTTTGAAAAGCCCGTTGTGATACCACCAGCACTAGGAAAGTCAGTCCCGGGACCCGGCCATTTGGAAAATCCCAGTGGTCTGGTTTAGACTAGAAGGGAACTCCCAAAAAGCGCGTTCCCGCGCCGCTTAAGGCCGGGCAGTTGCAGATGAGGTGCTTCACCGTTTCCTCTTCCTCATCATCTTTGCAGCTCCTACAGCATCGTCGATAGGGCACCCCTTCTGCGTGCCTACCAATAAGGCAGTGCCCAGTTAGAACATCTATTAATATTAAGATTTCTCTCCTTCTTAGGGAGTGAATGCCTCTAGATCTTTTATGATCCCATTTCGGCCAGGTTTGTTTGGATGTCCGGCAACTTGGGGATTGTTGCCACCTTTCGTTGGCTTGGAGTACACACTCCGTCAAGCCAACGAAAAGTAGCAACAATCCCCAGGGTGCCGGACATCCAAACAAACCTGGCCAAAATGGGATCATAAAAGATCTGAATGCAGTTACAGAATTTCCATTTGATTTTCAGAAAAATACAATTGACATTCAGAAAATTACAATTGATATTCAGAAAACTTTCTGAATATAAACTGAAAAAGGTGTAGTATGATTTCAACCCGAGTTTCATACATACTTGCATACTAGTACGAACCAGGATTTTTCTGACTAGTATTATTTCGCCCAGCAAATTATAGTTGTATACTAGTATGTTTTCTGATTAGATTGGCATTGATTGGTTTAAGGGTAATCAGCAAAGAACTAGTATAAAAACATCCATAAAATGTATAGTAAACGAGCTAGGTGTCTGCTGAGTAGTTTGGAATTGATTAGTTTGAAGGTAGTCAGAAATTAACTAGTATGAATACACCACACAATTTTTAGGCGTAGAACTATAATGTTGCTGAGTAGTTTGGCATTGACTGGTTTAAAGCTAATCAAAAATGAACTAGTATGAATACACCACAAAATGTACAGCCAATGAACTACATTGTTTGCCGAGTAGTTTGGCAATGTCTGGCTTAAAGGAAATCAGAAATGAACTGGTATGAATACACCACAAAATGCATAGTCAATGAACTAGAATTTTCGCTAAGTAGTTTGGCATTGAATGGTTTAAAGCTAATCAACAATGAACTGGTATCCATATGCCACAAAATGCATAGTCAATGAACTATATTGTTAGCTGAGTAGTTGGACATTGACTGGTTTAAAGGTGATCAGCAATGAACTAGTATGAATACACTACAAAATGTATAGACAATGAATTATATTGTTTGCTGAGTAGTTCGACATTGACTGGTTTAACGCTAATCAGCAATGAACTAGTATGCATACGCCACAAAATGTATAGTCAATGAACTAGAATTTTCGCTGAGTAGTTTGGCATTGACTGCTTTTAAAACTAATCAACAACGAACTGGTAGGCATATGCCACAAAATGGTTAGTCAATGAACTAGTATGTTTGCTGAGTAGTTCGGAATTTGACTGCAGGGAATGTACTACAGAGTGTTGCGGCCAAAATGAAGGGTCAAGTACCCTATCGAAAAATGAGTCCGGCACTGAGACCCTGAAAGATGAAATGTCTCTTTCATATTTAAAATTAAATTTATACACACTAATGTTGCTAGTAGGGGCAACGCCAAGTTTGGAACAAACATACGTCCTAATATCTGTGTGAGTCAACGACGCAAGCAGTCTTGAAACGAAAATGGCCCTTCGCGGTGGAACTCCAGTGACCATCCTGATAACATCATTGTTGGATTCGTTTCTATCACGACTGCGCCCGTTTCTTAACGGTACAGTTTGCCACTCACCATTTGCAGTGATAGCGGATTGAGTGGTCGGCACAATGTTGTTGACTTCAGCTGTATTATCGGATTGAGGTTGCGGCAAAATGTTGTTATCAACAGCAGAAATAGCCGAGTTATCCGACGTAGATGAACGAGTGCAATCGGCTGGAGAAAGCAGAAGCGAAGGTATAATGGGTGTAACAGCACCATCAGTAGACTTACGGGGAGGAGGGACAGAAAAGAGGGAACCGAACCACTAGGTAGCGGCGAAAAAGAAAAGAGATCGGTTTCGGTAGAGGAACCTTTGTTGGTAGTGGGTGAAGGACCGGAGCTAACAACAGCAGTTTTTAGGGCATTAATTTCCGCTGCCAAGTTATTAATTATTTTCTTATTCTCTTTGGCACTGCCTTTGTTCTTTACCTTGACTTTTTCTTTTGCTTTCTCTTTTACACCAACTCTGCTAGTGTTTGTGGATTCACTTCCATCAGATTTTACAATGATGTTCTTGAGATCGCTGATTTGAGAGGCTAAATCTTTGAATCTAATCTCAAAAGCAGTCATGATTGCCTCGAGACCAAGCTTTTGAGAGTCGACGAACGAGTCTAGCACCCTCGAAACTTTATCCAGACCATTAACACAGTCAGGGCAGAAATAACGAACATTGGTATTTAATTTCAAAAATTTAATATCCATTTCCGCCATTGGGCCTTCACAACAGGATCGATGGTACCGTTTTTTGCAAAGACCACTACATGGCGCCATTAGAGATTCAGATCTTCCAAAATTTTAATCACACTTTCCACAGTAGTGATCCATGATAAAAATTAATAAACAGCAGGCAATCAAAATATTTAGTGGAAAAGTGTTATTCTGGAACTCTGCACACCTAAGCCAACGATTGCACGGTCGACAAACAGTGAACACAGGCAGAAGCGGCGCGGAAAGCAGTAAACATAAGCAGAGTAATTTATAAAAAGGAAAGCACTTTATTATTAAGAATTGCACTACTTGTCACTTATTTCTTATGAAGAATTTATAAGTATCGAACAACAAGCAGGCAATCAAAAAAATAAAAAGAGTTATGCTGGAACTCAGCACTGCTAAGACAACTAATTGCGCGGTCAGCAAGCTGTGAACGCAGACAGAATGAGCACGCAAAGCAGTAAAAAAAGCAAAGTGAATTAGCAAATAGTAACACACAAACAAATAGGTATAAGGTCGGAAAACGTCAATATGTGATAATTAATGCACTTTATTATCAAAAATTGCACAACTTTGTAACTATTTATTATGTAGGACCTATACGTTTTGCACGGCAGACACTATTAATCGTAAAATGTAGGATATTGAGGCCAACAAAAAGGCAAAAGAACGAATTTTAAAGAGCAATCAAAAAACACGTCCGCACTCAACGAGATTATGACATAAACATAGTTGAGATAGTTTTTTAAACTGTATTCTGAAAACCAGTACCTTCTCCAATAAAGGCATGTCTTTAGATAATGTAATATTTGCTCGAATAAACATGCAAAGCATGGGAATTGTGACCTTTTTGTGTTAGAACAATAAAATCGTGTTTTGAACCCATGGCGGGGAAATAACATATGCCTCGCAAAGCCTCTCAATTTTTTAAATAACTGCGGCCTCGCAATGCTCGTTCGCCGACACCTGGATTTGGTCTAGCGCCGCTACTGATGGGAGGTGCCACGCCCCCTTTTTTGTTATCCCCAATATTTTTGATGGTGGTAGGGATCGATCTCGTACAACCCCTCACCAAATTTCAGTGGTATAACCCGAATACTTCCAGAGATACGGAAATGAAATTTGTATGGGAGGTGCAACGCCCCCTATATATATCAAAATATTTTTTAGCCTGTGACCATCCCTGGAAGATATCGAGTGCGTGTGTAAAATTTCGTTTCGATCGGCTCATTCGTTTAGAACCCAAGTTCGTCTATAGGTACATAATTTGAATTTTATATATATAGAAGATAGATAAATAGATAGATAGATAGAGAGATAGATAGATAGATAGATAGATATGGTGCGTTTTCCTTAAAATTTGGTACATGGGTAGAATTAGGCCTAAATTAACAGGGGCCAAAACGAATGGGATATAGTGGAAGAGGGGCGTCGTAGAAGGAAAGAGGGCAATGATGAGCAAAAGGGAAGGAGATATGAAAGAGAGTTCTACGAAGAAAGATAGAAAGACTAAGTGGCAAACCTGCTTGAGATTTACATACTTGGAATACGGTCAAAAATACCGTTCATTTGATACCAATATTGGCATATCTTGCTCAATATTTTGAAAAAAATATTGAGATAGGTGGCTACGCTGTCAACCGCCCCAAGTGGCAACACCCACGCATATAATCTTAGAATAAATCATACTATCTACAATGCCAAACTTTATTCACATTGGTTAAGCGGTTCCCGAGATATCAATAAAAATAAATAAAATGCGGTTAGGTGGCAACCCAAGGAGGCAACTCTACTTGATGTTTACACATTGGGAATGCGGTCGAAAATATCTTTTATTTGACACCCATATTGTCATATCTTGCTCAATATTTAAAAAAAATTGAGATAGGTAGGGCAACCCTGTGAACCGCCCCAAGTGGCAAACTCCCACGCATATAATCTTAGAATGAATCATACTATCTATAATGCCAAATCGGTCGACCGGTTTCCGAGATATAGAGAAAAATATATAAAATGCGGTTAGGTGGCAACCCTAGGTGACAACCCTGCTTGAGATTTACTTATTTGGAATACGATCGAAAAAACTTTTCACTTGATACCAATATTGGCATATCTTGCTCAATATTTAAAAAATAAAAATTGAGATAGGTGCAACCCTGTAAACAGCCCCAAGTGGCAGCACCCACCGATGTAATCTTAGAATGAATTATACTATCTAGAATGCCAAACTTTATCCACATTGGTCAAGCGGTTCCCGAGATATCAATAAAAAATAAATAAACCATAGGTGGCAACCCTGCCTGAGATTTACATATTTAGAATACGGTCAAAAATACCTTTTATTTGATACCCATATTGACATATCTTGCTCAATATTTAAAAAAAAAATTGAGATAGGTGGCAACCCTGTGAACCGCCCCAAGTGGCAACCCCCACGCATATAATCATAGAATGAATCATACCAAAATTTGTCCACATCGGTCAAACGGTTCCCGAGATATCAATAAAAATAAATAAAATGCGGTTAGGTGGCAACCCTAGGTGCCAACCCTGCTTGAGATTTACATACTTGGAATACGGTCTATAATACCTTTCATTTGATACCCATAGTGGCATATCTTGCTCAATATTTTAAAAAATTGAGATAGGTGGCAACCCTATGAACCGCCCCAAGTGGAAACTCCCACGCACATAATCTTAGAATGAATCATACTATCTATAATGCCAAACTTTAACCAAATCGGTCGAGCGGTTCCCGAGATATAGAGAAAAATATATAAAATGCGGTTAGGTGGCAACCCTGCTTGAGATTTACATATTTGGAATAAGTTCGAAAATACCTTTCATTTGATACCAATATTGGCATATCTTGCTCAATATTTAAAAAAAAATAGAGATAAGTGGAGTAATTTTTTTGTAAGGAGAGAGACAAGACGTTTGTATCATTGCTCTGTGTTGTTCGCTTAGTTTATCGGGTATATTGTGGCTATTTAAATACGATTTTGGTTTCATCTGGCTGTTGAGCTGCTGTTACTTTTAGCTGTTGATAAGCACGTCTCAACAAGAAGTTTTAGCGTTTATGCTCAAACTTTATTTCTGCCGGTATTGTTGTTGTCAGTATGAGAGGTATGTCACACACACAAACTGCTGCAGTCAACTGTCTCTCTACAAAAATAGCGGACGTCGAGAACACACTTACAAAGAACATAGACACTGAAGTAGCTCTGCTTTCTGAGAAACTGACTGTGTCTGCTGAGCGAATTGCAGCGTTAGAGGCCAATCGGCAGAGGTATGATTGTGAAATGCAGCAGCTTCGTGTGGACATTAGGGTGGGCCAAAAAATATCGATTTTCGTTTTTTTCAAAGGCTACACAGAAATTCGTATTCCTGACAATAAATGGAGTATAATGACCAAATATGAGCTTTTTATGTTAATGGGAAAGCGTGCCTCATCGCCGTTTTTTGTTTTTGTGAAAAGCTTTTATGTAAATGAATATATCTTCTCACCCAAAAATCGTACAGCCAACTTTTACCCCAGTTTTTGCAGGGAATTGAACGCTCTACAAAAAAGTTTTATACATTTTTTTCATTTATGTGGCCATTACAAAGTTGTTCGAGGTCGAAAATTGACTAATTTCTGAAACCCATAAGGTTTTGTTAAAAGTAGTGTCGCTCAAAAACAGCCAAATATTAAGTAATGAATTTTAGATATTTAAATAGAAATTTTCACGTTCTACAAAAAAGGTAAAATGGATTTTTTTCATTTACCAAACCATTAAAGAGATATTCACTCTTAACAAGGGAACATTTAAAATCGGCTTTAAAATTGCAGAATTTAGATGTTAACATTTTGTAGTTGCCTACATTGCTTCCCACATCTGGTTTGCAAAAACAACAAGAACCGAAAATAATCAGTTTTGCAAGTGTCCTTCAGAAAATTCGTCGTCGGCCACTGGTCGTGTGACTTAAATTCTTAAGTTATTTTAAACTTCTCACCCTTTTCGCTCTTCAATAGAATTGCAAAATATTTGCTTGTTTTTAATTTACGTGTTGAAGGTTTCAATGGCTACAGTTGTTTTTTTTTTTTCAATATAACACAGAATTTCTTACTTAGCATTCACCCAAAAAAGGACAAAAGTAATTAATGAAATTAGAGATGTGTCGGGGGCCTTAGGGATGGTTGTGGAAAGTTACTATACAAAAGTATCGAATCGTCCCTAAGGCCGCCCACACATGCGCTAATCTGTCGACCAACTAGTTGCGTCGTACGTTGACGCATATAGTGCGTGGACATGCTCCCACCCCTAGGCGTATTATACGCCTAATGTATTGCGCAGCTCACGCAAGGCACGGACGGCTTCGCCGATTAATATCCGACCGATCCTCCCCTGGTACTCGGCTGTTCGTAAGCCCGTTGCGGTGCAGCGGATGATGCGGTCTCCGACTCCCCGTTGTCCCGCTGGTTGAGGCCTGGCCGCAGCGTTGCTGGAAGGCCCAGGAGTTGGTGGCCGACGACGGCGATCGCCAGTGGAGGTACGAGGGCGTGGCTCCGGTCTTCGCGAGTGTGGGCTGTTCCGTGCGTCGTTGGTGATGTGGTCGGCCGCGGTTGACGAGCGCCGCTATCACGATGAAGCATGGTATGGTGGTGATGCCCGCAGACCCGACAGAGCTCGACAGACGTGCATTCGTCGGTGCGGTGCGACAGGGCCAAGCAATTTATGCAGAATTGGTGTGCCCTGGCAATTAGCATTCGCTGTTGGGGTTGCATGCCGGCGAAGACAGGACACACCAAAAGAGCATGGTGTCGCAGACATAAACGGCATCGGCGATAGTTGGGAACGTCGCGACGGGGGAGGGCTACGGGCACCGCCACCAGCGATGCTAGCGAACGGCGTGGTGCTGGAACCGGAGGGCGTTGGCGACTCATCTGGGAAGAGAGAAATAAAACGGAGAGAGAAAAACACTTGGTTAATGCTTTCATATACGGGAGACGGAGGCATGATTCGAGGTTGTGTTTTAATATAATGTTGAGAAAACTTATATAGCGTCAGTGGGGTGGACTGTAGGTGAGTCAGGGGATGTGAATACGCAGGGAGCATTAGAGTCTAGTTCAGAGGGGGGCAAAAAACAGAGTTTTGTGACTGACCGGGTGAGAACGCCATTTTGGGTGCGTACGTCGACCACTCGGATATGTCCGTCTCGTCCTGGGTGCGTAGTTTCGACGCGACCTAGTCGCCACTCAGTTGGGGGCAAGTTGTCTTCCTTGACTACGACCAGCTCGCCAATTTTAGGGGGACTTTGGGTGCTTTGCCAGCGGTATCGGTTTTGAAGATCGGAGAGATAGTCGGTCTTCCAGCGATGACTAAACTCTCCCAGCGAGCAGTCATTGAAAGCTTTTCTTGGTCCGGTTCGGGAATGGAAAGCATAGGCGCCCCTCGAAGAAAATGACCGGGGATAAGAGCCGTGAGGTCATTGGGGTCTTGAGACAGCTGGGTAATGGGACGCGAGTTAAGTACGGCTTCTATGCGGATCAGTAGGGTAGAAAATTCCTCGAATGTGAATGCGTGAGTCCCGGCAACCTTCTTAAGATGGGTTTTGAAGCTTTTGACAGCGGATTCCCATAAACCGCCCATGTGAGGTGCGCCGGGTGGTATGAACCTCCAGTTGATGCCTTGGGGTGCGTATTTTTGGACGATGTCCGACGATACTTCCTTGAGGAAAGACACAAATTCCGCTTCGGTTTTTCCATTGTCGCTCATCATCGTGTTGGGGTACCCTCGACGTCCAACGAAGCGGGCAAAGGCGGCGAGAAAGGCCTTGCTGGTGAGATCGGAGCACAGTTCCAGGTGGACCGCTTTGGTGGAGAAACAGACGAAGACGGCTACGTAGCCCTTTACCAAGGTTGGGGAGCATCGAAGCTTTTATTTGAAATGGACCAGCAAAATCCACACCTGTTGTTGTAAAGGGGGGAGCGAACGTGCACCGTTCAGGGGGTAAAGCGGTCATTATTTGGGAGCGTGTCTGTTGCTTGTGGATGGTGCACACCTTACATTGGAAAATGCACTTTTTAAGAGAGGTTTGAGACGAGCAATGTAAAACTCCTGCCGGATGATTTGTTGCATGAGGCGTATTTCGGCATGTAGGAGTAGCTCATGGAGAAATCGTATGTAGAGTATAGAGAGCTTCGATTTCTCGGGGGAGAACAATGGGATGACGCTCATTATACGTTAAGGTGGAGTGAACTAACCGACCATTTACCCGGAGAACTCCGCTCTTATCGAGGAAGGGGTTTAAAGTGAGAAGGGAGTTGCGTTTTCCAATTGGCTTCGAGTCCTCTAAGCACGCCTTTTCAAGACCAAAATACCGAGTTTGGGTCACGACGAGTAGACGGTGTTTTGCTCGTTTGAGGTCGGCATGAGACAGTGAGAGATCGCCGGGGTCCTGAATACCGCTCATCGCGTCCTTTAGTCGACGTATAAATTTAAGCACGTAGGCCACAACACGGAGAGCTCGGGAGTAGGAGGAGAACCGATCTAAGATGTCTTCGGTTTCTTCGACGGCGTGAAGGGCTTCGATTCGGCGCAGTTCGGGGGGATTCACGTTTCGGACCGGGGGGTTTGGAAAGCCACTCTGGACCGTTCCACCAGAGTAGAGAATGGGATAGTTCGGCAGGGGTACAGCCTCTGGTCCCCATGTCTGCCGGATTGTCCTTGCTGCGGACATGTCTCCAAGGGACGTTACCTACGAGATTGATGATTTGCGCGGTTCGGTTTGAGATATAGGTTTTCCAGGAATGAGGTGGCTTTTCGAACCAGGCTAACACTATTTCGGAGTCGAACCACATAATTAATTTCCTTTTATTGAGACCGAGATGGGGTCGTACTACGGCGACTAATTTAGCTAATAACAGCGCTCCGCAAAGTTCCAGGCGTGGCAGACTGGCGGTTTTGAGAGGAGCCACTTTGCCTTTGGACACTAGGAGGTCGAAAAGTTTTGCGATAGAGGAGAGTATTTGTCGCTTGGTAGAGGCTGAAGAGGCTGGATCGGCATCGACCGTATAAGAGAATTGGTCTGAGAGTGCATTCCATTTTATTCCTAGGGTTTTGGCAGTACTACTTTTTTCAAACTCTAGAAAATCTGTTTCAAGTAAGTCTGCCTTTGGGACATGCTGTAGGATTTTGGGATGGTTCGCCGTGATCTTTTTTAGAGGGAAGCCGGCAGAGTTGAGGGAGTCTATAACTTCGTATAGAGATTTCTGGGCTGATTGCAGATCATAGCTGCCAGATAAAATGTCGTCCACATAAGTTTCTGACTTTAATATTGGGGCTGCGTTTGGATGAGAATCGGATACGTCTTTAGAGAGCTCGTGAAGGGTGCGTATCGCCAGGAAGGGTGCGTATCGCCAGGAAGGGTGCGCAATTGACACCGAAAGTGACCGTGTTTAGCTTAAAATCCTTTATTTGCATGGTGAGGGAGATAGAATGAGTAGTACTTGCCTTGGGATTCTATTTCTTCAGTACTACATTCTTCCATGTGGCCGAGATAAAGGTATTCTTCCAGTACTTTATCGTACTGGGATTTGAGATCGCCCTTTTTGATGAGGGTACGTTCCATGCCAACATACTGACGTAGGGCTGCGTTTCGGGATTGTCCTAAGTCGATACTGGTCGGGAATGTTGGTTTAAAGGGGAGCCGGACCATGTATCGACCGTCATTTGTTCGAGTGGTAGTGAACTTAAAATTTTTATCTTTTTTTTAATATATTTCTTGAATTATTGAATTTGAATTTAAATATCTCTCTAAAATATGAATTTTATATTTACCTATGTATATATGTCATACTTGCATTAGTGTAAGGCTCTTTAAAATAATTTATATATTTATTCACGCTCCCTGAATAGCAATACGATGCGTTGGCAACGCCAGCAACCGTCTGACAAGTGTGCACACACCCCCCTTAACGGGCACACCTAGCGACACGACGCGACGCGACCAAATAGTTGCCTATTTGATCAACATTGTTGTGCGCCTCGTGTCGCGTAGTGGTGCTGTCCCTCCAGAAGAACACATGCAAAGAATATTTGGTCGCGTCGTTAGGTGTACCCTTATCTTTATAGGTGCCCGGACTGTTCCCGTGAGAAATGAGCGTAATCCGGAACGATATCTTCCAGAAAAATGTGGCTTTTATTTCAAAGCTATTCAGGGTAAAATGTGCGAATTTTATGCAAAATTAAATGCGTCTTGTTTTCTTGTGATATATCTATATATATAAAAATGAAATGGTGTTCAGTCGCAACTCTAAAACTCGAAAACGGCTGAACCAAATCATATACTTCCTTTGGGTGGTTTGCTTGTTATTACCACGCGCAGGTCATGTTATAAAATCAGGGGGGCGTGGCACCTCCCATACAAACTTTTTTCTTCAAGGTGAATATCTCTAAAAGGGTTTAAGTTAGGGACCTGGAAATTGGTACCTATAGAATAAAAACAGCCGGTCGCTCGTTCTGCTTTGTCTCGCTATTCGGTTTGCTTTTGATTATTATTCTCGCTATACTCGCAAAGAAAAGTTGCAACCACTGATCTCGCTCTCAATTCGAAAAATAAAAAATTGTATTTAATATTTAGTTATTAAACTAAAGAACGGTTAAGGTGAAAAGTGTGTTGTTTTTATAGAATACTATTCGTGCGCCGATATAATTACCCGCCACGAAAAGATAGCCACAGGCACCCATTTAACCATCAATAGCCGCAGAGTTCATCACCAGTGACAGTGCATTCTGTGCACAATCACACAAAGATATTTAATTTTACTAGCCGCGATCACCAGCATCTGGACCATTCCCCAGCCACTGCAACCACCCAGACCCTAGTGCAGCAACAATAAGGACACTGCAATATTCAGTGGTCCTTCGTCGCCAAAAAGGAACCAGCCAACAACAACAACAAATAAGTACCCAATTGTAATCAAACCGTGAGTATTAAACGAAATAATACACACTCCCCTTACACGGTAGAAAACATTAAAATATTGAAAAGTTCATAACAATTTGTCTCGAGAATTTGTGCTTCCCGCCAAATTTTCTCATATCCCGCCAAAATTGGCCCACTTTTTTCAATATATAAAAGAACAAGCAATAACCCCTAGTTGTCTTCTATACAAAGTACGGTACATATGTGCAAAGAAAACTTAAAAAACTCGTTTAGTTACAGTGGGTACATTTGTAAATTTTTCGACTCAAAATTTGTGAACTAAATTTGCTTTCTCAATTTATTTATTTTTCTCAAAAAGAATTAAATATTAATTTAAGAAATAAATATATCTCGTGCACAGTGGTACAAGAGTGGTTCAGAGTCTGTAATACAGTTTAAAAAAAAAAAAAATTTCTCGCATTAATGCAAAAATTCTCCATTTCAAATTTGTTTACTTTGTGCCGATTTTTCTCGCATAACTCATCCCCTATTACAGTCTATTAAAAATATCGAACCTCGCTAAAAATAAACCTCATTATAACTAAGATTAGTGTATTGCTTTATTTTGTCTCCCACGTATATTTAAACCACCCCAATATATACGTACAAAATACAGTACAAACGCGGTACAGTGGTCAACTTTCTTAAAATACACCCTCAAAATTTATTCACCTCAAAAGGTTTTTTTTGCCTTTGAAATTGTTTCCCTCTTGCTAGTAACGTGAATATTTAAATTCAAAATCTCTCACACTCAGTTACTCAGCAAATAAACACTCTCATTTCAAAAAAAAAAAAATTTTTTTAATAAATAATTTTCTCAAAATTCAAAAATCTCTTAAATTTCTAAACACTCATAACCCAGCTTAAAAATGAGTGACAGTGAAAAAAAACAGAGTAACCCCCAGAATCACACCAACCCCAACGCAAAGTTGTTAAAAAATTTAAAATTTCGAATGCTCCAAAGAAATTCACAACGGAAACAGATATCTTCTTGGAGTATTGTGCTCGGTTTACGTCAACGGCCCTAGAAGAAAACACGGAGTCCTCCCTCAAAATTAAAACTTCCAATATCGAGAAGTTTTGGAACAGAGTTCAAACAGCGTTTGACAATATTGTGGAAATCGATGATCAAGAGCTTCCCGAAGATTTTGCAACCTCCTCTTATAGCAAATATAGCTCTTGCCTCGTAACGTATGAAACCACAAAAGCGCAGATGGAAGATCAGCTGCAGCTGATCAAACAAGCAAACAACCCCCCGCCTCCCCCCGAAACAAAGAATTTATCAGAAAATTCCGGTCTTTGTCTGAAAATCCCTCCTTGCGATACGGAAATATTTTACGGTGGTTATGAAAAATGGCCCTCGTTTCGTGACATGTTCACTGCCGTTTACATTAGCCACCCGAAACTCACTCAAGCGCAAAAATTGTATCACCTCAGATACAAAACACAGGGAAAGGCCGCGCAAATAGTTCATAAATTTCCCTTGACTGATGATAATTTCGCTTTGGCGTGGGAAGCCCTAAGATCTCGATACGAGAACAGACGTGTCCTCGTAGATAATCAAATCCGTGCCCTCATGACTCTAAAACCCATCATATCTGAGAATAGTGAAGATATACAAAAGTTGCAATCCTCGGTAAATAATTGCCTTCAGATTCTTGCCACGCAACAAGTCTCCACGGATAACTGGGACCCGATACTAATTTACCTCGTTACTTCTAAGCTCCCAGAAAATACTGTCACTTTGTGGGAGCAATTTTTGACTTCGAGGAAAGAACTTCCAAACTGGTCTCAAATGGACCAGTTCCTCACTACTCGGTATGAAGTCGTAGAACGAGTAGATCAATGGCGGCCAATTAAATTTAAGGTCAATCCTCAAGCTAGGCCATCTTTTAAACCCCAACAGTCGAACCAGTATCAAAATAGGTCGACTTCCCACACCCAATCTCATATGACAGAGCAGCGTACAATGTACAAGTGCTTAATGTGTAAAACCTCTTCTCACCCCCTGATAAGTTGCTTTAAATTTAAGAAATTGTCAATCCCTGATCGTAAGAAGTTCGTTAGGGAAAACAATATGTGTTTCAATTGCCTCTCTCAGTAACACATATTGAAAGACTGTCCCAGCACTCAGACATGTAATCAATGTCGAGATCGGCACAACTCAGTTCTTCACGAAGACTCAACAGCCATGCCGAAGAGACAACCCCCTCGAGTGCAATAGATGTCGTCACAAGCCACAACTACGAACGCTACGAGCGAAACCCCGGACCAGGCCGAACTTCAGGATGATGAACCATCCTGCTCCCAGAAAAGCCAGGTCCAATCGTTCTATGCGGAAAACGATTGCAAAATAATTTTGCCCACTGCTATCGTACCCGTAGAACATAGGGGAGACATTTCCAAACTCAGAGCTCTCGTAGACCAGGGATCTGAAAGAAGCTTTATTTCCACCAAAGCTCAAGATAGGCTTCAACTTCCGTTCAAACCCTCCAGATTTGAAATCTCAGGAATGGGCGGTAAAGTAGTTCAGACCTCAAATAAACTTTGCTCTCTGACTTTGGTATCTGCTGATCTGAAGACAAAAATAAATGCTGAGGCCATAGTATTACCCCAACTCACGAAAATGCTACCAAACGTCAGACTCACCAAGGAGCTCAAGACAAAATGGGCACACCTCAACCTTGCTGATTCTAATTGTCACTCGCCTGCTCAAATAGATCTCGTCCTAGGCAGTGACATAATACCCCAAATTATGGAAAATGGCGTCGAAAAACTATCTCCAAACCTCTTAGCGCAGAAAACCATTTTCGGATGGATCCTCAGCGGTAAAGCCCCTGTGACTGTAGCTTCCTTCTCCACGCAAGTCTCAGAGGTGACCAACGACAACCTGAACTCCCTATTGCGCAAGTTCTGGGAACTTGAGGAAGTACCAACCATTCGCCATACAACCCCGGAAGACGAGGCTTGCGAGGAGTTTTATGCAGCTACAACAACACGCAACAACAACGGTCGTTATATTGTTAGGCTCCCCTTTAAGCCCAATTTTCCAGAGTCCATTGCCTTATCCCAGTCTCGGTCAGCAGCCTTGAGTCAATTCCTCGGAATGGAAAAAACTCTCCAAAGGAAGTGTGATCTAAAGACCCAATACGATAGTGTCTTAGAAGAATACCTCACCCTCGATCACATGGACGAAACCGGCTGCTATGAAACATTTCAAGATGGTAAATGCAGTTCATTTTATCTCCCCCACCATGCAGTCATAAAACCCGAGAAAAAGACATCGAAGGTACGGGTCGTGTTTAACGCCTCTAAAAAGTCCGCTTCTGGATACTCTCTTAACGACGTTCTCTATACCGGCCCTACTCTCCAACCTGATCTAATGCTTCTGATTCTCAGATGGCGGACATACCAGTTTGTCTTCAACGGAGACGTTGAAAAAATGTTCCGTCAAATTCTCATTCACGAAGACGATAGAAACTATCAGAGAATCGTCTTTCGGTCGTCTTCGGGTGATCCTGTAAAAGACTACCGTCTGAAGACCGTCACTTTCGGAGTCAACTGTGCCCCCTACCTTGCCATACGTACAGTCCATCAGCTAGCCAAAGACATGGTAGAAACTTTCCCGAACGCTACCCCGGTTTTAACCAAAGAAACGTATGTTGATGACATTCTCTCTGGCAGTCATGATATTCTCTCGGCTGAACAATCTCTTTCTCAAGTCATCAAAGTGCTAGGTTCTGCAGGATTCTCCTTAAGGAAAATAACGGCCAATCACCCCAGTATACTAAAGGATATCAACAAGAAGGACTTGCTGGACACAAACCTGCTGGAGTTCGAGAAAGCAAGCAACACCAAAACTCTCGGCATTCAATGGAATGCCCTAACTGACACTTTCTCATATACTGTGGATTCTATACCCCTTTCTTCCGCTAGTACAAAACGACAAATTCTCTCCTCAGTTGCAAAACTTTTTGACCCCGCAGGGTGGCTTACGCCGATTATGATTCAGGCCAAGATATTACTGCAAGAGTTATGGATAGACGGAACTGACTGGGATGAACGAGTTAAGCCCCTCCGACTCATTAAATGGACTCAATTCGCCAATCAGCTACACGAGATATCAAATATCAAAATTCCCCGATGGGTCAACTACATCCCGAACCAGCAGGTAGAACTGCATGGATTCTGCGATGCGTCTGAAAAGGCATACTGCGCCAATATATATGTTCGAACCACCAACGGTACCAGTACGTCATCTCATCTTCTGGTCTCCAAAGGCAAGGTAGCTCCCCCTCATACCACCAGCTTGCCAAGGCTAGAACTATGCGCAGCTCTTCTTCTTGCCCGACTACTCGCCGTTGTCCAATCCCATCTTGATCTCTCTATTCAAAGACTGTACATGTCGTCTGACTCGGAAATCGTGTTAGCATGGCTCGAAAAACCCCCGCACTCTTGGAAAACATTCGTATCCAATCGCACAACAGAAATCATGGATCTCGTCGGAAACGCGTCCTGGAAGCATGTAGGCAGTCGCGACAATCCCGCAGATATGGGCACCAGAGGATGCAAACCCCTTGACTTGGCTAATTCTTCGCTATGGTGGAACGGCCCTGAGTGGTTAACCCAGCCACCCGAAGCTTGGCCAAAACCAACAACACGCAGCATCAGCCCGCCAGAAGTACGCCGCGTCGAAGCACTACATAATTCTGAAGATGACCCGGATGTATTGGATCGATTCTCCTCCGTTCCTCGCGCCCTCAGGGTCATGTCATTTGTATTTCGGTTTATAAACAATCTCAAGGACCGAGTTCGGTATTAACCCCGCGTACCACCCCTCGCTGAGTTACAACGATCTTCGGACTGCAAAGAACAAACTTATCGCGCTAACCCAAACCCGATATTTTCCTCGGGAGAAAACCTCGTTGGAGAATTCAAAACCCATCGACAAAAAAAGTTCCCTGCTAACTCTTAATCCATTTCTCGATAAAAATGGGCTTCTCCGAGTGAATGGTACGTTAGCTCATTCGACGTTAACCTATAATGAAAGACACCCAGTTATTATCCCTGAGAAATCTACGTTCGCTGGCCTCTATATCCAGTATCTCCATGAATTACTTCTGCATGCCGAAACCCGTCTTATGCAGCAGTTCCTCAGGCAGGAATTCTATATTCCTCGGCTTAAGCCCCTCATAAAAAGAGGCATACATCAATGCAAACCCTGTACTCTCCACAAGCAGCAAATGCGTTCGCAAATCATGGCGGCTTTGCCTCCGGAACGATGCGCATATGCTCCGCCTTTCACCACTACCGGCGTTGACTTTGCTGGGCCTTTTCAAGTAAAAGCATCTTCGCTAAGGTCTCACACCATTATGAAAGGTTATGTGGCCGTTTTTGTCTGTTTTTCCACAAAAGCTGTCCACCCTGAGCTGTGCTCGGACTTAATAACGAATGCCTTTCTCGCGGCATTTGCTCGCTTCGTTGGACGCCGTGGATATCCTGCAACGATGATGAGTGGCAACGGTAAGACGTTTATAGGAGCCAAAAGGGCAACGGAAAAGGAGTTCGTTGATTTCCTTAAACACGCGTCCCAAGCAGTCATCTCAAAGTACCCACCTCAGGGCATCAACTGGAAGTTTATTCCGCCCGGAGCTCCCCACATGGGCGGTTTGTGGGAGTCGGCGGTGAAAAGTTTCAAGCTACATTTCAAAAAGACCGCGGGTTCCCACAAATTTACTTTTGAAGAATTCACCACCCTCTTGGTTAGAATAGAAGCCGTGTTAAATTCTCGTCCTATCTCACCTTTATCTCAAGACCCTACCGATCTCACTGCGTTAACCCCCGGCCACTTCCTAAGAGGTAGCCCCCTCCTGGCTATCCCGGAGGTAGATCACTCAGATTTGTCTCTTCTGAATCGCTGGGAAAAGGTAAAGGGCATACATCACCAATTTAGCAAAAGGTGGAAAGAAGATTATTTAAAGGATCTCCAAAAAAGGCAAAAATGGAAAAGCCCACAAAAGGAACCCCAAGTCGGCGAGTGCGTATGCATTCACGACGATTCACTTCCCCCGACCGAATGGCGCCTTGTCCGCATTGAAAGAATACATCCAGGGCCAGACGGCCATATACGGGTTGTTGACGTTCGCACTCAGACCGGCACACTCACGCGACCCCTTGTACAATTATGTTTCCTTCCTAACATTGAGAACCCACCACTCAGGGAAACCACTGATAATCCACTTAATTAAAATCGAACCATCTCTTTCCACTAGTACCAAATTTTACCTTCACTATGCCATACCTCGTAGCATACTACAATCTGAACCCCTGCCTGAGATTCTTTACCAATACATAAATGTGCCACCGCACATGCATACATTCATACACGTACCTAAAGCTCGTTAACAGTGATTCAAGAAGATCTTCTTAAAGAAAGGATTAGGTATATATTTAAATCGTTAGCCCACTAGCAGCTAGATCTTTTCTTTTTACTTTACTCAGCACAAAAGAAAAAAGTTGCACATCCTATTTTAAAAAAATTCTTTAGTAGCTATTCATTATCAATCTGTTAACCGTATAAGATGGATAAAGAAATTACTTTCATAGGCATCCCAATGCCGAAAATTCTTGAGCTAAAGTTACCAACCATGAAAGAAGTTCTGTGCGTATTTTTTTACCAGTTAAATAATCTTAAAGAATCTGTCTCAAAAAGTGCTAAAAGTGCAGCAGCTCAGGTTATAGAGCTTTGGAAAAAATATGGTATTCCTACTACCAAATCTCTAAATATAGAGGGAAGAATTGTTCGATGTTATTACAAGTGGCGAGGTATAATAAAAAATTATAAACGCAAGAAATCACCAACCCAGAAGAAGAAAGAATCGTCACTTCAAAAAGATTTAAAAATGTTATTCGATGTTGTTGATCCGAAGTCTTTTAAATCGTATAATAACAGCATTAAGGAGTTGTATTTAAATCAGAAAAGCGGCAAACGTAAAGAATTTATCCATCACAACGTAATTTCTCCTAACATAAGTGAAAATTTGATGGCAGCAGAACAAATAGGATTTATTTTTAATCAATAACTAGCACAATAATTTGTGATCTTTTAAATTTCTGAACTTTTCATTATTTCGTTTTCAAAAATAATATTCTTTTTTTTTTTGTCTAGATCTAAGTCAACCATAGTCATCCTGCAGTAGGATTACTGAGAGTGAAAAGTCGGATCCCACATCTTTTCAATTATTCAGTCCAAGTACACATTTTGGTTCGGATATTACTTATGAACCGCCAATACAGAAATCAACAAAATTTAATGTTCTAACCCCAGAACTCATCTCTACTCTTAACAGAGCTAATGTCAGCAGTAGAAACGCGATGTTTATAATAACTCCAGTTTTGTCAAGTGTTGGCATCAGGATAGAAGATACAACTCTTAGTTACAAAACAATTCAACGAACCCGTATGATGCTAAGAGAGGACATTGCTCAAGGGCTGAAAGACGATTTTAAAACACATGATAAATACGTCGTACACTGGGATGGGAAATTGCTGCAAGATATTTCAGAGTCAAAAACCGTAGATAGGCTTCCAATTCTTCTCACTGCATTTGGATTTGAGCAGTTACTAGGAGTTCCAAAAATGGAGTCCGGATCATCAGAAAACCAAACATCAGCAATTTTAAGGACTTTAGATGAATGGGGTATTACTCGATACATCAAGGCAATGTGTTTCGACACGACTGCTGTGAATACAGGTAACAATCATAAGCATATGTCTCATCTCAATTGTTCTTAAATTTATTTCGATATTTGGGCTTTGTATAAATCGTTTTTTTACTTCACAGAAATACGTAACGGGACATGTGTAGGAATTGAAAAAGCCTTAGGAAGAGAATTGATATACTTGCCGTGTCGCCATCACATTTATGAGATCATTTTAAGGAGTGCATTTGAAGTATATTGGCCAGCATCATCGGGACCGAGCGTTCCAATATTTGGACGATTTAAGAAGAAGTGGGGCGATATTGATAAGACCAAATATAAAGCTGGAATTGAAGATCCCATTATCGCTAATATTGTTTTAGAGAAAAAATTAAATATATACGTTCATCATGGAATGCTTGCAGGTATGTACAGTAAAATAGTACCTTGGGTATAACTAACTTATGTGAATGTAACTTTTTTTATTTCTTTTATAGTCAAAACAGCCTCGTGACGATTACAAGGAGTTTTTAGAACTGTCTCTAATTTGTCTTGTGTAATGTATTTGAAGGTTTGGTTTTCATCATCTTCGGCGGTTGCAGCTGGTAATCATGATTTGGAGTTTTTAAAACAGCTTGTTGAATACAAAAAAATAAATGCTTCGATTGCTTCAGCGGCTTGTGAAAAGATGGCTTGACATTTGTGGTATTTAAACGATGAACTTGCCGTTTTATCCTTGTTGGACGATGCTGTTAAACTCGATATGAAAAAGAAAATTGTTGAAGCTGTAAAAAATCGAGTTGGTACGAATTCCAAAGCTAAAAGATTTGAGATCCATCAAAACAGCATAAATTCTATAATGCGAAAGGATTTGAGTCACTTTGTGTCGCTAAAATCCAAAAAACTCTTTGCAATATTTAACCTGCCATCTGATTTTCTTGATGTTGACGTTGAAGCATGGCCTTCGGATGACAGTTATAATGAAAATCAAGAATACTTTAGTCAATTAAAAGTTGTAAATGACGTAGCAGGGCGTGGACGAAGAACAATTTCAATATTTATTGCAAGTTGTTAAAGAACATCGAGCAAAATATCCTGACTGCAATAAAAAAAGATTTTTATAACTAAGGGATTAGAAATAATGATCTTCAATGTAATATTTAGGTATTAATGTTGTATAAAGAAATAAAATTTCGTATAATGGATTTAATTGTTGGGCTTTTTTAAAGAAATAAATTAAATATAAAATTTAATTAACAAAAACTTATTTGTTCTCAAATGAATAATTTTATTACAAAATGCGCCCTATATGCATCTTCTTGAATCACTGTTAACGAGCGTTAGGTACGTGTATGAATGTATGCATGTGCGGTGGCACATTTTATGTATTGGTAAAGTATCTCAGGCAGGCGTAAATACATAATTATATTAAATACCTTAAATCTTCTCAAGGTCACTTGCAAAACTGATTATTTTCGGTTCTTGTTGTTTTTGCAAACCAGATGTGGGAAGCAATGTAGGCAACTTCAAAATGTTAACATCTAAATTCTGCAATTTTAATGCCGATTTTAAAGGTTCCGTTGTTAAGAGTGAATATCTCTTTAATGGTTTGGTAAATGAAATAAATCCATTTTACCTTTTTTGTAGAACATGAAATTTTCTATTTAAATATCTAAAATTCATTACTTAATATTTGGCTGTTTTTGAGCGACACTACTTTTAACAAAACCTTATGGGTTTCAGAAATTAGTCAAATTTCGACCTCGAAGAACTTTGTAATGGCCACATAAATGACAAAAATTTATAAAACCTTTTTTGTAGAACGTTCAATTCCCTGCAAAAACTGGGGTAAAAGTTGGCTGTACGATTTTTGCGTGAGAAGATATATTCATGTACATAAAAGCTTTTCACAAAAACAAAAAACGGCGATGAGGCACGCTTTCCCATTAACATAAAAAACTCATATTTGTTCATTATACTCCATTTATGGTCCGGAATACGAATTTCTGTGTAGTCTTTGAAAAAAACGAAAATCGATTTTTTTGGCCCACCCTAGTGGACATAGAAAAGGTAAAAGAGGATAGGAAAAAACATTGTGTGGAATTTGATTCTGACGCTGTGGTATTTGGCATACCGTACACGGAGGGCGAGAATTTAAACAGCATTATTAATCTCTTGTGTAATTTTGTTGAGTTTCAATCACCGTAAATAAGAGACATATTTCGCACTAAGCCCACCACCACCACCAATACTGGAAGCGCTGTTATTGTTAAATTCACTGTCCAATTGATCGCAATCGTACTCTTAAAGCCTTCAGTGACTATAGAAAACGAACTAAGTCACCAGTTTCTTTAGCTTATGTTGCGCTTGAGGGAAAATTTTCAATTTTTGAGAGTTTGACAGTGGAGCAACAAAATTTTGCAAGAGGCCATCAAATAGCGTAGAGAAGGGAAACTGGCATCTGTGTTTACTCTGAGAGGTGCAGTACATATTAGAGCAGAAAAAGGTGCGCCTGCTGTAAGAGTCGTTGACCAGAGCCAATTACTAAGTTTCAGTTGACATGATGTGTTCGATGTCTTTTATATTATTTTATTTATTCTTCTTTCGTGTTCTATGTTTACTTTTAGACTTTACATTGCTTTGTAATACATTATCTTTTGTAAAGGTGGTTCGCTTGTTTACCCTGTTCCTATGCAATATGCTTTCTATTGAAGTTGCTTTTGTTTATTTGCCATATGTTAGTTGATAACACCTTAGCTTTAGTTAACATCTTATGTAAGCAACAGAGTGGTCTTAAAATTGTTCATTTTAACGCGACAAGTTTGAATAGTTTAAAGATGGACTATGTTAGGTATGTTTTTTATAAACTTGTTCGAAACGACCGGATTGGTAAAAGAGGTGGAGGTGTAGGGATCTACTGTAAGAACCATATTAATATGAAACACATCTGTGAATAAAGCAATGAAGGGGTGGAGTTCATATTTGTAGAATTGTTTGATCGTTTGAACAAAGTTCTTTTAGCGTGTGTACACCGAAAGAAAAAAATATCAAAAACCGCCGTAAAACTAACATTTTTTGTTTACCAAATGCAACTGAAAAGAAAAATGGTCAATTTTACAATTTCGAAAATATCATTTCTACGTGAAATGGATATGCACAAAAAAACGTACAGGAAAAACGTCAAATAAAGATGACCATCATGTATTATTGAGGGCATTCTCATGTATAATTGACATGAAACGTAAAAACGTAGGTACAGGAAAAACGTGTAGTTGAAATTACCATCATGTATTATTGAAGGCATTTTCATGTACAATTGACATGAAACGTAAAAACATACAGGAAAACGTCAAATAAACATAAGGGCATTCTCATGTATAATTGATATGAAACTTAAAATGAACATGACCATCATGTATTATTGACTGCTTTCTCATGTACAATTGACATAAAACGTAAAATGAACATGACCATCACGTATTATTGAAGGTATTCTCATTTATAATTGACATGAAACGTAAAATGAACATGACCATCATGTATTAATGACGGCATTCTCATGTACAATTGACATGAAACGTAAAAACGTACAGGAAAAACGTAAAGTTGACATGACCATTGTTATCGACAACACTGACAAAAATAGTGGGACAACACTTACCACGAATGGTGGGGCCGCACTGCTATAAAGGGGCAACACTGTAACATAAAAGAAATCGACAGCAGCCAACTTCAACATCGGACTGACGACTTTAGATTCACCACCGGCAAGAACACCAAATTTAGCAACACAAAAGGCATTTTTCTCGTCATTTTATTTATTGTATTTATGTATAAGTGCAATGTAAATTACAACAGTTCCTCGTCATTAAACATTTAACTTTCTTAAAATGTAGTTTTTTTCTTTAATGCCTGCCGTCTACAACATCCTAAAATTTGTTCTTTGCCGGTGCAAATTGTTTACCGCCTTTTGCACATTTTTGCCGCCACATTTTTGCTGATTGCCGATTGACACTTCGGACTTCACTCACACAGATTGGAATAGCCGCAGATTATTCAACCAGCCAAGTTAATATACAAATCTATTTATCTAATATATTATATGTACAATTTGTTTAGAAAAGTACTAATAATTTTCGTTGCAGATATTCCTGCATTTTGAGTTTCGGTATATTCCTGCATTCTGAGTTTCGGTATAATCCTGCATTTTGAGTTTCGGCGTAAGTCACTGCAAATTGAAGACAGTTTTTAGCCGCCAACAACTCGCTAGTAAGCAGCCATTTCTACGACATTTTAAACATCGTATTATATCATAAAATTGCCTAATCCGCCGACAACTTGCCAACAAGGAGTATATATATGTAAATTGTTAGCAAATACAGTCGACATTTTTTATAAAATCAATTGCCGAACATTCGCCAGCAAAAGCCATTTTGCAAAAATCGAACATACAGTTTGGGATAGTCTTTATACAATTAATAATTTGCCGATTGTCGCCGTCATATTGCAGCCATTGATAGTTCGTTTACGAAGATACATATACATACACATTCGAGGGTTTAATCTTCGATATATAAATAGGAAAATTTAGCCATGTCATTTGCCGCCAAAACCACACATTTACCGCCAAAATCATGCCGCCGTCGTGTTATACTTTGCCAATAGTCGTCGCCCATTTGCAGAAACTTGACAGTTCGGCTGTTGAGAAACACATATTTACGTCTTGAGATACATAGATTTTTTGAAAACAAATTAATATTTGCCCGTCGTAATTTTTTGCGCTATATGGTCTCATTCCGACAAACTACACTTGCTGCCGTATTTCTTCATTCGTCGTTTACCGCACTTTAGCCAAATTATTTCATCATTATACTGCAACAGTTGACAGTCGCCGCCGTACAACTACAAATAATTTAGTTTTTTTGCCATTTGCCAGCTTTATTATCAGGTAGTACTTGCGGTATTAATGATAACAAGAGCCAGAGGCAGAATGGAACAACAACGCCGTGTAGAATCGGAGGGAGAGTCAAAATTAGACCAAACAGTAATACAAAATTCAAATACGCCCACGGGTCAACAGCAGCAAACGGGGCCCGATGACAGATTAACAACTTTAATCGCTTCTATCACTGCGTTGCGCGAATCGATCGTCGAGCTTCGAAATGATACAAATGCATAGCGAGCTGATATACAGCAACTACGTCAGCGAATGGACAACGAAGAATCAGGTACCACACGTCGTACTTCATCAAGCTTGAATGACAGTGGTGCCCAGGAAGTTATCGTCGCCACACACGAACAGCAGTCATCATCATCGTCCGCAGATACGCCTCAGCAACATGCACAGTCCAACTACGCACCGGTTCTCATGGATAACGCCTCTACAAGAATATATCCACTGCCAGTATTCGAAGGGTGTGCAGAGGACTGGCCGCTATTTTTTGCTTGCTACAACGACACAACGCGCGAGTTTAATTATAGCAACAGACAAAATTTAATAATTTTGCAGAAAGCCCTTCGTGGTGAAGCAAAACGTGCCGTTATGTCGCTCCTGATGCATCCAGAAAATGTGCCCAACGTATTAAGTGAATTGCAGTTTAATTTTGGTCGTCCAGAGCTGCTAGTCCGCTCGCAACTAAATAAGGTTCAGAGTTTTGCCAACATTCCTGAGACCCGCCTTGACATGATTTTAGAACTAGTCTCTAAGGTACGTAATATAGTGGCATTTTTCAAATCAGCCAATTGTGAGCATCATTTGACTAATCCAACGTTGTTGGAGTCTACTGTAAGAACCATATTAATATGAAACACATCTGTGAATAAAGCAATGAAGGGGTGGAGTTCATATTTGTAGAATTGTCTGATCGTTTGAACAAAGTTCTTTTAGCGTGTGTACACCGAAAGAAAAAAATATCAAAAACCGCCGTAAAACTAACATTTTTTGTTTACCAAATGCAACTGAAAAGAAAAAAGGTCAATTTTACAATTTCGAAAATATCATTTCTACGTGAAATGGATATGCACAAAAAACCGTACAGGAAAAACGTCAAATAAAGATGACCATCATGTATTATTGAGGGCATTCTCATGTATAATTGACATGAAACGTAAAAACGTAGGTACAGGAAAAACGTGTAGTTGAAATTACCATCATGTATTATTGAAGGCATTTTCATGTACAATTGACATGAAACGTAAAAACATACAGGAAAACGTCAAATAAACATAACAATCATGTATTATTGAGGGCATTCTCATTTATAATTGATATAAAACGTAAAATGAACATGACCATCATGTATTATTGACTGCTTTCTCATGTACAATTGACATAAAACTTAAAATTAACATGACCATCACGTATTATTGAAGGTATTCTCATTTATAATTGACATGAAACGTAAAATGAACATGACCATCATGTATTAATGACGGCATTCTCATGTACAATTGACATGAAACGTAAAAACGTACAGGAAAAACGTAAACTTGACATGACCATTGTTATCGACAACACTGACAAAAATAGTGGGACAACACTTACCACGAATGGTTGGGCCGCACTGCTATAAAGGGGCAACACTGTAACATAAAAGAAATCGACAGCAGCCAACTTCAACATCGGACTGACGACTTTAGATTCACCACCGGCAAGAACACCAAATTTAGCAACACAAAAGGCATTTTTCTCGTCATTTTATTTATTGTATTTATGTATAAGTGCAATGTAAATTACAACAGTTCCTCGTCATTAAACATTTAACTTTCTTAAAATGTAGTTTTTTTCTTTAATGCCTGCCGTCTACAACATCCTAAAATTTGTTCTTTGCCGGTGCAAATTGTTTACCGCCTTTTGCACATTTTTGCCGCCACATTTTTGCTGATTGCCGATTGACACTTCGGACTTCACTCACACAGATTGGAATAGCCGCAGATTATTCAACCAGCCAAGTTAATATACAAATCTATTTATCTAATATATTATATGTACAATTTGTTTAGAAAAGTACTAATAATTTTCGTTGCAGATATTCCTGCATTTTGAGTTTCGGTATATTCCTGCATTCTGAGTTTCGGTATAATCCTGCATTTTGAGTTTCGGCGTAAGTCACTGCAAATTGAAGACAGTTTTTAGCCGCCAACAACTCGCTAGTAAGCAGCCATTTCTACGACATTTTAAACATCGTATTATATCATAAAATTGCCTAATCCGCCGACAACTTGCCAACAAGGAGTATATATATGTAAATTGTTAGCAAATACAGTCGACATTTTTTATAAAATCAATTGCCGAACATTCGCCAGCAAAAGCCATTTTGCAAAAATCGAACATACAGTTTGGGATAGTCTTTATACAATTAATAATTTGCCGATTGTCGCCGTCATATTGCAGCCATTGATAGTTCGTTTACGAAGATACATATACATACACATTCGAGGGTTTAATCTTCGATATATAAATAGGAAAATTTAGCCATGTCATTTGCCGCCAAAACCACACATTTACCGCCAAAATCATGCCGCCGTCGTGTTATACTTTGCCAATAGTCGTCGCCCATTTGCAGAAACTTGACAGTTCGGCTGTTGAGAAACACATATTTACGTCTTGAGATACATAGATTTTTTGAAAACAAATTAATATTTGCCCGTCGTAATTTTTTGCGCTATATGGTCTCATTCCGACAAACTACACTTGCTGCCGTATTTCTTCATTCGTCGTTTACCGCACTTTAGCCAAATTATTTCATCATTATACTGCAACAGTTGACAGTCGCCGCCGTACAACTACAAATAATTTAGTTTTTTTGCCATTTGCCAGCTTTATTATCAGGTAGTACTTGCGGTATTAATGATAACAAGAGCCAGAGGCAGAATGGAACAACAACGCCGTGTAGAATCGGAGGGAGAGTCAAAATTAGACCAAACAGTAATACAAAATTCAAATACGCCCACGGGTCAACAGCAGCAAACGGGGCCCGATGACAGATTAACAACTTTAATCGCTTCTATCACTGCGTTGCGCGAATCGATCGTCGAGCTTCGAAATGATACAAATGCATAGCGAGCTGATATACAGCAACTACGTCAGCGAATGGACAACGAAGAATCAGGTACCACACGTCGTACTTCATCAAGCTTGAATGACAGTGGTGCCCAGGAAGTTATCGTCGCCACACACGAACAGCAGTCATCATCATCGTCCGCAGATACGCCTCAGCAACATGCACAGTCCAACTACGCACCGGTTCTCATGGATAACGCCTCTACAAGAATATATCCACTGCCAGTATTCGAAGGGTGTGCAGAGGACTGGCCGCTATTTTTTGCTTGCTACAACGACACAACGCGCGAGTTTAATTATAGCAACAGACAAAATTTAATAATTTTGCAGAAAGCCCTTCGTGGTGAAGCAAAACGTGCCGTTATGTCGCTCCTGATGCATCCAGAAAATGTGCCCAACGTATTAAGTGAATTGCAGTTTAATTTTGGTCGTCCAGAGCTGCTAGTCCGCTCGCAACTAAATAAGGTTCAGAGTTTTGCCAACATTCCTGAGACCCGCCTTGACATGATTTTAGAACTAGTCTCTAAGGTACGTAATATAGTGGCATTTTTCAAATCAGCCAATTGTGAGCATCATTTGACTAATCCAACGTTGTTGGAGTCTACTGTAAGAACCATATTAATATGAAACACATCTGTGAATAAAGCAATGAAGGGGTGGAGTTCATATTTGTAGAATTGTCTGATCGTTTGAACAAAGTTCTTTTAGCGTGTGTACACCGAAAGAAAAAAATATCAAAAACCGCCGTAAAACTAACATTTTTTGTTTACCAAATGCAACTGAAAAGAAAAAAGGTCAATTTTACAATTTCGAAAATATCATTTCTACGTGAAATGGATATGCACAAAAAACCGTACAGGAAAAACGTCAAATAAAGATGACCATCATGTATTATTGAGGGCATTCTCATGTATAATTGACATGAAACGTAAAAACGTAGGTACAGGAAAAACGTGTAGTTGAAATTACCATCATGTATTATTGAAGGCATTTTCATGTACAATTGACATGAAACGTAAAAACATACAGGAAAACGTCAAATAAACATAACAATCATGTATTATTGAGGGCATTCTCATTTATAATTGATATAAAACGTAAAATGAACATGACCATCATGTATTATTGACTGCTTTCTCATGTACAATTGACATAAAACTTAAAATTAACATGACCATCACGTATTATTGAAGGTATTCTCATTTATAATTGACATGAAACGTAAAATGAACATGACCATCATGTATTAATGACGGCATTCTCATGTACAATTGACATGAAACGTAAAAACGTACAGGAAAAACGTAAACTTGACATGACCATTGTTATCGACAACACTGACAAAAATAGTGGGACAACACTTACCACGAATGGTTGGGCCGCACTGCTATAAAGGGGCAACACTGTAACATAAAAGAAATCGACAGCAGCCAACTTCAACATCGGACTGACGACTTTAGATTCACCACCGGCAAGAACACCAAATTTAGCAACACAAAAGGCATTTTTCTCGTCATTTTATTTATTGTATTTATGTATAAGTGCAATGTAAATTACAACAGTTCCTCGTCATTAAACATTTAACTTTCTTAAAATGTAGTTTTTTTCTTTAATGCCTGCCGTCTACAACATCCTAAAATTTGTTCTTTGCCGGTGCAAATTGTTTACCGCCTTTTGCACATTTTTGCCGCCACATTTTTGCTGATTGCCGATTGACACTTCGGACTTCACTCACACAGATTGGAATAGCCGCAGATTATTCAACCAGCCAAGTTAATATACAAATCTATTTATCTAATATATTATATGTACAATTTGTTTAGAAAAGTACTAATAATTTTCGTTGCAGATATTCCTGCATTTTGAGTTTCGGTATATTCCTGCATTCTGAGTTTCGGTATAATCCTGCATTTTGAGTTTCGGTGTAAGTCACTGCGAATTGAAGACAGTTTTTAGCCGCCAACAACTCGCTAGTAAGCAGCCATTTCTACGACATTTTAAACATCGTATTATATCATAAAATTGCCTAATCCGCCGACAACTTGCCAACAAGGAGTATATATGTAAATTGTTAGCAAATACAGTCGACATTTTTTATAAAATCAATTGCCGAACATTCGCCAGCAAAAGCCATTTTGCAAAAATCTAACATACAGTTTGGGATAGTCTTTATACAATTAATAATTTGCCGATTGTCGCCGCCATATTGCAGCCATTGATAGTTCGTTTACGAAGATACATATACATACACATTCGAGGGTTTAATCTTCGATATATAAATAGGAAAATTTAGCCATGTCATTTGCCGCCAAAATCATACCGCCGTCGTGTTATACTTTGCCAATAGTCGTCGCCCATTTGCAGAAACTTGACAGTTCGGCTGTTGAGAAACACATATTTACGTCTTGAGATACATAGATTTTTTGAAAACAAATTAATATTTGCCCGTCGTAATTTTTTGCGCTATATGGTCTCATTCCGACAAACTACACTTGCTGCCGTATTTTTTCATTCGTCGTTTACCGCACTTTAGCCAAATTATTTCATCATTATACTGCAACAGTTGACAGTCGCCGCCGTACAACTACAAATAATTTAGTTTTTTTGCCATTTGCCAGCTTTATTATCAGGTAGTACTTGCGGTATTAATGATAACAAGAGCCAGAGGCAGAATGGAACAACAACGCCGTGTAGAATCGGAGGGAGAGTCAAAATTAGACCAAACAGTAATACAAAATTCAAATACGCCCACGGGTCAACAGCAGCAAACGGGGCCCGATGACAGATTAACAACTTTAATCGCTTCTATCACTGCGTTGCGCGAATCGATCGTCGAGCTTCGAAATGATACAAATGCATAGCGAGCTGATATACAGCAACTACGTCAGCGAATGGACAACGAAGAATCAGGTACCACACGCCGTACTTCATCAAGCTTGAATGACAGTGGTGCCCAGGAAGTTATCGTCGCCACACACGAACAGCAGTCATCATCATCATCCGCAGATACGCCTCAGCAACATGCACAGTCCAACTACGCACCGGTTCTCATGGATAACGCCTCTACAAGAATATATCCACTGCCAGTATTCGAAGGGTGTGCAGAGGACTGGCCGCTATTTTTTGCTTGCTACAACGCGCGAGTTTAATTATAGCAACAGACAAAATTTAATAATTTTGCAGAAAGCCCTTCGTGGTGAAGCAAAACGTGCCGTTATGTCGCTCCTGATGCATCCAGAAAATGTGCCCAACGTATTAAGTGAATTGCAGTTTAATTTTGGTCGTCCAGAGCTGCTAGTCTGCTCGCAACTAAATAAGGTTCAGAATTTTGCCAACATTCCTGAGACCCGCCTTGACATGATTTTAGAACTAGTCTCTAAGGTACGTAATATAGTGGCATTTTTCAAATCAGCCAATTGTGAGCATCATTTGACTAATCCAACGCTGTTGGAGTCATTGGTAGCTAAACTGTCCCCCTCAAAACAGTTTGAGTGGAGTAGACGCGCCCTCGAAATTACATCATACCCCACTATTGAAATGTTTGCTCAATGGTTGAGTGAGTTAGCACGAGTAGTTGCCCTGATGCCCAAGGTTTGCCGACAGAAGTGCCGTCACAACAGCGCTACGTACAACCACTCAATCGACAACCAATAGCAGGAGGTGGTAGTCGCCGACTACTACATGCACAAGAAATGCCTCAGCGAAGCAACAACGGTGCGCCCTATGCAGTCAGGAGCATCAGCTATCAGAATGTCAACAGTTTATTTCCAAGAATGTGAACGAAAGGTGGACACTAGTAAAACGCCATCAGCTGTGTTTCGGTTGTCTGATCAAAGGCCACAATTTACTTACATGCAAGAGACGTGTCACTTGTGGTATTAATGGGTGTGAACGTAAACACCACCAACTGTTACATACACAAAAAGAAGTTAGCCAAAATACTGCTGAAAGCCAAGTAGAACGCGTCTACAATTGTCAACAAGAAAGTCAATCAGCTTTATTTAAAATTTTGCCTGTAACGCTGATAGGACCCCGAGGTAAACTTGATACTTACGCCATGATCGACGAAGGTTCGTCGATATCTCTTATAGATGCCAAAGTGGCTCACAACTTGGGTCTACAAGGACAGTCGTCGTTATTATCGCTGCAGTGGTATGGTGAAAACAAAACCACTGAAAAGTCAAAAAGGGTAGCAGTTGAGATACGAGGTCGAGCCGAGGGCCAAACGTTCACAATAAAGAACGTACGAACTATATCTAATTTAAATTTGCCAACACAATCTTTTAATAAAAATAGTTTTGACTATTTGAAGTCAGTACCAATGCCGAATTATACAAATGCGACGCCCGATATTCTTTTAGGCCTTGATAATTCGTTTCTAGGCATAGCACACACAACTGTTTATGAAGGACCGAGTCAGCTTGTTGCCGCTAAAACAAAATTAGGTTGGATGGCGTATGGGCCATCAGATAAGTATGTCAAAAACGAGGCTCGAGTTATGGTGGTTAGAGAGCCAACTAGCATGAAGCAGTTACATAAATTGGTTTAAGAATATATTTATTTATTTATTTATGTCTAAATACAGCAGACACTTAGGAATAAAGTAAAAAAAACTTAAATTAGCTAGTTATTGCTTAAAAAGTAGGTTTTTAGCTTAAGCTGTATTACAGATTTAGTATAAGTTAAATCTATACCTAAAAAATTTGAGAAAAAGTTAACGATATTGGACCCCGTCTATTCGCAGCGTATTAAAGTCGGTCAAAAAAGAATGTCCAGTCTGTATTCAAGATAGCGCGAAGCCAACCGCGCCACTTATGGGCCAGTTACCAGCAGATCGACTAACACCGTATGTACGCCCCTTCACCTACAGTGGGGTCGACTACTGTGGACCGTTTAATGTTGCAGTGGGACGATGCAGAGAGAAACGCTGGATCGCATTGTTTACATGCTTGACTACGAGAGCGGTACATTTGGAAGTATCAGAAAATTTGTCAACGGATGCCTTCATCATATGTCTCCGCAACTTTGTAAATCGTCGTGGAGTGCCCAGCGTATCCGAAGCGACTTTGGCACAAATTTCGTCGGTGCACAAAAGGAGATGAAAGAATCCGAAAGAATATTTGACTTCAGCGCAATTGAGCGCGAAATGGCCAAACGAAAAATTGAATGGATTTTCAATTGTCCCACAGATCCTGAAAGCGGAGGCTGTTGGGAAAGGCTCATTCAATGTACTAAGCGACTATTACACAAGGTGTTGACAGAAGAAGCACCAAGGGTAGAAACATTCCGCAGCGTCATCATCGAGATAGAAAATGTTATCAGCAGTCGACCATTGCCCGATTTACCAATTTCGCCAGCAGAGGAAGAACCTCTTACACCAAATCATTTCCTACTGGGTTACTTAAATTCGACGCAAACGCCACACCCGGAAGAGGAACGTGCCTACCCTAGAAAGCAATGGAAGATTGCACAAAATTTAAAAGATCGTGCATGGAAGAGATGGACATTGGAATATTTGCCGAGACTACTATGTCGTTCCAAGTGGAGAGACGACACAAATCCTCTTACGCCTGGAACAGTGGTCATAGTATGTGACCCATCAGCACCTCGCAATCAATGGCAGAAAAGAAAAGTCATTGAGATATTCAAAGGTAAAGATGGCCGTGCCCGAAGCGCTGACGTAGAGGTATACTTCGCATGGTATACTTCGTCGACCTATTCGTAAACTAGCCGCCTTAAAGATTTGCGAATCCACAGATGATCCGCCAGGAGGTGGAATGTTATCGACAACACTGACAAAAATAGTGGGACAACACTTACCACGAATGGTGGGGCCGCACTGCTATAAAGGGGCAACACTGTAACATAAAAGAAATCGACAGCAGCCAACTTCAACATCGGACAGACGACTTTAGATTCACCACCGGCAAGAACACCAAATTTAGCAACACAAAAGGCATTTTTCTCGTCATTTTATTTATTGTATTTATGTATAAGTGCAATGGAAATTACAACAGTTCCGCGTCATTAAACATTTAACTTTCTTAAAATGTAGTGTTTTTCTTTATATGCCTGCCGTCTACAACAACCATTATGTATTATTGAAGGGATACTCATGTATAATTTACATGAAATGTATGTACCTACAGGAAAAACGTAAAATGAACATGACCATGATGTATATTTACGTGAGAGTATGTAATACTGATACTTACGCAAGAATAACGTTGAAGCTACAAATAAAATTAATGATAATCACATCGAAATGGTATTATATTTGGTCAATTTATTAACTTTTTTTTTAAATAGGTACATATTTAATGTAATAAATGTAATACATTTGATAAGGTGACAAACTTAACATTTTTGGAAGCACATAAAAGAAGTTTCTTGGCAAACTGTATTTTTATTCTGCATTACACAGGAACTAAAAGTTCTTAGTTATTACAGTTGCTCCTTCGTAAATGTAGCACAGATGAATTTTCTCCATTAGCACCAATTCCTACAGACGATGCTTCATAAACCATATGCTGGTCGGCGGCCTTCATATCCGGCGAAACGCTTTCCACAAATAAACAGTATTCAAAACCCATTTTCACTTCACGTTCAATTTTCACAGTTGGTTTTCTGCTAACTATTTTTGTTAATAAATTATTTTACAACGACCGAACTTGATTGTCAACTGCAGAGCGATTTATTTCATTTTAGAATGAAACAGCTACACATATGCTAACGTGCTACGTGAAACATGTTGTCAAAATTTGTTATAAACATGAAACATGTCAATTCACGTAATTTCAACATGAGATAGTTTTGCAAATATTAGTATTACAATTTTCATAGGATTTTTACGTGAAGCAGGTTTTCGAAATGTGTTATGAACGTGATAAATGTCAATTGCAGCGTGGTTTATGCAGTTTTAACATGAGAATACTATACAAATTTGAGATTGGCAGTTTTTATATCAATATGTTGTCGAAATGTGTATTAACATGAGAAATTAATATGAAAGTGATATGACGTACTACGTTGGCTCAACAAGTTTTTTTTTTTCAATTTGACGTGAAACTGGTCGTTTACATAGTTTTTAATGTTAAATAAAACTTTTCGAAGTAATGTATTATTAACATGAGAAATTGATATGACAATGTCATACATGCTAATGTTGATTCAGCAACTTTCGTATCAATTTAACATGAATGCTGTTTATTTGATAATTTTCAATATTAATACGACATTTTTTGCTGAAATTTAAAATTGATAAAGCAGAAATGTTAGTTTTACAAGCGACTTTTCTTTCGGTGTATATATAACCCGAATAAGTCTGTTTGCTTACGCCCGTTTTTTGAAAAGTTGTCTCCGTTGCTTGTTGACTATGACAACATAATTATTTGCGGCGACTTTAATATTAACCTTCTTGTGTCTGATTCTGTATGTGCTTTGTTCCGTGATGAAGTAACTAGCTCTGGTCTCTCCATAGTTAACATCGTAGAACCAACTCGGCATTGTAACAATTGTATTCCTACTATTCTTGATTATTTTAATGTTTCTGAACCCTCCTCCGTTTTACTGTTCGACCAAATATCTTTTATTTCAGATCACAATCTTATTTTTTGCACGCTTGATATTCACTTTAGTGATCCTAACGTAGAAAGTTGCTATACGTACAGGGACTACCGCTCGCTTGATTTAAATGTCAACCAACTACTAACTAACTACTTTTCAACCAAAAAATAGCCAAAAGATAAATGTTACTCTATGTGTATCAAATTTATTCTTTAGAAACCAGCTACTATTTGTATTTACCCAATACCGAAAAAGCACCTGGAAATTACAAGCTAAAAGACGGAAGCAAACGAAAAATTAAACATATTTTCGGACTCCTCTGCATGACTTGTGGCGTAGTTAGACGTTAGTTATTCCTCAGTGTGCTTAAAATGCACTATTTCCTACAATTGCCACAAAATAGTTATTTATAAGCTAGATGTTTCTCTGCAATTGACATTTTGTTTACTGCAGGGTATAACCCTATCAAATACTCTGACGTACCTTTCGAATTTTCAACTGTATCGGAGTTCCATGTCGCTAAATGCCTCAATAATATTAAATCGAATACAGTCGGCGAAGATGGCTTACCTATTATATTTTTGCAATTGATTATGCCCTATATCGTATATATATATTTTATAATATAATATTATATTTATATATATCGTATATATATATATGTCATATCACGCTGACGCACATTATTAATCACTGCATTACTACGTCCTGCTTCCCTAATTCGTGGAAAATTGCTTACGTACGTCCCGTTGCAAAAAATAAGCGCGCCTGCTCTCCGGGTGACTTTCGCCCAATAAGTATTCTTCCAGCCTTGTCGAAAGGTTTTGAGTCAATAATGGCTGAACAAATTACGGCGCACATTGCAGCGAAAAGTCTACTTTCCCCTTACCAATATGGGTTTAGAGCGGGTCATGGATGTTCAACAGTTATGGTTAAATTATGGATGACTTGTGTATGGCTTATGACAAAGGTGAAATATGGGGGGGTGAAATACCCCAAACGGCAATAAACCAAATTTGTGTTATTGCTCAACTGAATGTGAAATAACACAAATTTGTGTAATTGCATCACTTTGAGAAATAAGTCAAATTTTTTTCCCACGTTTGAGCAATAAGGCAAAAAAGTGGACATGAACGCATCACTGACTTTTTTTGTGTTCGCACCGCACATTTGTCGTATAAATATGTAGATTTACCGCTGCAGCATGAGTCCAGTAATATATAAGCATACATACATACATTGTAGATACATTCTTTGTTACTCTCAACTGGCCATTATGTATTAAAAAAAGTGTTATTCAAAAAGTAGATAAAGGTAGAGTTAAGAGAAGAGAGGAAGGAAATACAGAAATAATTTGTCCGATTTGTCGAGCAGTTGTTTATGATGCCTTCTCTATATTTTACTAAACTTTACATAACTATGCTTATTTCGTGAATTATTGTTTTGTTTATAAATTTTTTCAAAATTTTTGTTAAATCAAATTTATATTAAATATAGATTGTCACAAAGTTAACAAAAAATGCCAAGTATTGCGTTTGAAGTTAAAAAGGACAAAAGATGTTAAATAAAAATGCCGCGGTGGTTCGCGCGCCCTTTCGCGGCGACCGGTCGCAGCGGGTCGTGCGCGGCTTGGTCCCAACGACTTAAGCAGGTTTGATATGAGCCCCTTGCGATCCTGTCTGAAATGAAATACTATATTTGAGCAATAAGACAAAATTTGACTTCTTTCCGAGTGGTCCAACCAAACCTTAAAATTTTGTGTTATTTCACATTCAGTTGAGCAATAACACAAAGTTTGTGTTATTGCCGTTTGGGGTATTTCAGGAATGAGGATTTACTCGCTATATCACAATGGTCTACTCGAAATGGCCTTCAACTTAACCCAAATAAGTCGTATGTCTTACCAGTTTTCAAAAATAAAATAAATCTTAATAGTATTCCTAATATTAATTTAAACAATAACTCTCTTGAGATTGTTGAAAAAATTACTAACTTGGGTTTCGTTATTAACACAAATTTAAGTTGTGTAAACCACATAAGTTCAGCTGTGGGCGAAGTGTAAGGTACTCTACGTAACTTGAGGCAGTCTGATATAGTATATAGCAAGCTTGACTCTCAGTCTGCACATAAAGTTGATGTTGCATTTAATGAAATTACGCGTTATGTCTATGGTATACGTAGGTTTGACCACCTATCTGCATGGAGAACATCGTTACTGGAATGTGAGATCGCCGCTTATCTAAAAGCCAGAAACTGTATTTTTCTTTCTCGTCTAAGTACTCGAAGACTCCAAATTATCTATATGAAAAATGTATCTTTCCACGATCGGAAAGATGCCTTAACCTAATGTTGCCATACTTTAACCTTAAGAACTCTGCTAGAATGTTCTTCATCAATGCTGTTAGAATTTGCAGCTCTGTACCCTCTGGCAGAAAAAGCAAATTAAACAGGAGTAACTTCAAAGATGTCTTATACAAATACTTTTTATCAAATTGAACCACTTACATAATGTACTTTTACATATTTTTTGAGGCGTGTTACGATAATATACTTATGGTTTGTTTTTAATAATTTATTGTTAATTTAACTTATCGGTAAATATCTTTATTTTTAAAAACGCCTACGCCTGAAAGTCGGCTACAATTTCTATTTCCGTGCCATAACTTCCGTTTCATCGTCATCCATTTTCTTAAATTTTACTCTCAATCAAAACTTCATATCGCAGCCTAAGAAGTTAACATAAAAAAATAGTACACTTCAATAGAAAGTTATAAATTATAAATAACTTATTAACAGCCTAACCTAATATAAAGGCACTCCGTGCGTTTACCGCACATACATGCATGACTTTTTTCCTTGTAACCGAAATAAATGTGCGTGCGTTTGTACATTTGCCTGTGTACAAACGTCAAATCGAAATGTCACGCAGTACAAAAATTGGAAATCAGTTGCTCCCATACAAGTTGTATGTGCATGAGACATTTTTGACAGAAAACGCAGTCCGTGCGTTAATATTAGGTTAGGCTGTAAGTATTTTTTTTGTTTGAAGTAGTTGAATTCCTACATGCTCAAAAATTCATTGTACTTTTTTAATTTTATATACCTCAACGCAGCTATAAGTGCAACCATGACTTAGAAATATTGCAGTTCAGAAAAATATGAATCATACTATCAATAATGCCAAACTTTATCCAAATCGGTAGAGCGGTTCCCGAGATATAGGGAAAAATATATAAAATGCGGTTATGGCAACCCTAGGTGGCAACCCTGCTTGAGATTTCCATATTTGGAATACGGTCGAAAATACCTTTCATTTGGTATCAATATTGGCATATCTTGCGCAATTTTTATAGAATAATGTATCAGAATCTAGTACATAATTTGGAAATAAGGTTTCAAAAATCTATGCGAAATTCGGCAAAGTTTTATCAAAATTCTTAGGTTTCTTATCAGAGTTTTTAGAATATTTTGAAGTATGCGATTTTGTTGGTTGATTCTGGTATAAGGTGTTAATCTTAAGCTTTTGAAAAATGTATCTGATTTTTGAAATTTATTTTTCTTAACGTTTTCTTACATAAATTAATTATTAAACAGTTTAATAATGGTAGATATTAATTAAAAAAAAAAAATTTGAAACAACAAAGCGCCTGGAAAAGACGGACTACCCGCCGAGCTGTTCAAACGCGGAGGCGAAGAGCTGGTAAAAAGCATGCATCAGCTCTTATGCAGAATATGGTCAGACGAATGCATGCCTCCGGATTGGAATTTAAGTGTGCTTTGCCCAATCCACAAGAAAGGCGATCCCGCTAACCGCACCAACTACCGCGGAATTAGTCTTCTTAATATCGCATATAAGGTTCTTTCTAGCGTGTTGTGTGAAAGGCTGAAGCCCATCGTAGACAAACTGATTGGACCTTATCAGTGTGGCTTTAGACCTGGTAAGTCTACCATCGACCAGATTTTCACGATACGCCAAATCCGGGAGAAGACCCATGATAAGAGAATCGACACTCACCATCTCTTTGTCGATTTTAAAGCCGCTTTTGACAGCGTAAAAAGGAGTTGCCTGTATGCCGCCATGTCTGAATTTGACTTCCCTGCAAAGCTTATACGGCTTTGTCAAATGACGTTGAGCAATACCAACAGCTCCGTCAGAATCGGGAAGGACCTCTCTGAGCCATTTGAAACCAAACGAGGCTTCAGACAGGGCGACTCCCTTTCGTGAGATTTCTTCAATCTGATGCTGGAGAAGATAATTCGAGCAGCAGAGCTAAACCGCAATGGTACAATCTATTACAAGAGCATGCAATTGCTGGCGTATGCCGATGATATCGATATCATTGGCCTTAACAACCGCGCCGTAAGCGCTGCCTTCTCTGGACTGGATAAGGAAGCGAAAAAAGTGGGTATTGCCGTGAACGAGGACAAGACGAAGTATTTGCTGTCATCAAAGAAAGAATCGGCGCACCTGCGCCTTGGCAGCCATGTCACTGTTGATAGTTACAAATTTGAAACTGTGAGGGACTTCGTCTATTTGGGAACCAGTATCAACACCGAAAATAATATCAGTTTAGAAATCCAGCGGACAATCACTCTTGCCAACAAGTGCTACTTTGGACTGAGTAGGCAATTGAGAAGTAAAGTCCTCTCGAAGAAGAACAAAGATCACGCTCTATAAGTCTCTCATCATACCTGTCCTGATGTATGGCTCAGATTCATGGACAATGTCAAGAGAAGATGAGATGGAAGAAGATTTATGGTCCTTCCCGTGATGCCAACGGCGAGTATAGAAGGAAATTTAACGATGAGCTGTACGAGCTCTACGCAGATCTGACCATAGTCCAGCGAATTAAAGCCCAAAGACTCCGCTGGCTGGGCCATGTTATGCGAATGGACAAAGAAGCTCCAGCACAGAAGGTTTTCCTATCGTCGCCTGAATTCGGCAGCAGAGGAAGGGGGCCTCGACTGAGATGGAAACAACAGGTGGAGGATGACTTGAACTCCCTTGGGGTTTCCAATTGGCGTCCGTTATCGCTAAAAAGGAATGACTGGCGTGCTTTGATACGAAACGGCCAAAATCGCTTAGGCGGTTAAGCGCCAATAAACGATGATGATGTATGAATGCAACTATTAACTAAATTGATTAGAGTCTGAGGAATATTTACCAAACGAGGAATATATGTATATTTAAACCAATTTATGCTTTAGAAAAGTACCAATGATTTGCACTCGAAGAACTTTATATATTTAATTTACGATTTAAAATCAAAGCTAATGAAATGCGATATATTTTTGAAACCTTAACGGCGGCCGCCGTGGTGTAGCGGTTAAGTGTTCGGCCTTCTACACCAAGTCGTGGCGGTTCGATGCCCGGCAAAAGTAACATCAAAAATTATTTAGAAAAATAATTTTTCTAAACGGGGCCGCCCCTCGGCAGTGGTTTGGCAAACTCTCCGGGTGTATTTCTGCCATGAGAAGCTTCTCAGCAAAAAATTCATTTGCTTTGCAAGTGCCGTTCGGAGTCGGCAAAAAACTGTAGGTCCCTCCAACTTGTAGAAAACTCAAAAAGCAACACGCCACAAGTTGGAAAGAGAAGCTCGGCTACAAATCTCGTTAGAGGTTATGATAACCTTTTGGTATATCGCCGCCATTAGTTTTTTTTTTTTTTTTTTTTAATATTAATTTATGGTCACCGTAACTATAACGTCAGAGACAGTGTTTGTTCTCCTTCGGTAGCAAAGTCAGATGTGTATATATAATTTATACCGTTGTCTTACTTCAGAAAGGCCCTATCTGACACATTTTTCGAAAATGCGTTCTTCATATATTTTAGTATGATATATTAATATACTTACACCCTCACCACAAATTTTAAGGTTTGACTAGTAATAAAAATTTGCATGCGTTCAATGTACAAAAAAATTTTGTGTTTTGTTTCTCGTGTAAAATTTTTGTGTGTCA
Organism: Campiglossa producta; assembly: GCA_964058755.1. NCBI lineage: Eukaryota > Metazoa > Arthropoda > Insecta > Diptera > Tephritidae > Campiglossa > Campiglossa producta. Next base: position 4,462,239 of record CAXKVI010000006.1, read on the forward strand.
GATATGGCATTGGTGAATTCACGATGAATACATTTAAATTACTCCTATATAGTTTATTAATTTACTACAAGTATATCCATTTTATTTCGGAATTTGAGCAAATATGTAACTTCAGGAAACATTTTTTAGTTTCTTTTACACATATTACATATTGAGAAATTGTCTGTAACACTTTTGATATATCTTTATGACAAACTTAAAAAAAAATTAACATAGCACTGCGCATGGGCAAAGAAACTGAACACAGTACAAGTTTGTGATACAGTTACCACTTCCAGACTAGCTCTGGTGCCAAAATTTTCACCAAAAAGTACCACTTTCGATTTAAATGTGCATCTTCTTTAATTTGCTTGTTAACAGAACGAACCTTAATCAAGTTCTGCCCAGTCAGTTTGGAAAAGTACAGATGTCGGCATTGCAGGTGAATCGCTACTTACCATGAAAATATTTTCAGAAAAAATTCAATTGCCGTTTGAACTAAAGAACGAATTGCGGCGATATACCAACAGGTTATCATAACCTCTAACGAGATTTTTGCCGAGCTTCTTTTCCAACTTGTGGTGTGTTGCTTTTGTGTTTTTCCCACAAGTTGTCGGGACCTACAGTTTTTTGCCGAATCGGAACGGCACTTGCAAAGAAAATGAGTTTTTGCTGAGAAGCTTCTCATGGCAGAAATACACCCGTAGAGTTTGCAAACTACTGCCGAGGGGCGACCCCGTTTAGAAAAATGTTTTTTCTAAATTATTTTTGATGCTACTTTTGCCGGGCATTGATCCGCCACGGCTTGGTGTAGAAGGCCGAACACTTAACCGCTACACCACGGCGGCCGCCTGAAACCGGCTTTCTAAGATATTTTAATCGAAAACAGCACTACGCAAATTGTAAAAGAAGCTTGGCGCTAAGAACCTCGGAGGTAAATCAGGAAAAATTATTGTAATTTAGTTTGGTCAAACAGTAAAAGCTATCATAAAGAAATAAGGAAGATCTCAAGTTCTTGTGCCTTTCACCCACCACTAGGCGATATCAGTCTAAATCAGTACATCAGTATAAAATCAGTACAAACATTTTATTGGCAAAAAAATTAAAAACAACACCCCAACAAGCAAAGTAAATTTACAAACATTTTTGTGAAGCTTTCAGAAATAAACATGACCTTAATAAACGCTGCTTTTTCGTTTACAAAAGATTTGAAAGGAAACTTTATATAATAGAAACGACACCTTGGTTATAGGCTTATATTAACAAAAAAAAAATTAGCTCTCTCCAGTCATAGAATTGCTAGTTTTAATCAGAAGATTTTTTGCTGACTGCTGCTGACTACTTCTGGTGAAGCTGTTTGACAATTTACTGCCCTTCAGGAACAGTGACACTAATTTCAGGCAACATTTGTATCAGAAGGCAAACCCGTACCCTTTGGTGTTACTAGTTTTGGTCAGAAAAGTAAAGGATCACAGCTATTTTTTAATTTTTAACGCATAGTTCAAAACAGTTTTAAAAATTTTTTTTTATTTATTTATCAAGATTGACAAATTTACCAAGAACACAGAATCGGGCAGTAATTGCTGCAAATGAACCAATTTTAAGCCAATTCAAGTTCTTCTTCTCCATTATCAAGTGAAATATTTTTCAATCAGTTTAAAAATTTTAAGTTAAAAAATATGACAAATAGTTTTTTTATTTTATTATAACAAGTTTCCTTAAACTTTAAAATAAATTGATACTGGGAACACTTAAATATACATATTAGATATATTCAAATCGCTTTTTACAGAAAGTTTAACTTTCAAGTTATTCTTAAAAATATTTACAGAGAGTTTCTGGGACTGCTTAACGAAAAAAAAAATAAAACAAGTCACAAAATATGTATAAATAAAAATGTTTTATATATTATACATAAAAAAAAAAAAACTAGTGGCGACGATATACCAATATAACCTCTAACGAGATTTTTAGCCGAGCTTCTCTTTCCAACTTGTGGTGTGTTGCTTTTTGATTTTTTCCTACAAGTTGGGGGGACCAACAGTTTTTTGCCTCCGAACGGACATAACGAAATAAAAAAATATAACATAATTTATGTAAACGATTTTATTCACTTCAGGTTATTTTAGATATCAAATTTGATATTTATGTCGCATGTAAGTTAATTAATATATGTACTTTAGTTTATTTTTACTATAGTTCTATTTTATATCGTAGAAGATTCGCCTTTATTCAAATTTCTTAGTTTTAATTAAAATATGTTTGTTTGTTCTACAACTGCTCGCGGTCAGTGTTGTCGCTGTCATTTTAATTGCATTTTTCACGTCACTATACAAGAGGAATGCCTTGAATGTTGTGACAATATCTATATATTAATAGGCTAACACTCTCCGCATACAAACTTTCGTAACCCAACTTCGTATAGTATTTATGATAGATCCCTATAAAAGTTATATTGGAAACTTAGAATGGACTAATCTGCTGTCTCACCAAAAAAATTTTTTTAAATTATTCTATTTTTGTGCCAAAAAAAAAAACAACAAAAGTACCAAATCATATCATCTTCGGCATCTAAACACCATTTGTAAGTTAAGAAATCCAGCTTCACTTCTGGCTTTTACGTATTTAACTTTTTGCCTATTGGTAAAGTGTATTTTTTTAACGATATGATTTTGTAAGAAAATTCCACAATGTTAATATCAAAATTTAAATAACGTACGGACTTTAAAATAGTAATAATACTTTAAATTATTAATTTCGAAAATTATTCTTTGTTTATTTGTCAAATGACGTTGAGCAATACCAACAGCTCCGTCAGAATCGGGAAGGACCTCTCTGAGACATTTGGAAACCAAACGAGGCTTCAGACAGGGCGACTCCCTTTCGTGCGATTTCTTCAATCTGATGCTGGAGAAGATAATTCGAGCAGCAGAGCTAAACCGCAATGGTACAATCTTTTACAAGAGCGTGCAATTGCTGGCGTATGCCGATGATATTGATATCATTGGCCTTAACAACCGCGCCGTAAGCGCTGCCTTCTCTGGACTGGATAAGGAAAAAAGTGGGTCTTGCCGTGAACGAGGACAAGACGAAGTATTTGCTGTCATCAAAGAAAAGAATCGGCGCACCTGCGCCTTGGCAGCCATGTCACTGTTGATAGTTACAAATTTGAAACTGTGAGGGACTTCGTCTATTTGGGAACCAGTATCAACACCGAAAATAATATCAGTCTAGAAATCCAGCGGAGAATCACTCTTGCCAACAAGTGCTACTTTGGACTGAGTAGGCAATTGAGAAGTAAAGTCCTCTCTCGAAGAACAAAGATCACGCTCTATAAGTCTCTCATCATACCTGTCCTGATGTATGGCTCAGATTCATGGACAATGTCAAGATAAGATGAGATGGCCCTTGGAGTATTTGAGAAAAAGTTCTCCGGAAGATTTATGGTCCTTCCCGTGATGCAAATGACGAGTATCGGAGGAAATTTAACGATGAACTGTACGAGGCTTTACGCACTCCTGACCATAGTTCAGCGGATTAAAGCTCAAAGGCTCCGCTGGCTGGGTCATGTTATGCGAATGGAAAAAGAAGCTCCAGCACAGAAAGTTTTCCCAAAGACACCCGAATTCGGCAGCAGAGGAAGGGGGAGGCCTCGACTGAGATGGAAACAACAGGTGGAGGATGACTTGAACTCCCTTGGGGTTTCCAATTGGCGTCAGTTATCGCTAAAACGCAATGACTGGCGTGCTTTGATACGAAACGGCCAAAATCGCCTAGGCGGTTAAGCGTAATTATGACACAAGCCAAGATTAGATTAGATAATGCTATACTACTTAGAAATACTCCAAACTATTCTTATTCTTTAAATATTGTTTTTTCGCATAAAGTCCCGTTTACATTGCTCGATTTTTCGTTCAATTTCATGTTGATTCTGAAAATTGACTCGTGTCAACGTGTCTTGCAAAATTGCATGCAACAAAGTTGGTAGCCAGCCGCCTTTTTTCAACTCATCGTTCAACTTTTGTACAACCTTGCGTTTGTTTACGAATGTCAGATTTTGAGGTAAAATTTTGGAAATAAAATTTTAATATATTTTTAACAAAATTGTTCATCAATAAAATTGTAGCAATTTTAATTGGCATGAATTCGCCT